>JAOQMR010000004.1:23328088-23349241 GCA_027563865.1 Erythroxylum pelleterianum
TGTGTGTGTGTGTGTGTGTGTGTGTGTGTGTGTGTGTGTGTGTGTGTGTGTGTGTGTGTGTGTGTGTGTGTGTATGTTACATAAGTAAGATATGAGAATATTTATATATAACGTAAATTTTCATAAATCATTACACTACTTACATTACATGGTCGAGATTAAATTGCTATTAAAAATTTTATTAGGTATAACAAAACTGTAATTTATTATATATAATTTCTATAGTAATTTATGTTTATGATATAGTAAAAAATTAGCAAAATTTAAAATCTATATAAAAATAGTGTAGCATTGGTGACACTTTTGAAAATTGATCGTCAAAACTGCACATTTGTGATGATTTGTGATATCGTTGCCAAATAGATGGGTACGTAAACAAATTAAGCGAAAAGTTGCAACGTTCATACAAAAGGCGACAATTTTTTAAATTGATTGGCAAATGGGTATATAGCGGTTTTCTTTTGGCAATGAAATGTGAATTCATCGTAAAATCTTTGGACGTTTAAAAAATTAAACTGAGATTACGTAGTTTGTTCGACATCAAACGACATCGACTCAGCACATGTTAAATGAAACATAGTTGAGATCACCTTCCCTTTATTTCCTCTCTACCATGCCAGTTTTCGCCTTTTTTCCTCCCTCCCGCATTGGTTTCTCATCATTTTCTCTTCTCCTCGTCAGTTTTTGTGTGCCACTATCTTCTCCAATCGTCGTCCTTCTGTCTTTTAATTGAGGTAGTCATTCAACATTTGTTTGTTTGGTTTGTGTTTGTATTCATAGTGTTGGTATTTTAAAATGATACGTTGCACGAGTTTAATGAATCTTTGGAGTATTTTTGCGTTTGTTTGGATTATCTGTGGTGCATTTGGCTTTCCAATGTGTTAATGTTAGTTAAGGAAGGAAAAAGACACGATTTCCTTAGGTAATTTGGGATGAATCTCTCACGTCTTTCAAGTGTTCGACAAAAGTTCTTAGTGGTCTCATTAATAGTTTTCTCCTTATTTTCATTGCAGATTATTTCAGTTTTACAGAATTTCAATAAAGACAGTGAATTTGTGGCTAAGTTTATTAATTGATTTATACATTATGCTTTACATAAGTTGGTTGCTAACAATAAACCCAATCTTAGTTTGATGGATGGACTAGACTCTTGTTTTAATTCTTAGTTTCTATATTGAATGTTTTGTATTTTCACATATTATATTCTTTTATTTTCTTTGATTTTGGTATTGATATTTGTATAACATGCTGGGATAGGGTATATTTTCAATTCATAATTAGTTGATTGTTATAGTGTTTTTATGAATAACGTATTAGAATAGGTGAGATGTTAGCGGATTATAGGAATTATATGGAGACTACGAATGAAACTGGTTTTCCTAACATCATTGATAGTATTATTGAAGATAATTTTGACAAGTTATTGAAAGTTGCACAAGAAGAATTACATCTAGGGTACTCGAATTTCTCACAACTCTCTTTTGTTGTGAAGTTACATTTGAAGGTGTGTAATAAATGAAGTAACAAGTCTTTTGACATGTTAATTGACTTGCACAATGATGCATTACCTATTGGGCACAAATTACCCAAATCTTACTATGATGTAAAGAAATTGTTAAGGGATCTCGGATTAGGATATATATCAATACAGGTTTGTAAGTATGATTATGCTATATTTTGGAAGGACAATAAAGATCTTGAAGAGTATCCCATTTGTGGAACATCAAGGTGGCAATTGAATGATAGGAGAGGGAAAAAGATATCGAAAAAAAATCTTGAGATCCTTTCTGATTAAACAACGACTATAGAGGCTTTTTATGTCAACAAAAATAGTCGTAGATATGAGGTAGTATAAAGAGAAATGCATAGATGATAACATTATATGTCATCCAACAGATTCAATGACATGGAAAGACTTTGATGAAAATTTTCCATGGTTTGTACAAGATCATCGTAATGTTAGACTTTGTTTAGCCTCAGATGGATTTAATCCTTTTGGTAATATGAGTACTTTGTACAGCATGTGACCGGTAATTATAGTGCCATACAATTTACCACCTTGGAAGTGTATGAAGGAGCCTTTCATGCTACTATCTTTACTTATTCTAGGACCTGATAAGGATATTGATGTATATATGCGACCACTAATTGATGACTTAAATGATCTATGGGAGGTTGGATTATAAACATTTGATGTTGTTTAAGGTAAAACAATTATAATGCATATGGTTGTTTTGTGGATTATAAATAATTTTCCAGCTTATGGGAATTTGTCTGGATAGAGCACTAAAGGATATATGACTTGTCCTGTGTATAACCATCAAACTTATTCGATAAGGCTACGAAGTAAAATATGTTATACGGGATATTGTCGTTTCTTGGAACAAGGGCATAGATTGCGGAGAAGCAAATTGTTTAATGACAAAGTAAAATTGGGTGATGCTCCTTTACAGTTGTCTAGTGATGATGTGATTTACCAACTATCATAATTGGGTGACATTACACCTGGCAAACACCCAAGTAATAGAAAGCAAAAGCGAAATGTTGTTGAGCTTAATTGGAATAAAAAGCATATTTTTGATTTGCCATAATGGAAGGAATTGCTATTGAGGCAAAAGCTTGATGCAATGCATATTGTTGTTCATATGAGATTGTTGTTTATATTGTTTGAAAATTGACAAGCCACCATTTAAATTAAATTATGATAAAAACTAATAAGCCACCATTTGAAGACGATAAGCGATTAAAGAGTGTTATAATACAAAGCTTCTTGACATGTTTATTATGAATTGAAATTTGCCCAACTCCTCCAACTAAACTATGTCAAATAATCCTCCATCTAATTCATGTTCCTGTATTTCAAATAAAAAGTGATAAAGTTAAATTATTTTCTCACCCCTAGGTATATAAATGACGAACTTTCAGATAATATTATATTCAATTTTCCTATACTTGCATAATTTGATTTAAGAAGTGAAGGGATCTAACTTTCTTTAAATTCAACATCCTATAATTAAAGTGATGTATGGTATACTAAATATTTTTGAGGAGATCTTGAAACAAGTGAAGTGATGAAAAATTATGATTATGGGAATATTAAATGCTCCGAAATGATTAAATTCTAAATTTAATAAGTTCTTTATGTTGTTATTCTACTTAGGTTGATTTAATATTAGAAATTCATTCAGAAATCAATTAACAATATAATGCACCTAGTGGAAACAACTGAAAGAAGGTGGCAATTAGCAAAGATTTTCCTCCTCCACAATAACCAGATCAACCACAACAACTGACTTCATCTATCAATGAAACCAGTCATCAACGATCAATGAAACCAGTCATCAACAACTTCTTTCTACATCAACAACTTCTTTCTACCTCAACTACTGAAGAGGGATCTTCAGGTTTATTACTCTTTAGCACCTATGATTTCACTTATCTTCAAATATATATTTACATGTTTAATGCATTTTTCCTTATCATTATTCTCTTGTTGTTAGGTTCTAATGCCACTGTCAAGAAAAGAGGTATAGGTATCACTAAAGGTCCTAAGTTGCAACGTATGAATGTTGTAATGAACAGAAAGTTGTCTGTGTATATTGACCCCTCACAAGGTCGTCCTGTTGACAAGGTCCAGTTAGCAAAATTATCTAGTGAGTTAGGGGTCGTCGTCAAGACTGAATTGCCTTGCCATAAAGCATGCCAAGTAATTAAAGAAAGACAACTTGCTTCAAAATGTTCTTGACAAAGTTTTGGTAATTTTCAATATTGTCAATATCGAGAATCCTAAAGTTTCAAGCTGTGTAGTTCACTGTTGACACAAAGGGCAAAGAATCATCATTATCAACTACATAAATACTACAAATCTTTTCCTTCGAATGAGAGGGCAAGGAGACATGTTTCTGAATGAGTGACTCCAGAAAATTAAAGTCAAACGTATGATTATTGGGTCTCTACTAATATTAAGGTTTGTTCTCTTTCTCTTCAATTAATCTTGTTCCACATTTAATGACTATTTCTTTTCTGTATCTAGGAAAAGTGTGAGCAAGCCAAGGTTACTAAAGAAAAAAAATGAAAACTCCTCACAACTAAGGCTCCAAATCATTTGTTGTCGTCCAAAAAGAATTTGTAAATTCTTTGGTTAGAAATTATAATTATATCAGAAAATACAATATTATTTAATGTGTTTCAATTTTTGTTTTCATAAAACAGAGTCAAAAGGAACTACATAGTACAAACTGACATATTACAAGGAAGGTGAAAGTTGGACGTCAGAAGAATAGCAGGATAATTATGTAAGTCTAAAAATTTGTTTAATTTTTATGTTTATTAATTTTTGAATTAAATATTGATTTTGTTTTTTTAATTTTGGAATAAGATACAGGAGTTGTTGCATAGCTCCTTGTTTGATAAAAATGAGCCAAATGTAGATGATATTTATAACGACGTCCTTGGTATAAGATCAAGCTACAACAAAGGCCCGCCCTAAGCCAATTGGGGCATCCTCATCGTGACCAGCATATGTAACGACACTTCAAGAGAAGAATCAATCGCTTAAGGTTTCGTTACAACGTAATGAACAAAATTTAGATCGTACTAAACGAAAGGTGGCCAAGTTTGAAAAGATGGTCAAACAAATAATTGGCTAAAATTATGAAAGTAGTAGTGACAATGGAAACAAGCATTAGTTTGTACATAAGTTATTTTGTAATTAACATTTAATGACATTTATTTTTATATAAAATGTTGGTTTATTTTAATTTTAGTTTAATTAATTATAAATTTAAATTTCACAAACAATATGATGGATTAAAAATCTTTAAAATAATCATAATTGAATATCCAATTTTTTATATGAAAGTTTACTAAAAAATCAAAACTCGTTACCAAAACTTTTTAGCAACATTATTCAAAATGTCACTAAATTTTTTTAAAAAAATTAAGTCAAAAACATAACTAAAAAGATTTTCCAATGATTCTAAAATCGTCACCAAAAGTTTTTAGCTACGTTAATAAAATCATCGCAAATGACTTTTAAAAATCGTTGCAAATAATCTTTACCTACATTCTGAAAACCTTCATTGAAAATATTTTACTACGTAAAAATTATCATTGCAATATATTATTAGCTACAGGTAAGTAATGTAGCTAATACCATAACTTTTAGCCATGAATAATAACTGTCGCGAGTAGTCTTTCGCAACGATTGGTTTTAACCTCACCTATCTCTTTTGACGACGTACCATAAATCAAAGCCAAAAATAATTTGCGACTATTTTTTGAAAACTTCGTCGATTTTTTTATTGCTAAAAATAATTTGCAATGAAATGTTCGACCATTTTTTTCGCTAAAAATTTTGGCTACAATTTTTGTACTTTTACCGATGAAAATATTCATCGTCAGAAGTCCTTTCTATTGTAGTGCCTCTTCATTGACAGAGATAGATAATGAACATCACCTACATATTTTGAAGAAGAATCACAAATATTGAATTAAAGTTGTTTAGTAGGTAATTTAAAAGAGTAAAGACCTCTTAATGGTGCAACAATATTGGTCCACCAAGATTGTGCAATGGAAAAAGTCATCATCTTTCATTTTTCTTGTTTGGTTGACTTGTAATTGTTTATTAGGTGTATGGCATCCCCTAAAAATGCTAAATACCCCTAATGCGTTGCTAGTATATTCACAAAATTTTCACGTAAAAGTGTATATTATGGTCTACCTTCTTTCCTCTTTTGTTACAAGTCTTCCTAAAGAAATTTTATTTAGAAAGGACCAAATATCAACACCTTTATCTTTACATTCTAAGTATCTGCCTTGTAGTATTAGCTTTTGAATCCACCGATAAAAACTCTCAATGCATTAAACTACTGAGCTATTTGCCTTATCTTTTCGGGCTATAGGATGACTTCCGTTATTGAGGTAAAGATTAATTCAGAAATTATATCACAAAAAGAATGATTTAAGTACCTAAGGTCTATCATCATTCAAAGCAATGGAGAAAACGATGAAGATATAGTTCACCGTATTAGATTAGAGTGGCTTAAATGAAGAAGTATATCAAGAGTTTTATGTGACAAGAAGATACTACTCAAGTTCAAATGTAAATTCTAACATTTAACGATTAGGTTGGTCATGCTTTATGGGGCGGAGTGTTGGCACATCAAATAAGTGCATAGTTATAAGTTAATGTTAGCGGAGATGAGGATACTTTTGTTAGATATGTAACCTTATTAGAATATATAAAGTTTAAAATATATTGGTATGAGACAAATTAAAGGTGACTAATATTAATGAAAAATTGAGAGAGATGAGACTTAGGTAGTTCAAACATTTTAAAAGAAGGCATCTTGACGCTCTAGTGAAAAGATGCGAGAAAATAGTACTTGGAGATTGTATGAGAAAGAAATGAAGGCCTAAGAAAAACTGAGAATAAGTAATCAAAAATGATATGGCTCTACTAAAACCTACCAAGGACATGACTTTTAATAGAAAAGATTGACGTACTAAAATATGGATAAAGGATTTTAGATAGAGAGGTATTTCTCGTTCTCTTCAATCTTTTAAATATTTTCCTTCGAGTCTTTTATTTTATATTTAGCTTTAATATTTTGATGGCATGGTACTTTCATTCCAATTATTTAGCCTAAGCAGTTTCTTACGTAGTCTAATTACTTTCTTATAATGGTTGATTTGATTTATTCTTATACTTATCTTTTTTCTAGTTGGTGTATTTATTTACTTATTTTGTCTTTTATTTTTTGAATCTTTTCCATGCTCTATATGTATTGTATTATGTTTACATGTGGGTCTATAAGAAACAGTCTTTCTACCAGGTAGAAGTAAGGTTGCATGCTACTAGATCTTTCCAATCCTCGCATTTCAACGACGCTCTTATTAGGTGTTATTCTCGTTGTTATTGTAACTATCTACCTTATGATTAGTTATACGAGCCTTAATTACGCACTTAGGGTCAAACATGAAAATGAATAAACGAAGAAAACACAAAAAATACTTGTTTTGCTTTTCATAACTTCGAACGATCTTTTCATACGTTGGAACTTCTAGATTTTCTCAATAACCTTATGAAAGTTGATCAACCAAATGTCGTTAACATCTTTCTGTGACTTTCTTAAAACGTGAACCTCTAAACAGGTTAGCAAATTTGAACATTCACGACTTACACAAGCAGAAGCTAGAGACTTTAACGTATATATATAACAAACATATCAAGCTTCTCCATCACATGTCTAATGCATATCTAGCCCATACTGATTAGAATCTATTTTATTTGCTAAACTTCAACTTATTAACTAAAATCTTTTATTGAACTACTTTATCATCTTTTAACATGATCAAATTAGATTCAATAAACCGTAAATTTATTAAAACCATAAAATCGTAATTAATTGTTGTCCAACATTTAGAGAATTACTAACATTCTCCCTTTAGGACAATAATTAACTACAATAGTTGTAACAATTAAAAAAAACAGTACAAAAAATGGTTAAGCCAATAGTTTAGGTTGAGCAGGTTAAAAATCCATCATAGCCAAGAGTTTAGCATGAGCAAGTTTGATTGTAGCAAGAGGCAGTAACATGAGGCCGATCTTTACGGAGGTAAAGTACAGACAAGTTTTGGCCCAACAAGGGAATCCCACTTGGACCACAGGAACAGGATGCGTTCAACCACTGACCGGAGAACCTGTTTCAGACTTCATTAACCGCTGCTAGTACCACAATTTTCAATTTGTTCCAAAGAAAAATCCCATTCACAACGCAATCTTGTGACAATCATAGGTACTTATTTCAAGCATATTTCTAAGAACATGAGAGAACAAACATTCCAAAGACCTGTGCCTCTTCTAGTACGTCACAACATTCTAACCAGACAATTGTTTACATGTCAGCTGTTCTCGCAGGAACAGTATTATGTTTCATCAAAGTGACATCTTTTGCGGCAACAGACGTCATCCACAGAACCAAATAAGAAAAGAAAGATCCCATATTCATCCTAAATGGTAGCTAAAGCATTCCGTGCCTTTTGCCTAAAGAACCACTAAATTAGTTGCATATGATAGAACTTCCCAGTGTCATAGATAAATCATAGCAACACTAACCCTGCAAAGTTTGAAGATTCCTAGTAAAATAAAACTCATGATCTGAACGGTCTAGGACCAACATCAAAACATAAGAATATGATATAAAAGTTGAAACAAAAATGCCAAATGCAAGACTATGTTGGCCAATTAATCCTTACAAAGTCCAAAAAAGCACAAATATGTAGCTACTATTTCCATTTGCAAGAACACCACAAGTGGACCATAAAATAAGCAGTTACTAAGGGAAGAAACATAGAATTAGCAATTGCAAGAACGCTACAGCTGAGAATTAGCATTTCAGCGCTTTCCACCTCCTCCACCAAGTTTAGGACCCTTTGATGCACCACCCTTGCCAACATTACCTTTGACTTGTGTCTTTTGAGTCTTGGACATGACTTCAGCCTTCTTTGCTTTCTTTTCATCCTTCGTCTTCTTGATCCTTTCCTTGATTTCTCTGCATATACATCAAGTAATCAGCAAAAAGTTGCACGCATGAGTGGCCCAGCCAAAGGCCACTCATAAAGTTGGGAGGCAAATTATCAAATTACTATAACGAACGGATATTATGCATGAAGAGAGATTGAGTACCGGAGAGCAGCTTCCCTGGCGGCATCACGAACTTCTGGCTTCTCTGTTCTCCTCTTCTGGATAACCTCCAAAGCGGCACCGACTATGGACCTGGAATATGGCTTCTTGGTGGCACGTCTTCTCTTTTTTACGGCCTCTTGGGCAATATCCTATGCAAGTCAAGATAACATCACATCTAATTGCAATTTCAAGCAAACCAAAACAAATGCTCTCAAAAAGGAAACAACCAAATTGGCAGGATAGAAAATGCTTTGAATATAAAACTCATTACCTTCTTATGTTGCTTCCTGTACATGGCAGTCCATGTAAGCTTGGAAGGCTTCAACCTGTTGTGGAAGTACCTCTTGCATTTTGAATTGGCAAACAGGAAAACCTGCACAAAACAGGCCACGGCACAGTAAAGACTCAAAAATCAACACAATCCCAGTTACATTGATGACCCAAATAAGCAGATTAAACATTAAAAAAACGCTAACTTTGCAATAACCTGAGAATCAGAACGAATAAATCTGATGCCTTTCCCGGGATAAATCTTGGCCCCACTGAAACGACAAAGCTCCGTCCTGATACGACATTGAAAACCCAAACCATTAAAACCTAAATTCCATAAGAAAATGAACTCCAACGATGTGGCATTGCAGAGACAAACATTAACTCAAATGAATTACGAATAGATAAGAGATAGGGAAACTACTTGAGAACCATGGCTGCGTGCTGCTTCGCGCTGTTGCCGGTGCCACTAGGTAAACCCTAGATGGCAGTGTTGCTTATATAACATGTTCAGTAATTTCCGCCATATTTGGGTGAAATGACGAACATGCCACTGCAGATTACCGGGCTATGGTGCTATTGTAATGAAGATAGCCCAGCTAAGAGATTTCTCAAAAGCCCAATGTACTTAGAGAATTATTAATTGATGTCGGGCCTGTCTCACTGTACCCAACAAAAAGATTGGGGTATGATCTGTTGGTGTTTAATTTTTCATAGTTATAATCATAAATTGAAATGTTTTGGTTTTGGTTTTGGTTTTTCTTTTCCATTTTTTGTTGTGGTTTTTATAAAAAGTAAAACTTTCTCTTAAGACACGTTTAGTTCATTATTGTTGTGTTATTCTATTTTCAAAAATAAAAAACCTACAATCGTTTTACAAAAACATAAAAAAATACTTTTTCTTTATATTTGACAACAAGTTTTCGTGGATTCTAAAATAATGTTTTCACAAAAATAACTTTTTTCTCTGCGCTGCCAATTTCAGCATCTTCAGGCCTTGCTGCATTTTTTTTAAAGATTGCTCCAGGTTTGTGTTTGTTTCTTCTGCAAATCCTTGAGTTCCTTCAAGATCTGCTTCGACGCCATCTTCAGAAAACATACGTTTCAAATTTTTATCTTATCAGATTAAAGCCCAAAATAAGCATGCACCATCACACACTCTCCAATCAACCTCTCCAACCTTCCAACGGCTCAAAACTCTCTCTTCCCACCGCAAAAAGACAACGATCAAACAGATAGATACAGCAACAACAAGAAACAATGCAAAGGTGAAGAGCAGCCATGGGTGACGAGAGAGAAATAGCACAAAGGTGAAGAGAATGGCTGCGTGGACTTTTGGACTGGAACTGTTATTTTCCATTTGTGTTCAAGAATTGAAAAGATTATACCTTGCACAATGATCATACAATTTAATCTCAATCTTTCTTAGAGATGTGAGAAGATTGGTCTATTTGGTAGCAGTGGACATAGCCAGTTTTCATGTGTTAATAGGCAAGGCAATTGTCTTAGCTGGTGACTAGAAGTTTAGAATGCAAACAGAAACAAGTGACATTCAGCGTGCCAGATTTTTAGGTGAAATGGAAGTTTGCTTCTCTACAGTTCTTTGCATGAGTGTAGAAAGAAACAACTTGATGTAGGATTCTTTTGCCACAACACTGTGGTAGCTTTTCGTCCTATAAAGCTTCTTCCCTAAACAATTCCCGTCCATTTAAATGCAGCCTAAGTGACATTAGAGGAACTTGGCATTTTAAAGTAGCCAGCTGTAAAAGTTACACTTTCGTCTTGTCCTGTATTTTTATTTGGTAGAATTGCATTCTCACATCTTGAATTTGAAGCATCATAATTCCAAAATAATTTGATGTTTTGTTGGTCTACTTTAATGGCATTTCCAAAAGGAATATATCATGGCATGTTGAGTTCTTCAAGATGAGTGTTGCGTGTAGCCTTCTATTTTATAGAATAAGAATGTGCCTTTTTATGCAGTTGGTTCTACATTTTGGTTAACAATATTTGTTGGAATCTTGTGGCACTTTATTATATTTTTTGAACTTTCTGTCTTATCTCAATAGTACTTGTGTGTACTTGTTGCACTTGATTACACTCAGATGTGTTTCATTTGTGCTCATGTAATAGTTATTATTTCTTGTAAGTGTGGAGAATCGAAACATTAAATGCTTTGAACGTGAGTTATTGTAGTAGTTTTGCTATACTGTTTTCACACATAGCGAAAATTTTAATTTGCTTACAAGTTTAGACACAAAATATTTTTTAAAAAATTATTATAATTGTCACATGTTTATTTTAATTTTAGCTATAATGATAATTAAAAAATATTATTATGATTATCACATGTTTATTTTAATTTTAGCTATAATGATAATTAATTAATTTAAAAATATAATGTATTATATTATAATTATTACACATAAGAGTATAATTACAAAAAAAAAGAAATACATGACAATAAAACCAAACATATTTTTGTTTTCAATTTTTTATTAGAAATCTTAACCAAACAGGTTTTTTTTAGTTTTTATATTACAAATCTCAACCAAACAGGTTTTTGTTTTTTAAAGAAAAAATAGAAACCAAAAATAGAAAACAAAAACTAAAATAACAACAGAAAAACAGAAGCGAAAACAAATGACCCCTTAGATTTATGATTATGTAGTGAAACTAATAAAACATGAAAATAAAACCAAACATGTTTTTGTTTTCAGTTTTTTATTAGAAATCTCAACCAAACAGGTTTTTGTTTTTAGTTTTTATATTACAAATCTCAACCAAACAGGTTTTTGTTTTTTAAGAAAAAAGTAGAAACCAAAAACAACAACAGAAAAACAAAAATAGAACCAAACGGCCCCTTAGATTTACGATTATGTAGTGAAACTGATACTGATATAAAACCAAATAAAATGATTTACTTCTGATACTGATAGTGAAGAAAATCTCATGCTTCTCTAACATCGAAAATTAATAGTAAGCATAAGTAATTTATGACTCGTTAGAAGGTATTGAGAAAATTGTAAAAAGACTTAAATTACATATCGGGAAATACTTTTCATAAAAGTCCCGGAAGAGTCGTGATCGATTAAAATCTGAAATTGATATTAAAATTAAAGATGGAACCGCAATTAGGTATTCACGATGTGGTTTTTATTCCTTTCCTAGCTATGTAATAATGTTGTACTACGTATTACATTTCTATCTAAAACTTGAGATCCACAATCCATTGAAGTTGGAAGTTTCAAGAAGAATGGATGAGAAGAAGCAAGAGGTTGTTAAGGAGGAGAGGGATGAGGAGGAAGAGGTGGATGGGACCTGCGAGAGCGGAGATTACACGTCGAAGGACGAAGGAACGGATGATTACCGGTGGGGCGGATACCACGCCGTTCGAGTCGACGACACATTCAGGAATGGTCGATATGTTGTTCAGAGTAAACTTGGTTGGGGACATTTCTCTACCGTTTGGCTTGCTTGGGACACTTACAAATCGATACTCGATTTTCTTTTCAGTTACGCTTACTACTTGATAAGCCACGAAGGTCAAAACGTGTGTCTATGAAGAATCCAAGATTCAAGGACTGATTGCACGAAGATTTTCTTTCTGTTGTTAGTAGGAACAAGTTAACTTTGTTAATTTGTTAGTTATTATTTTGCTTTAAACAAATGCCACTAAATCAGATATGTTGTTGCTGGTCTCAGATACGTGGCAGAAGTTTAGGAAGTGTCAGTTATTTCACTTGTATTTAAACTCAAGAATTTTGCAATAAGGGGAAGCTTATTTCAAAATCAAAAAACCTGTGGTTTATTCTCACCCTAAGTAGAATATTTTTCTTCTTAAAATTTGTTAGCCTGATTGGGACCTATCATTGGTATAAGAGTATGACGACCAACAAAGAATGTATCGAACTTTTGGAGTCTGGTCTTGGAATACTCCAAAAATGATGTCGCTCATATGGAAACTACACTACACGACAAACTGAAACAATTGGGGGAATCAGTGAGCAAAATGACTTCCTTCCTTCTTTCTAATCGTGAATCCTCAAATCCTACCCTTATAGACCCAGCCAATCAAATACCAACCCAAACATCTACCCAATCACCTACCCAACTGCCAACCCACCATTCACCATCACTTAACCAATTTGTAGGAGAAACGTCTCAAGCCCAAACTGACAGGGGACGACAACTTTTCTTTTCCAAATTGGCAAAATTGGAGTTTCCATAATTTGTTGACGGCGATTCAATAGAATGGTTCTTCAAAGCGGATCAATTTTTTGCATTCTAAGGTACTAATGACTCTCAAAAGGTGTCCTTCACATCTTTTCATCTTAAAGGCGAAGCAAACCAGTGGTGGCAATGGCTTATAAAAACTTACAAAGAAGAAAGAATGGACATCACGTGGACAAATTTTGTAGAAGAATTATAAGCTCGATTTGAGCCAACAGATGGAGAAGATTTTGATGAAGCTCTGTCAAGAGTGCATCAAATAGGCTCTTTACGAGACTATCAAAGAGAGTTTGACTAGGGAACTGGGTATAGGGATGGACACAGAAGGCTTTGGTGGGAACATTTATGGGAAGGCTTAAATCAGAAATTGCAGATGGAATTCGGATGTTTAAACCCAAGTCTCTTAAGGAAGCAATAAGTTTGGCACGGATGCGAGACGAGCAGTTAATTCGTCAACGGAAGTTTACCGAGTTGTTTCCATCAAATCGAAACCAAGTCAATCTTGCACCACCAATAAAAGCTGCTACACCTCCACCTATGAAGCGCTTGACTTGGAATGAAATGCAGAATCGACGCGCTCAGGGACTCTACTTCAATTGCATGTAGAAAATGCAAACATAAATGTTTCCTTCTAAGTGATGAAGTTAATGAGCATCTGTTGAGAAAGGGGTTTGTCCCCAATTATTTTGAGTGGACACAACATGGGAAACCCGGCATTTGTAGCACCTCAAGGGGTAATCAAGCAGACTTCAATGAGTTTGAAAGGGGACTAGGAAACCGAACAAATTATTTGGATGAGACTGAAAATCCTTACATGCAAATTGTATATGATGCAAGTCATAATACCTTTGAGCACAATATGGAAAATCTTGAAGAAGATCCTAACCCACAAGCAAAACAGTTTTTTGACTTGCTTCAGTCAGCAGACCAAGAGTTATGGCCAAATTGTGAGACAATGACGCAATTGTCTTCAATTGCGCGAATATTGAACGTCAAGTTTGAAGGTCATAAATCGGACCGAAGTTTTGATAAAATTCTTGAGTGGTATAATGAATCATTGCCTCCTGATCATACAATGGTTAATGGTTTTTATGACATGAAAAAACTTATTCGGGGTCTTGGTTTGCTTGTGGAGAAGATTGCTTGTTGCAAATTGAGGTGCATGTTGTATTAGGGAGATGATGTTGAATTAGAAAATTGCAAATTTTGTGGTCAACCTAGGTTCAATCCTAGAAAGCGTTCAATGAAACAAAAATTAGTACCCTGGAATCGGATGTACTATTTCCCTCTAACATCGAGACTTCAAAGACTCTATGCTTCTGATGTAACTGCATCGCACATGAGATGGCATCATGAACATAAACAGGAAGATGGAATAATGAGTCATCCTTCAGATGCACTAGCATGGAAGCATTTTAATGACACCCATCCTGATTTCGCAGCAGAAAGTCGAGATGTAAGGTTGGGATTGTCGACGGATAGTTTCCAACCTTTTGGTCAATCCAGACAGCAATATTCATCTTGTCCAATCAAAATAACTCCGTATAATTTGTCTCCATGGATGTGTATGAAGGACACATATATGTTCTTGACAATGATTATGCCAGGGCCTTAAAATCTGAAGCATAAAATCGATGTTTACTTACAACCATTGATATTAGAATTGCAGCATCTTTAGGCATATGGTGTTCATACATATGATATGTCTAAGAAGCATAATTTTGTGTTGAGAGCGGCATTGATGTAGACTATTAGTGATTTTCCAGCATATTACATGTTGTCTGGATGGGGCACAGCAGGAAAACTGGCTTGTCCTTATTATGGTAACGATTCTGATGCCTTTTATCTTCCGAATGGGGGGCAAAGTGTGTTGGTTTGACAATCACAGGAAATTTCTCCCTGCAGATCATCCATTTAGATGCAATAAACAAAAGTTCACGAAGAATAAGATGGTCAAAACACCTCCTCCCCCTTACAAAGCTGGTGAAGCAATTTTACAGGAAGTTGATGAATTAGGCTTGCTGAAAGTAACAGAATTTGAAGCTGATGAAGTTAACATAACCATCAGTAAAAGCTTTGGCTAGAGAAAGCGAAGCATATTTTGGGATTTGCCATATTGGAAAACGGATTTAAAACGTCATATTCTAGATGTGATGCATATTGAAAAAAACTTTTTTGACAATTTGTTCAATACCATCATGAATATTGAAAGGAGGATAAAAGACAATGCAAAATCACGAGCTGATTTGCAACTTTTTGTAGAATGAATAAGTTACATCGGGATCCTCGCATCGGGAAATATTCAAAAGCATGTTACACGTTGGACAAAAAACAAAAGGAAATATTGTGTGAATGGTTGAAAGGTCTAAAGTTTTCCGATGGCTATGTTTCAAACTTAGCAAGGTGTGCTGATATAAGGAAGTACAAATTATTCGGTTTAAAAAGACATGATTGTCACGTGTTTATACAAAGGCTAATTCTAATCGCATTTCCGGAGTTGTTACCGCGTAAGGTTTGGGAGGTGATAACAGAAATAAGTTTGTTCTTCAAAAGTTTAACTACATCTGAAATTAAGTTAATTGAAATAGAAATTCTTCAAAGGGAGATTCCAATAATATTGTGCAAGTTAGAAGGAATTTTTCCTTCAAGCTTCTTTGATTGTATGGATCATTTACCCGTGCATTTGCCGCACGAGGCACAACTTGCTGGTCCAGTTCAATATTGTTGGATGTATCCGTTTGATAGGTCATTCAAATTCAAATTATTGTAATTGACGTAATTACGAAATGTTTTTACGAGAAAATTGTAATAACCATATTTGTGTTCATATAGGTATTTGCATCACTTGAAGAAAAATGTCAAAAATAAGGCTAGAGTTGAAGGTTCCATATGTAATGCGTATTTGGTGGAAGAAGCCAGTATATTTTGTGGACATTTTTTTGAGCCACGTGTTAACACCAGAGAAAGAAAAGTTCCCCGTAATGATAATGGGGGACGAACGACTGCTGCTGAATGTAACTTATCCATTTTCACATTTCCTGGGTGAGCTTATGAATGTGTAACAAGAAGAATGCTAAAAGAGCAAGAAATTGAGGCTGTCCATGCTTACATTTTATTGAATTGTCAAGAGGTCCAACCTTTCGTGCAGTAAGTGAAACAATATTATATACAATGGTTCAAATATTGTCTTGTTCATAACTAAAATATGTAATACTGTTATTAGATTATACGAGGCATTGTTACGTGACATCATGCCCGACAGCACACAGTATGAAGTTAGTAATGAGGTTGGAAGACATTTTGCAGGATGGTTCGAGAGATATGTAAGTTTCCAGTTACATGGATAAGTCAGTATGAATTATAACAATTACGTGTGCAAATAACATTATACTTATTGATATGATAATTGATTTTTATGTAGGCCGTAGAAAATCTAATGGACAACCAGTTCATTTCTACTATTGCTAAGGGACCTTTGCGAACTGTTAAATCGTATCTGATTTATTTATGTACTGATATAAATTTCATACAGAATATCATGGACATAGCATGGCAACAATAAATAGTGAAGATTCCATACAGGGGGAAGTTATGGATTACTACGATAAAATTGTTGAGATATTTGAAGTTAAGTACCCTTCGTTGCCAATCAAGTGAACTGTGATATTTAAATGTGATTGGTTTGACCCGACTCTAAATGTTGGAACAAAAGTCCATAACAGATATAATCTTGCTGAAATCAACAGCCACAGAAGATTGTGACAATTTGAACCTTTCGTGTTAGCTATGCAAACCAAACAGGTGTGTTATGTCCCATTTCCCAGCTTACGACGAGATAAGTCAGACTGGTTGGCGGTTTGCAAAGTTAAACCTAGAGTTGTTTTTGAATCACATGGCAAAGGAGAAAATAGAAATGAAAGTGAATCTTTCCAGGATGATGCTTATTTTGTAAATGCATCTATCACATATGATGATAATGAACCTTTGAACAATCCATCAAACGAATATGTTGACATTTCATCTAGACACAAGGAGGAGGGTCAAGAATCGGATAAGGAGTCGGAATTTGAATCTTATTCTTCAAAAAATGAAGATGATTGTAATTTATAATTAAGTTATGGTAGTGATTAATTTGTGTTTGTATGTGAATATCTTGATTCAAATATGTAATTCAACTTCTTAATCAAGGAATGTCGACATGACGTATGGTTCCGGATGGTAGTAATTCATTTTGTTGGGAGGAATGTGGCAAAATTATCCCTACTGAAGGATTACACAATGCAGGAAAAATGTCAAGTACTTTAACTAATAAGCGTTTGCCTTCCATGGTCGATCTTCTGCTCCAAGGTGTATAGTATGATCTGAACAACGTCAATTCCCTTATTATGCTAGTCTAATTTCCTTTTATGAACACTTTAACTTTATTAACATTCGGTGGTATAAACCACGTGTTTCAAGCTTGCTTGCATCTCCAAGATGACATGTATGCTGAAGGAGGCGGGAGCAATGGCATAACTGTCGATGAAGGAGGCAGAAGCAATGACACAACCGTCGATTTGGGAGGCGGGAGTAATGACACAACGATCGATGTCGAAGGCAGGAGCAATGACACAATGATCGATTTTGGAGGAAGAAGTAATGACATAATGGTCGATTTGGGATTAGGGAAAGCCGATGTTTTGGGAAACTTGCCAATTCCCCACAGCTTGTCTGACAATTCACATACGAATTTATTTTCATGATAGGTTCCTTTTACCGCTTCATAATCTGATAACATGTAAGTGAGTTTGTAATTGTGTTGTAGGTAAACTGATCCCTACCGTTTCATCTTCAAGTTTAGCTATAGCAGAAAGGCTGTTGCAAGAAGGTGTTAATAACTTTACACGTGAGGGAAGAACTTTCATTGTTTCCATTGGTGCCTTTGAGTTTGCCAGGACCCTTCTCGAGAATCCACCCATCGGGGACTCATTTACGTTCGCCGACTCTTATGTCACATAGAATCCAAAAACATAATCATATCATTGTGTTTTCTTTGGGCAATAGTGTTTGCTAACTAGTCAAACTAACTACTATTGTTCTTTGACTGTAACGCTCATTCTTGTAATTGATTTCAAAGTTTGTGATTCAATATGATATTCACGAAATCGTAATATCCTATTATAACAATTATGGAAATCATTTTACTAATTAAAATGTTTATATTTCAACAAAATTGTTTGACAGTTAAAATCAGGATAGTAATATAGGACCAAAAAGACAACGGGATGTTATGCGGCCCAGGTTTAGAGGGATGTTTGGTGGTACTTACTCTGAGGGTGGACCATCAGAGTCTCGAACTGCAATGGAGTCACCACCTCCACCTGTAGGGCCTCTAGATGCTGTTGCTGATCGGTCATCAACTGTTGGTCCTGATGGAACACCACCCACCATTAGCCCTTCATCCACTATGCCAACAGCGGTTTTAGGAGATGATCGCCAGCTTGGATCTGAAGGACTTGATGGAAGAAAATATATCATAATACAAAATGATATGTAAGTGACATCGCATGTAACGCTATATATGTATATGGATAATACAAACTAATAAGCATTTGTTTTTGTATTAGATTGATTCCATCTGACCTGTGTTCTAGACGTATGACAGCTACATTTAAGGAGAGGATTGATCCTGACGGTTATGTATGGAAGAAGATAACTCAAGAAACAAAGACATTTTACTTTCAGGAGTTTGAGGTACAATATGCAAATAATGTTCTTTTTTATTTATTTGTATACTTTCATTACATAAATAATAGTAGATAATAAATTATCGAATGTTGACTTTTTAATTTCAGAAAAATTTCTACTGGGATTCTGCTATCGATGGGGTCATACATCGTTTCTGGGATAAGCGAGCCCGTACACGTTATCGCGACTTTCTAAATGTGATACACAAGGCTGGTGTACGACCGCCTTATATTTCTGAGAGTATATGGAGTCGTTGGCAGGAGTACTGGGTATTACCAGAGGCAATGTTCATATATGAGTGTAACTCGACCAATAAACGTGGGCCATTACCAGGGGGACAAAATCTTGCCGTTCATACCGGAGGATCAATTATCCACTACCAGCATGCAGAGAGACTAGTAAGTATCTAACCATTACACTTACATTTTAATTTTGTACTTTGATGTTTTCCAATTGAAATTGATTTGTGAATGTTGTGATGATAGATAATGATCATGGTATAAATGTCTGGTGTCATATATGGTTGTGATTAGTGATTTTCTTTGTTCAACAGGGGGTAATATCCTAAACATTGACTAAAACTCTGCCGAAATTGATATAAATTGTAGTTTAACTTAGAACATTTTATTGTTATGTAGGAGAAGTCTATGGACATAAGGCCTACACCCCAACAGTTGTTTGTGCATACGCACACTAAGAAATATTATGGTGTGACATTTGTCAACAACCGATGTAGAGAAATAAATGTATATGAAATTCATGGTTTAATATTCATTCTTAATATTTTGCAGTCACTATTTATAATATTAGCATCGTCTCTTAATAGGACCAAATACAACAAACAATTCAGCGACAAACTCAGGAAAAACAAGCTGTTGATGAGAGGCAGGCATATTTTGATGCGGTTGGTGGTAGGGACAGTTGTGGAAGAATCTTCGGTCTAGGAACATTTGGGAACACATGTTATTCCCAGTCATCCATGTCAAGTACAGTAACATCAAGTGAACGGCAGACAACACAATGCATTGTTCAGCTTGAGACAACGGTGTCTTCTTTGATGGAGGTCATAACTAAGCTCCAAAATGACATTGTGTGGTTGGAAAGGCGTCGTACAGACTCAGAAAACCATCCGCACTCACCAGGACAATAGGATTGTTGTACTCCTCACTACAAAAAAGAAGACAATTTGCGACGTTTGACTGAGGAAACGTCGCAGATTGTATAAGCTTATTGTGACGTTTTTGAAACGTCAGTAAAAGAGCAAGGTATCTACGACGTTATACTCAATCGACGCGAAAAAGATGTATTAACTGAGACGTTGTATAATTAAAGCGTGGCCAAATACAATTTACGACTTAATTTTGAAGCAAACGTCGGGGAAGAGTTGGCAAAAAATCAGAACTCGGTCGTTTAATAAATATTAACGCGCATTGGGTTTTTGTGAAATTTCCCTCCAATGATTCTCTCTGCTCTCTCTCCACTCTCAACGAAAGCAGACGGCTTAAAATCTCATCTCAACGTCGCCGCCGTTGCTCCTCCACGCGTTTTGATTCCTAAGGTAGACATTCCGATGGCTATTACTGCTGTTTTTTCTTCGTGTTTGATTTGCTAATGCTTGAAGTTGGTGTTTAATTTGGAACTGAAGGTACCCATAGATTCCTTTCATCTCTTCCTCCTGGTCTCGGTCGGTGGGCAGCATTTGATTGTCGTCCTGGACGCATCGTCAGTGAGGCGAAAGAAAGCTCCACTGAAGGTGATTCCGGATTTTAATTTTATAGGTTTATTTTTTTCTATCATCTTCTATAAACATTAGTGACTTTACCAATCTCTGCGCTCTCTGAACAAAAGCAGACGACTTGAAATCTCATCTCAACATTGCCGGTGTTGGTCCTCCATGCGTGTTGATTCCTAAGGTACGCATTCCGATGGCCAGTACTGATGTTTTTTCTTGGTGTTTGATTTGGTAAAGGTCGAAGTTGGTGTTTAATTTGGAACTGAAGGTACCCATAAATTTCTCGGTTTGCTGCAGTCCGGAGCCCTTAAACTTCAATTCCTTTCATCCTCTTCCTCCTGGTCTCGGTCGGTGGCCACCGTTGATTCTCGTCCTGGAAGTATCGTCGGCGAGCCTGAAGAAAGCGCCACTGAAGGTGATTCCAGATTTTAATTTTATGGGTTTATGTTTTTCTATCATCTTCTATAAATATTAGTGACATTAACGTAATCTTTCATAGTCT
>JAOQMR010000004.1:23369509-23394132 GCA_027563865.1 Erythroxylum pelleterianum
TAAAAGTAGTTTTCTAATTTCCTAGAAAATTGGAAAAATAGAAAACACGCTTTTCTTGAAAAATTGATCTATTTTTTGATTAATAAACATGTTTTCTAATTATTCTCTATTTTATGAAAAAAATTTCTAGAAAACTAGAGAATTTTCATAAAGTAAACGCACCCAAAATGTTTTGGAAATATCGAAGGCATATGATAATCCCAACACATAAGCATTGTCATTAATCTTTTGCAGAATCTAATATGGTCCATATTTCTTAGGCTACAACTTGTTGCAAGTGCTTACTAGAAATCGTTTCTTTCTCAAAAACACCATAAGTGTTAGAAGACACTTTTTTTTGGTGCTAGTCTGCAACTTTCTTATATCTAGTATTAGCTTGTTCCAATTTTTGTCTCACCTTTCTCTAAACATCCTGCCACTGGTTAGCTATATTTGCAGCAGCTGCATGAATTTTAGGCAATTTAATCGAATCGACTGCATGTTATGGTGCCTTTGTGTAGACGATAGAAAAAGGTGACTTGCTCAAGGCACTATGAACAACACTGTTGTAGGCAAACTTAGCCTTTAGTAATGAAAAATTCCACTTCTTAGGTTTATCTCCACAAATACTCCAGATAAATTGCCCAAGATTCTGTTCACTACCTCCGTCTGATCATCTGTTTGAGGGTAAGATGTACTACTGAAATTCAGAGATGAATCAAACATCTTCCACAAAATCCTCCAAATGTGACTAAGGAACTTGCTATCTCTATTAGAAGTAATGGATTTAGGTATCCCATGCAAATGTTCAATCTCTTTGAAATTTTTTTTGGCTACATTGGTTGCATTTGCAGTATTCTTGCAATGAATAAAATGTGCCAATTTTGGAGAATCTGTCTACCATAACAAAAATAGAATCCACACCCCTTTGGGCTTGTGGTAATTCAAGCACAAAATCTCTAAATAAATTCTCCTAAATATTCTCTGGTATACGTAAAGGAGTATATAAACCAGTATTCTGAGATTGACCTTTTGTTATTTGGCACATGTAGCACCACTACACAAGATGAATCACATCCCTTCGCATATGGGGCCAATATATCTCTCCTTGATTGCAATATATGTCTTGTCACGCCCTAGATGACTAGCAAGACCTCCTCCATGTAGATCACGAACTAGCTTCTCCCTTAAGGAAGTTTTGAGAATGCATAGCTGGTTTCCTTTCATAAGAAAGCCATCGTGGATGTGAAAGTCACCATCAGTGTGTTTATTTACACAGTTTTCCAACATTCCCTGGAAGTCTTCATCAGTGGTATATAAACTATTCACAATTTCGAACCTACAATCTCTTGACTTATGGTGACAAGTAGGTTAGCACGTCTGCTTAATGCATCAGCCACTTCGTTCTGCACGCTAGCTTTATGTTTCAATGTGAAAGTAAACTTCTTTAGAAATTGGGTCCACCTAACATGCATACACTTATCAATCTTCTTCTGACTCTTTAAATATTTCAGGGCGTCATGATCTTTATACAACATAAATTCCTTATTGATTAGGTATGCTCCTATGTTTTCACTGCACGAACCACAGAGTAAAACTCTTGGTCATATGTAGACCACTAACGCCTAGCATCACTAAGTTTTTCACTGAAGAACGCTACTAGCTTCTTTTGTTGGGACAACACAACACCTATCCCCATACCACTAGCATCACAATCAACTTCAAATAGGGCTTGGAAGTCCGATAGTGCTAAAACAAAAGCAATGTATAGTTTTTATTTCAACGCTACAAAACTAGTCTCAACTTCTTCCCCCACTGAAACTTCCCTTTCTTAGGCACTCCATAATTTGAGCTGCAATGCTACTAAAATTCTTTATAAATCTCCTATAGAATGTAGCCAGCCCATGGAAACTCCTCACATCGATTATTATTTTAGGAGTTAGTCACTTCCTTATAGCTCAATCTTTCTTTTCATCAACTCGAATACCGTCTGCTCCAATGATATAACTTAAAAATAATAGTTTATTTTGTCATGAAACTACACTTCTTTAGATTAGAATACAATTTATTCTTCTACAGTGCTATCAAGACTTCCTACAAATAGGCTATATGCTCTTCGTCTGTCTGATTGTATATCAGAATGTCATCGAAATACTCTACTACAAATTTGTCAACAAACGATTTTAGTATTTCATTCATGAGCCTCATGAATGTGCTAGGAGTATTGAAAAATTCGAATGGCATCACAAGCCACTCATACAACCCCTCTTTTATCTTGAAGGTTGTCTTCTAGTCATCTCCAGGCCTAATTCGAATCTGATGGTATCCAGTAGGAAGGTTTATTTTTGAGAAGACACGCGCACTATGAAGCACAACTAGCATGTCATCCAATAGAGGAATGGGAAACTTATACCCCACAGTAATTTTGTTTATGGCCCTGCTGTCCACACACATTCTATAGCTCCCATCTTTCTTGGGGGTTAGCAATGTTGGAACTGCACAAGGACTCATGCTCTTTTGAATGTGCCCCTTATGCAGTAATTCCTCCTCTTGCTCTTTGAGAATTTCTGACTCCTTTGGACTCATCCGATAGTGAAGTAAGTTAGGTAGACTGGCTCCAGGAACTAAATTAGTATGGTGTTAAATGTCTCTTATAGGTGGAAGCCCTATGGGTAATTCTTCATATACGATATCACTGAACTCCTCCAGCAACAACTCACACCTTCTGAATGCTCTACTGCAGCTTGCTTCTTCTTTGTTACTAACATTTGCCTCATAATCAGAGCATGCAGTTCTCTGGTCTCTTTTAGTGCCTCTTCAAATTCGACCTCAGAATGAGTTACTGTTAGAAAAGTCCTACCCTCCACTCTATAAGCTTTGGGTTTAGAACTCCTGTTGATTGGGATATTTCTTTTCGTTCTTCTACAGCTTGTATGTATTCTCTCTACCACCATGCTGTGCTGCAACAATAAACTACCAACGTCTACCAAATAATAGGTGACAGGCATCTATTTCTACCATATCAAAACAAACTTCATCCTTATACTGATGGATAGACAAGGGTACCTTATAGCATTCAGTCACTTGGATCTTGACTCCTGCTTTAATCCAGCTGACTGAGTACGGGTTAAGGTGCTTCTTCACCTTCAATTCCAAACTTTTTATAATATTTCTCCCCAAGATATTTTCACAGCTATCGTTATCAACAACCACATCGAACATGCGGTTGCAAATGGTGCACCTAGTTCTGAATAATTGGTGCCTCTGGGTATCATCCTCCTGATTTAGGGTGAGCATCATCCTTCTGATCGCATAGTTCTGGCTTTCTTCATTCTCTGCTCTGCCATCAAACTCGTAATCCTCTTCTTCACCATTTGAACCATAGTATACCTTATCCTTATGTTTTACCACATGGACTACCTTTTTTAGGGGACAGTCACTTGATCTGTGACTTGGCTAATTGCATTTAAAGCACTTCCTTGGGATAGGCCTAGCGTAAGAATTAGTCGTTTTAGGTGCTTCTTTTGTTTCAGCCACCTTCTGTTTCCCTACAACTCTCTATTCCTGGGTTCTGCTCTCTATTATTGTTCTGGTTTTAGGTATCTCCACCATAAATTCGTACCATAATTTTCACTGTTATTTTTGTGGGAGTATTCTGACCTGTTCCTCTCTTGCATCAATTTTTCAGCCTTTAAAGTCAATTTTTTAGCTTTAGACAATGTTCTCACTACCTGCACCCCAATTATGTCTATAATGGCTAATTTCAGGCCCTCCAAAAATTTGGCTACCTGTTGTCCTTCGGTTTCTCTCATGTCATTCATGGTCGCTAGCCTGGTAAATTATGCATAATATTTATGTACGAATTTTTAACTCTGTTGGCACTTTTGGTACTGCTGAAACAAAAATTGCTCATAATCTGGAGGGAGAAACTCGTTGTGCAATAACTGTCTCATCCTTCCCCACGTTCTGATAGTATTTTACCTTCATAGGATCTTTTAAACTGTAATCTCTCCCACCATACAGAAGCTCCCCCTCTCAATCTACATGTAACTAATTTGATCCTCCTTTCCCTCGGAATCTTCATATACTCAAAAAATGGTCTATGTTTGCTACCCAATCCAAAAAACTCTAAATATTTAAATTGCCATGAAAATAGGGAATATCTACTGTCAATTTGTATTCCCTTTCTCTGTCACCATAGTTATACCTCCAGTGACTCACAGTTCTTCTGAAAATTCTTCTCTTCTTCTTCAGAATCATCTAATAAACCGATCTGCCGCCCATGCCTATGAAGTCCAGGAACAGGTAAGATGGTAGGTTGGTTGTGAGCTGCGCTGCCACTAAGCACTCTCCTATCGTCATTTTGGTTCTTGTTGGGGATGTCGAGCAGCTCGTATAGGCAAATCAGGATCTCTTCCAAGCGATCGAAGTGTTCCTCATGACGTTGAAGTCTGACATTAATATGATCAACCCAAATTGTCAACTCATCAATCTCCACCGCACAATTTAGGGTCTCAGCCCTCCGATCACCGTATAAAGAACAACCGTCAACTCTACTTGGACCGCTTGACATCGAGCTGTTATGCAACCTACTCTAGTACCAAACTGACATAGTGAGAAAGCGATAAAATTCGCACAAATAGAAAGAACTTGCAACTGTTATCTGAATTCTTAATATTTCAATCCCTTAAGATGTTCCTAAACAAGGATTTAAATAGGACAGTAAACCTAATAGAAATAGGAAACAAAAAATTACGAAAATACCCTAAAAATAATATGAAATCAGAAAAAGAAAAAAACACTCTGTCACTTGCGTTCTAGAGGAAAACGACATCAACTGGGTTTACACCCTAGTTGCCACGTTGACCATGTCAAACCTAAACTTCAAAAGTAACAATAAAATGCTCAAACTTTCAATTTTTTAATTCTAGCCTGACTTTAATCTCTCTGTTAAGTTTGTTGATGTGGCTTGCCACGGGTCTAGAAATCCTAACTATTAATACACATCAACCAAAACAACAAATGAAGATTAATGAACTGATGTTATTTAATCACATAACTAAAAAGACATTGTTTGTTTAAAAATGACTTAAATCAGTTTATGCAGCCCCGACTCTTACCCCTTTCATTCAGTTTATTCTCCTGACTCTTACCCCCTTCATTTTTAGTTTATGCAACCTCATCTTTCGTTATTTGTTTATTCAATTTCTTGATGGTCTCAAACATGTGTCCTTTGTTTCAAAACTTTGTTATGGAGTAGTGGTTCAAGTAATCCTGAAATTATAATGAGCAAGGTATGAGAGTTTTAGAGTCAGAGAGATTAAAGCCTTGTTGGCGGGATTGTAGAAGGTGGCAATGGATAGCCTGCTTTCTTTTTTTCCAACCATGACATGGTGCAGAGCACTTTTATACATTCCATTACTCACTACTTCAACTTGGCCACCGGTGTTCACAAAGATAGTGTTGTTCTTCAATGGCGGGATCTGTATCCACTTGTCATCCTTCAAGAATTCGAGACCTAGGACTTGATCATGTTAGAGCAAGAGTATAAACCACTAGCATCGAAGTGCTCTCATAGTCCTAGAACAAGCTCTGGTCATGGACATTAAGGGACTTTTGGCAACTTTTGTGCCCATAGATGGACCTGCTTTTCCTGAGAATGCTTCATTTATTTTACACTTCTCTAACCCAAGATTCTTGTACGTGAGCTCATATATTTTCTCTGCTAGCTTTATCAATTGATTGATGTACTCTTCCATTGTTTTGTTGCACAGGTACGTACGTACATTAAAAAAAGTTCTAAACATTAGAAACTTTTAGACTACAAACTTATGTTAGTTATAATGGTTGTGACTCATCGAACATCCTTTGAGAGGTTTAGGATTTAATCAATACTGGATGTTGGTGATGCCAAATGAAGAAGATGCTTTCCCAATCTACATCTGATATGTTTCCATTTGCCTTCAAGCTTTTGACTATCTCTGACTCGTAAAACCTTCCCTTCAAGTTTTCCTTATAGTAACAATTCACCAAACAGATAACAAAGGGATAAGGATGCGTAAACTAAAAACAAAGGGGGTAAGAGTCGGGAGAACAAACTAAACGAAGGGGGTGAGAGCCGGGGCTACATAAACTGATTTAGATCATTTTAGTTATGTGATTAAACTACATGGTTTCATTAATCTTCATTTGTTGTGTTAATTTTGGTTGACATGTATTAATAATTAGGGTTTCTAGACACGTGACAAGTTATATCAGCAGACTTAACGAACAGACTAACGTCAGGCTATAATTGAAAAAAATTAAAAACTTGAACATTTTATTGTCACTTTTTAAAGCTCGAGCTATAATCAAAATTGAGCAAAGTTTGAGATTTTTGTAATTATAAATTAATTTAGTAAATTATTTAACTTTAATATTTTATTAATATTAGTCAAAATATTATATTTTATTAAATAAATAATTTCATTAGTAAAAACTTATTTATAAATTAATATTTATTTGTTAATATATATTATAATTATTAGACAGGAGGATCCTCTATTCCCTTACATCTTCATGGTGGTTATGGAAGGTCTGTTAAGAATGCTTATCAATCTGATACATCCCAATGGCAAATTCTCTTATCATCATAATTGCCAGCACTTGCATCTTACCCACTAATGTTTGCTAATGACCTTCTGCTACTCTTTGGAGCCGATTTGTTTTCAGTCAGCATTATCAAGGACATCCTAATCCAATTCTCCTCTATGTCTGAACTCCAAGTTAATTCATAGAAAAGTTTCTTTTACTGCTCATCCGATGTACTTAACTCATCTAAAATTACTAGCGCAATTGTAATGAAGCTCAATACCCCTCCCTTTAAATATTTGGGAGTACCTATTTCACATGCAAAACTCACTTATCCTAACTGTCTCCCTATTCTAGAGAAATACCGATACAGAATTCTAGTTTGGCAAAACATGTTTTTTTCGATGGTTGCTCGAGTCATGATAAAAAAATCGGTTATTAGTAACTTACATACTCACTTGTTAAACCATTTGATTCTTCCAAAAAGAATGAACAATGAGCTTTACAGAACTATAAAAGCGTTTCTCTGGTCCGACTTTATGAAGAATGCTAAGAAATCAAAAGTTAAATGGGAGGAGGTGACAATTCCCAAAAAATATGGTCTGGGCATTATCTCTACAAACCTCACATATCTTCCGGTGTAAAAAAATTTCATAAAAAACATATCTTCCGGTGTAAAAATTGGAAACTGTTCTTTGATAGTGGCTGGATTTAGAGTTTGATAGTATATAAATATGAGGTCCCATCTTCTTTTTAACTAATAATTTTAGAGAAGAAAATAGACTATTTCATCCTTTTAACTAATAATATTAGAGAAGAAAATATACTAGTGTTAATGAACACCAACTTTACATTTGATTGACTTGCTTTTCAACTTTGAATTTTTGCAAATACACATATCTTTAGGGATTTACACTGATTAGTTGGATCCCTTCTTTAGTTGATATGGTAATCTAACTCCCTAGTGGGAGGCAACTGTTGTGGTTCTTAAAGGAAGTCCTCAAATTGATACAACATGTGTTAATCTCTAGTAGACATTTTTCATTGGTTGAAAACAAAGAACAAAGAGTCAATTACCATGTCATATCTCTGTAAAAATGGACTTCATCGAAGTATCTAAATTTACTAAGATTTGATTCCTCGCAATTTCCTAATCTGGTGATTTTTACTAATGTTAATTTATACTCTTGCAACCAATTGATTGGTTACTATTTTATATATAACATTATTATTTTAATTAATAAAGATATTATTTATCTCTATATATTTTTGTTAATTACATTTGATATTTTGATAATAAAGTTGAAATCTCTAGAATAATTATTGTATACTTGAAATTATGATGAGATCATAATTATGAGATTCAATTTGTATTTATATATTATTCCTAAATTGTCCCTAGTTGCAGTTTAATCAAGACAAGATATTGGTGAAATGGTAAAATTAGCATACATTATCTTTCTTTCTTATAAAGAAAGTAATTTAACTTATAACTTAAAGTATGAAGATGCTAAAACAAACATGTGGATGCTTATTAAAGAATAAGCTTACCGAATTGACCCAATTGTGAGGATCCTAAATGGAATATTATTTATATGTTTGTGAATTTTCTCATTATGATAGTTGTATAGTTGATCATTTGACTTGAGATCAGAAAAATATCTCATGTAGGAATTACTATATTTTGATGCTATTTATGACATATTCTAATTAGGACAGCTTAGTCGATAGTACTTAGATATAATATAAACTATATAGAGATTATTCTGTAAGTTAATAAAAGATTCATCACTCAAAAGTAATTAGAACAAATGTTCCATAGTTCCTAATTAGTAATGATTTAAAGAATTCTCTAGCCAGCTTGAGTAAACATTTAAAAAGTGTTTTCAAATATCAAAAATAAATTAATTATTAATTAGCCAAAATGGATATGATTGGATTTTAAAAAGTAGACATTATCTCTATAATCTATATCTAATTGAAATATTAGATAAAGAAAAGATTAAATTATACATCATATCACTATTTATGGACATGTTGAGTCAAACTATTTTAACAGTCCTAATATTTAGGTGGTCATGACATGTTACTAAACATCAATCTTGATATATAATTATAAATTATTTAATTAGAGAATTAAAGATAAATTAAAAAAATTTAATTGTTTAATTCTAATAATAAATTAAAAATAAAATTTATAATAATTATTAACGTATTAGAAACTAAATAAGTCTCACATAAAAAGTAGCTAAAACATCAATTTAAATTAAGTTAGACTTAATTACGAAGTTAAAAATTTTTAAAAAATTGACGTTAATTATGATTAAAAAATTAATTTCTAATAAAAATAAACTCTAATATTTTCTCTATAAATAAGAAATAAACTTAAAGGAGATGCACTCCTAATTATTTCTTTATAATGTTCAATTCTTTTTCTTTGCTATATATGTGAATATTGTTAGGGGCTAAGCACTTAAACAATTCGTGATTCATGTCATGTAAGAAAAGTTTTGGAAGAATTTAAATAAGATGAAATTCAAATTCCTTTTTATAAATATATTTTTCAAGTTATTCAACTGAGATCCGATTAAAAACTTAGAAATTTTTGTTGTTGTTGCTATGTTCATTAAATCACTGTTAATTTCCTAATGACTAGAAGGCTATGGTTAACTACGGGCCATCATGCTAGCTGTTTTAGCTAGTGGTTCTTAATGCTAATTTCAACCCTATCACTGAGAAAGCATAGAGAGTAAGGTAACAAATAGTACCTTAGATCTCCAATGTTACATTTTCAAATTTGTCCTGGCATTTTAGTGACTATTAGGAATATATATATAAAAAAAAATTCACAAGGGATCACGGGCGACAACAGTAAATTCACCATTTCCTCACCGACAAAATTACAGTGGGCCTCCATGAATAGGTTCCAATTTCGTATATATATAAAATGTACCTTCAGTTGAGGTTCGTCACCGTCCGAATTACTTCCCAATAATGGCAGTTGTGGTTCTCGAGATTTGACGATTAGGTGGGAATCTTTCATCGCAATTGAAAGAGTCATTGCAATCACCGTTTCTACATCACTCCCAAGTGAGCCGCTTCATTAGAGACTCGATTTTTGGTTTTGGTTGGTGAAAGATCTACTGCAGGTCGGTTAGCGAGACGATTAAAGTTTTAAGTTGCCTAGTTACTACTGCATCTTTCATCTGCACAACACTAAAACTTCCTTCAACGTTTAAGGTTACTCGTAAAGGTTTCTGCTAGAGAAAATTGTTGTAGCGACCCCTGTGTTATACAAAAGTAGCTAATTAAACCCTGAAATATAAAATGTTACTCTAACTTTATATTTTCAATTTTGCTGCAAAAAAACCCTTAGCCGTGTGTTGTTAAGGGGCTGTGAGTTAATAAAATTTCAACTCAAGATTTTTTTTGCTAATTTTTATATGTCAGAATTTTTTTAGCAACTTTTGAATAACACCGGTTATTAAGGCAATAAATTCGTTTCTGCTAATGCCTTAACGCCTAACTGATAATTTTTTATGCTTCCAAAATATCTTCATACTCGAAATTTTGTTCTATGTGAACAAACCATTCAATGCAATTATCTCCCACGTACTTAATATTTGAGTTGAAACCTTCCGTTTGCCTTCTTCATCATGTTTTGCCGTCTTTATTACGTTTAAATAGTTCAAATACACAAAACAAGATAGCTACGTCAAAATGATAATAATGCCAACGGCTAATTGCAAAAGTGTAACTATAACTATAAGCAAGTTTGTAAAAAAGAAACCAAATTTTTTGTTGCTGTAGTACCAACTACCAACTCAAAATACTTGCAATTTTTAAGATTCTTCCTCTCCGATTTCCTCGCTACATCACACTCAGAAGCCTACGTTCAACTTATCCTTTGCTTATTCATTTTGGATATAGGCTTCCTTGGGTTTAGCTTATCTCAATGAGCCCGAAGCGAACTCATGACCAAAAAATAATACTATTTAAAATAAACTAGACTACTATTATGGCAGTGGTGAGTGTAGGTCGACCCATAGAGAATATGTGTAAGGTTTCCGAAATGAAAGTAACTAGTGTTTATATTTAACAGGGGGTTTTGAATTTTTCAAACAAGAAAATAAAATAAAACTAAACTAATAAAAACAAATTAAAGAAAACATGTGAAAAATGATAAAAGCAGCAAATTCGGTAGAGACCTGGTTCTTTGGTTCAATCTCGGCCTATACCCTAATTAAACATATTTCATTGATTTGTTTTTCTCAAGCCTCTTCTAGCAACTATTAATCGTGGGTTAATAATTAACCCAAAAGTTCCCTTAGGTAATATTTAATCAAGATACGATCATTAACTAAACCTAATTATCGAATAACTTAGGATACGATCTCTAGATTCAATTGGGTAGTAGCATTATGAATTAGAAAAACCGATTAATCAAGGCAACAATCACATACGATGCGTCATTTAACCTAAGTCATGTTATCCCTAATGATTAGGCAACAACCACATACGATACGTGATTTAACCTAAGTCATGTTATCCTTAATGATTACGAATTATTAGTCGCTACATATGAATTTTAACATAACAATTACCAATTATATCAAAATTCTAGCAATGAGTTTGCAAATAAACGATTCAATGAACACATTAAAATCATCTGTTCACAATACCCATTGAGTTCATACACAAATAACCGAACAATAATGAGAATACAATTATTCATTTACAAAACCTAAATCAATTAACATAGGATAATACAATCAATTTCTAATGAGAGAAAGAAACAACAAAACCAGTGTACACTTAACCCGGGTTGTCGACGTCAATGTCACCTTTGAACTGGCGTCAAGAAGTCTAGCCCTTTATGAGTCTCTCCTAAGAAAATGCTTCAACCCCCATTGAATGTTCCAACTGAAACCCCTTAAAACCTCATCAAAACTTCTCCATTCTTTTTTTACGCTACTTTATGATTTTATGAATTAATTTTTGGTCCATCTATAGTACACTCCTTTAAACCCATGCTTATGCTCTTGGAAATGTCTGCATTTCGCAGATGTTGTCTGCGTGAAACGTAGAAGTGAGACGTCTGCGTTTCGTAGACGTTGTCTGTGTGAAACACAAACGTGGGACATCTACGTTTTGTTCACGCTTCCCAGCTGTTGCGTTTTGGTCTTCTTTCCCAGCTGCATTGTCGTTTCTGCTTCTCTTCCGGCTACTGCCATTTTTGCCTCTTTGTTTATGTCGTTTTACTGCTTCTCCTAGCAATTTCTTGGTTGTCTTCTTTTGGATTGAGTTTATTTTCTTCTTCCTCTAATTTTCTTCTTCTTAATTCATAAAGAAAAGTGAATATTAATCTTCAGAAAATGACCCAATTATCGTGCTTTCGACTCACTTTAACTTTTTTGCTTTCAAATTGTGCCTAAAATTACATATGAGTCAAGGTAAGTATCTTAAGCAATTTCATGTCAATAATCGCTAAGAATTATGAAATAAATTCATAATCAATTAAGCATCTATCAATTTTCCCCACACTTAGCTTTTGGTCGTCCTCGGGCAAAACATTAAAATTAAGCTCAAAGACCCAAAATTGTTGACTCGTTTCCCATATGTTACAAGAATACATAATCATAAGCAAAGATGAATAACTTTCAAAAATTATAGCAAGAACTCAACATTCCAAGCTTTTACTCATGATCAATCAACATTTATCATCTTCAAGAACTGATCAATCTAATGGTAAACTCAAAAAATGTGTTTAAATAAGATATGTTGAGGGATACATGTAACACCATTCATGATCATGTCATTCCATAACTTTGCATATAATTTCATTTCTCTACCACTAATGTTCACATGCAAAATTATGGATCAAATGACTTTTCAAGGTTGTAATCTGGGCAAAGGTAAGGTAAGATGTATTTGGGTCAAGTAGCATAAAAGCCATTAAAGCTAGTGAAACAAAGCAACACTTAATGTGACATCAAGTGCACAAGTTAACACTCATAAAAAGCTGGGTGTCGTCAACTATGACAAATGCAACATTTATATTTCACAACCCAATTCAGTTCTCACACACAAACCACATGAAGCATATACCAATCTGAAGGAATCACTTATATAATTGATGACAATATATTGAAACCACAAAAGAGTTAACCTTCCAAGCCAACATCTACCTCGTATTCAACATACTCCAATAACACATTCATTACAACTTTACGAGCATGCATTAATTATAAACAACTTTTCAATACATATGCAATTCCTCCTTGATACATCTATTTAAACTTTTTTTCATTCTTTTTCTTCTTCTTTTTTTTTTTGCTTCTCTCTTTTCTTTCTTTCTTTCCCTTTCTTTTCTTTTCTCTTATAAAAATTAAAATAAACTACATCAATATGAGAATTTCAATGATAAGGTATAAAATAACATCCCAACATTATAACCAACCTGCACATATGCATACCCCCACACTTATAATTTTGTACATCCATACTCAACAATCACAAATGTTCCACTGGCTTTATAGATTGGGTAGGACATTTGGTTAAGTATAAAGCATATAAGTGGTTGATACAAAAAGAAAGGCTAATAAGGCTCAAAGGGGGCATAATAAGGGAAAAATTATGTTAATGGGGTAGGCTATTTGGCTAATGTGGCTTATGAAACAAAGAATGCCTAATCATTTCTATGTTAATGTATGCGATATAATTAAGTGTCCCTTTGTGTTATGAATGTCTTTTCCAAAGCTAACTTTCTTTTGCTTCCCAAAAATATAGTGCCCATAAAACTCCAATTTGCTAATACACTGTCCGTTAAGTAGTCCTTGTTTACTAAACTCAACCATACCATTTTGGCTCATATGTCATAATTTCGTAACATCACTATTAATCATAGATTGGGTAGTAACATCTACATCACCAACAACCCTGCAAGATATATAAACTAGCATACTGTTTCTTCCCTTTCATCACAACCATAACACCTTTGCCAACCTTTAGAACTCCACCTTCACCAATGTACATGTACCCATTTTTATCCAGAGTACTCAAAGAAATTAAATTTCTTTTTAAATCTAGAACATGTCTCACATTTGCAAGTGTTCTGATAACACCATAAAATATCTGGATTCTAACTGTTCCCATGCTAGCTATCTTAAAGGAGTGTTATTTTCCATCACAACAACACCCTTAGACACCATTTCATATGTTGAAAACCAGTCCCGATTGGGACACATATGAAACGTGCAAGTTGTATCAAAAATCCATTTTTCGTCAAAATTAGACCTACCCTCAGAAATTGCTAGGAGTTTACCACCATTGAATGCATCCTGTACAACACTAGCTTCATCGAATTTTTAGGTTGCTTTCCTTTTGAATTCTCTTCTTCTTTCTTTTGAAATTTCTAGCATTCAGCTTTAATGTGACCTTTCTTCTTATAGTAGTTGTAGACTTTGTTTCTATGCTTGGATTTTGACCTACCCCTTCCGTCACCACTAGAATTTCTCTCCTGTTCTCTCTCTCGAACAAAAAAAACCCTCACCAAGAGCCTCAGATTCATAAACAAGCTGTTTCATCTTCTCTTTAGAAAGTAACACCTCTTCTAGGGTTAGGGTATCACTACTATATAAAATAGTATTCCTAAAAGTGGAATATGATGTAGACAATGAACATAACAATATTAAAGCCAAATCTTCATCCTCATACTTTACCTCCTTAGTCCCTAAATCATAAACAATCTCTTTAAACAAAATTTGAGTGATTATCAATGGATGTACCTTCTATCAGATGGTGTGAATATAGCCTTTGCTTCGAGTGCAATTTACTGGTTAGGCTTTTCGTCATATATAACTGCTCCAGTTTCAACCATAACAAAGCGACAAACTTTCTTTTAAAACATCTTGTAGAATCTGATTCGAGAGGTGAAGATGTATCTGTGATAGAGCCTTACGATTCTTACGTTGTTTCTCCTCTGTGGTCCAAGATGATGGCATCTTATCAAACCTTAATAATGCATCATTCAAATCCATCTGTACTAGTACAACACACATCTTAACTTGCCACAGTGAGAACTTGATGTTGCGATCTAGTAGTAGAACATCTTAGTTCATGGTTGCCATCAATGTAATAAACGAACCCGCTCTGATACCAGTTTGTAAAGACAAAAAACGATAACAAATAATAGACACAAAAGAACAATACATAGATTTTATGTTAAAACCCCAAATCAAGGAGAAAACCATGAGTAGAGGAAGAGAGCTTCACTATGAAAAGGATGAATACAATGACAAAGCACTTAAGGAGGCTCACAAAACTATTACTTACTCATCCTAGCATAAATCATGATATATAAAGTAAACCTTAATTTTAAATGAACCCTACATGAGTTGTAATTTAACTTTTCCACAACTGTCCCACTGCGAACATTTCGAGCCAAACTAAAATAGAATTTGGGTTACAAACTTCTAACATCGGGAAATAGCAAACATTGTTAAAGTCGTTGGGTTGTTTCTAGAAAACAATGAATGAATATTTAACACACTAACCTTGGTTGGTTGTATAGTCACTGCTGCCTTCTCTTCGCCTTCTTCTTTCTTACCAACGAAGAAGTCCATTGCCTTTCTCGCGACATCTTTAACACTTTCCTTAAGCTCACTAAGCTTCCTATATGCACCATCCCTTTCCTTTTTCGCTTTCTCAGCTGGATAATCCTTAGTTTCCTTAGCCTTCTCAGCACTGTAATCCATAAACTCATCAGCTTTCTCTAAAACAGAATCTTTAACCTTTGTGGCTTTCTCTGCTGCATATTCCTTATACTCTCCAATCTTTTTTTTGCTGTCTTCAGCCTTCTGCGAAACATATTCCTCTATGGACTCCTTTTTTCCCTTTGATTTCCCTACCGCATAATCCTTATAATCACCTACCTTGTCCATATTTTCCTTGGCCTTCTCAACTGCATGATCATTATATTCACTGACCTACTCTTTGGAAACAACTTTTGTCTTCGGCACCTTATATGCATACTAATCCAATTTGATTCCGTTGCTTCTTTTGTCTCCTCCTTTTCTTTAACTACTTCTTTTGCTTCTTCCATCTTCCCCGCAGTTGCATCTATTATCTACCCTACTTTCGCAGTCGTGTAGTCCTTGTAATACTTAGTCCCATCTTCTACTGAGTCTCTATCGTCTCAAGCCTTCTCACCAATGACAACTTCTTTGGCACGTCCAAGAGTGTCAGCAACCGCCTTTAGAACAGACTCAATGTGATATAACTAGCCTTCAAAATGGAGTTTCACGTCTTACACATCAACCTGACAAGCTACACATGCCAAGTGCTCTAATTACAATGCAACAAGCTTCAAGGCTTAAACAAGCAATGCAAACTTTTGTTCAAGCCCAAATTATAAGTCAAGTACATGAGGAGGCCAAAACATCCATGGAGGAACACCAAGGCACACCCAAGCTTGTGACTTTGTTAGAGGAGGCGTTGGAAGTGGCTAGTACTTAGCCATTTTGGGAAGCAAGCTGAAGTCTTGTTTGGGCACATTTTTTTGATAATTTGGGGTTGTTATTTATTATCTCTTATTTTAGGCTTAAGGACTTGTTTATGGGTTGTTTTTCAATTAATAGCATGTGCTTTCATTAAAAGTCACATGACTTAGTTTTTTTAGCTTAGTTTCTTACGAACCAAGCGTGTGGGCCTATTAAAGTTCTTAACAAGGCCCATACACACCTCTTTGTTTGTTTGGGTTATTTTGAGACTTATTTGTTTTAATGTGCTTAGCCCATTCCTAAAAGGACTTGGATTAGATTATGTTCAATGGGCTAGATACTCTTAGATTTGTTAGGATTAGCCTAGTTTTCATTAAATAGGCCTGCAAACCCATTCCTATTAGGTTGGGACTTGGTCAAGTGTATTTATACCTTATTATATCCTTGTAACCTCTGATTAACAAAATTTCAAAATTGAATTCTTCAAGTGAGGCATGAATGTCTTCATGGTTACTTCAAGAAATTGATTTGCATCAATAAGTAAGTACTTACAACATAAATTGATTTATGATTTCTTTGGGATTGGGTCTCAAACTTATGATTTGGGATTTAATCTAACGTGTTTAATTGAATAGAAAGTTGGGGGTTTGATTAATAGGATTAGGGGGTTTCAAGAACCTTGTTTTCTTAAGGTTTTCGTATCATCTCGGTATCAGAGCTTTGACTTAATTCTATTGAACTCATATGTATCTTTATTATGATTGTTGAATCTGTCATTGCTACTTTTTTTAGTTCTTGTTGCGTTCTTTTGTTCTTTAATTGATTTCTTGTTTCTTAAATCTTGATCATTGCACAAATAAAAAAAGTGAACAGTAGCCAAAAATAGGAAAAAAAACATGAACAGTAGCTAAAAAAATTTCAAGATTGATCAAGAAATACCTAAAATTGTGATTCTTTGAATCTTTGTTTGATCCTTGCTTCAAGATTCATCAACATTGCCATCTTTAACTTCAAGATTGATTTTTTTTCAATAAGAACGAGTCTTTCCATTCAAGAACATATCAAGATTTCCTTTCCTCAATCTTTTATGCTATTCTTGGAAATTCAGATTAGCCAATTAACTCTTTTTGCATGAAACTTAGGTTAAAACTTCAAATTAGCCTATTTTTATGCAAAAGCCATTGAAAGCATGTTGAGTTGCCTACATAAAACCTTAGGCAAATTTGAAATTTATTCTTTGAACTCTCGGGTTTTTGTTGAGTTTTACAATATATTGAGTGTCTTTCTTTGATTCTTAGTTTACTTTCTTGTTTGTGTCTTTCTTTGCTTCCATTACATTGAATTGGACAATCTTGCATTCATATTGTTCAATTATAAACAAAAATCATTGCATACATATCTTTTCCATCCGTGTATTAGCATACTATTTTAATTATGTTCGTGCAATACTTTGCTTCTAGAATTGTTCTTATTTCGTTTCTTGCTAGGATTTACTTATTCTTTCCAATTAATTTGTGTTGCTTGTTGTTTGCTTAGTTTTGTCGAATTGGATGCTGAATAGTAACTTTAAATACATCACTTCAGAGGTAAAAGGCAAGGGGGTGAGCTTATATAGTGAAAAGCCATTAATATTGTGTGAAAACACGAGTATACAATCTGATTTTAGGGAAACATGTGAGGGAGTGATTGTGAGGTCCTTTCTAACGTTTTCTTGCAGGTTTACACCATGTCTAAGACAAATGATAAGGATGGTAATGGTGATTGGAAGTCTAGTGAAGGAAAAGGAAGTGACAATGAACAACAAAATAAGACTTTCTTTACTTTAGCAGCTATGCAAAATCAGTTTCTAAGGATAGAGAACATGTTTAGAGATGTCAATGATAAGTTTGAAAGACAAGATAGATTGATAAGAGCTTTGTAAGAGTTTTCAGTGAATAATGTACTAAGAGAAAGAGCTTCAACTACAGCTTGAAATCCCCAAAATTATGAAGAAGAAGTTGCTGGTTATGAAGAAGATGGTGAGAGGGGGTGGTATGAAGTTCGAAACTATGGCAGAGGAGGAAGAGGAGATAGAGGTCGAAATAGAGGAGGCCATAGGGGGGAGAGTTGAAAGGGGCAGAGATGAGGAAGAAGTTGAGAGAGTTGATAGAAACATAGGAAGCATCAAAATAAATATTCCATCTTTCCAAGGGAGGAATGACGGAAAAGCCTACTTGGAGTGAGAAAGGAAAGTAGAGATGATATTTTCTTGCCACAACTACTTAGAAGAAAAGAAGGTGAAGTTGGCAGCAGTTGAATTCTCTAACTATGCAGTTGTTTGGTGGGATCAACTACTTCTGAATAGGAGAAGGGATAGAGATAGACCTATTGAAACATGGGATGAGATGAAGTCCATCATGAAGAGACGTTTTGTACCTAGTTACTACTACAAGGAGTTGCACCAAAAACTCCAGACTTTGAGATAAGGTACTAAGAGCATTGAGGACTACCACAAAGAGATGGAAATGGCTATGATAAGTGTTGATATTGAAGAAGATAGGGAAGCCACCATGGCTAGGTTTCTTATTGGTTTGAATAAGGCGATAGCCAACATTGTAGAGTTGCATCACTATGTGGAGCTTGATGAAATGATCAACATGACCATGAAAATTGAAAAGCAGTTAAAGAGTAGAAGCTCCAACAAGGCTTACAATTTTGATTCTTCAAGTTCTTGGAGTTCCAAGTGGTCTAAGAAGGAAGAAAAGGGCAAGGACAAGTCCAATAACTACAGGGACAAGTCCAAAGATAAGGGGACAACCTCTAAAGGTACGAATTCTCACCCAAATAATGTTAATGGATCTACTAAGCACAGAGATATTAAATGCTTTAAGTGTTTGGGATCTGGTCATATTGCTTCACAATGCCCAAATAGAAAAGTTATGCTTTTGAGAGATGATGGGAGAATTGAGTCCTAGGAGAGTGATGGAGAAGAAATGCTTTAGCTTAAGGATTGCAGTGATGTGGAGGTAGAGGAACCTGTCCAAGCTGAAGCCTTTGTGGTTAGGCGTGCTCTCAATGTGCAGGAGAAGGTAAAAGTAGATGAGCAGAGGGAAAACATCTTCCATACACGTTGGTTAATCAATGGTAAGATGTGTAGTATGATAATTAATGGAGGGATCTGTACAAATGTAGCTAGTACAATTTTGGTAGAGAAGTTAGGGTTGCCTATTATTAAACATCCTAGCCCATACAAGCTACAATGGCTTAATGAATGTAGAGAAGTAAGGGTACACAAGCAAGTGAAGGTTGCATTCTCCATTAGGAGGTATTCTGATGAGGTTTTATATGATGTAGTATCAATACAGGCAGGTCACATATTGTTAGGGAGGTCTTGGCAATATTATAGGCGTGTGATCCATGATGGCTACAAGAATAGGTACTCATTTAAGAGGGGAGATCAAACCTTTGCTTTGGCGCCTTTAAAACCAAAGGAGGTTCATGAGGATGAAATGAGGCTTGCAAAAGCCATGGAAGAACAAAAACAAAGGGAGGCCAAGAGTTTGAAAAAAAGAAAAGGAAAAGAAGCCATTCAAAAATAATAATAAAAAGGCCTAATTGAGAGAGATTACACTAGTGAGGAAAAAATAGAGGAAAGTGCAATAGAAAAAGGAGAGTTGAGTGAAAAGAAGAGTGAAAGAAAAAAGAGTGCCTTCTTTGCAAAATTAAGAGATTTGAGACAAGTGCGGTACACACCTAAGCCTTTAATTTTGCTTAACTATAGATAAATTCTTTATAATGAGGCTAATCTTGACTCTTCAGTGCTTAATGTTATTAAATCTGTTTTTGTAGGAATACTCAGATGTCTTTCCAGATGAGATGCCCAAAGGACTTCTACCTTTGAGAGGTATTGAACATCAGATAGATTTTGTACTAGGAGCTCAAATTCCAAACCACCCAGCTTATACAAGTAATCTTGAGGAGATAAAGGAGCTTCAAAAGAAGGTGGAGGAACTTTTAGAGAGAGGGCACGTGATAGAAAGCTTAAGCTCATGCACAGTTCCAGTGTTATTAGTGCCAAAGAAAGATAGGACTTGGCGCATGTGTGTGGATTGCAGGGCAGTGAATAAGATAACGACAAAGTATCGCTACCCAATTCCTACATTAGATGATATGCTTGATGAATTACATGGTGCTTGTTTCTTTATAAAGCAATACCTTATGAGTGATTATCATCAAATTAGGATGAAAGTAGGAGATGAATGGAAAACAACCTTTAAAACTAAATATGGTTTATATGAATGGTTGGTCATGCCTTTTGGTTTGATAAATGCACCTAGCACTTTTATGAGATTGATGAACTATGTTTTGCGTGAATTTATTGGCAAGTTTGTAGTTGTATATTTTGATGATATTCTGATTTACAACAAAAAGCTTTGACGAGCATGTTTTACATCTTAAATCTGTACTAGAGGTATTTAGGTGTGAAAAGCTTTATACTAAACTTAAAAAGTGTTCTTTTTATATGGATAAAGTTGTATTTTTTGGCTTTGTTTGCCTACTCCTAAGTTTGTTGGTGATGTGCGTAGTTTTCATAGTTTGGCTAGCTTTTATAGGCAATTTGTGAAAGATTTTAGCATCATTGCTGCGCCATTAACTGAAATCATTAAAAAAGACATTGTTTTAAATGGATTGAGGCACAAGAACTTGCATTTAATGCTTTGAAAGATAAATTATGTTTGCATCTGTTTTAAGTTCGCCTAACTTCAATAAAGCTTTTGAGATTGAATGTGATGCCTCCGAGTTAGGTATTGGTGCTGTTTTGATGCAGGGTAGGCGTCTCATAACATACTTCAGTGAGAAGCTTAATAGGCCACAACTGAATTATTCCACTTATGATAAGAAACTATATGCCTTGGTGAGAGCATTGGAAACTTAGCAACACTATCTATGGCCAAAGGAGTTTGTGGTTCATTCTGACCATGAATCACTCAAGCATTTGAAGGTCTAAGGTAAGTTGAACAAGAGACATGCGAAATGGCTAGAGTTCATTGAAACTTTTCCTTATGTGATCAAGTACAAGCAAGGTAAGGAAAATGTAGTGGCTGATGCACTATCAAGAAGGTACACTCTAATCAATACTTTGAGTTCTAAAATACTTGGATTTGAGTTTATTAGAGATTTGTATGCTTCGGATTCTGATTTTGGGAATGTTTATAGTCCGTGTGAGCACGCTGCATTTCAAAAGTTTTATAGGCATGATGGGTACTTGTTTAGGGAGAATAAGCTTTGTGTGCCTATTTTCTCTATGTGTGAAATACTTATGCGTGAATCACATTGTGGAGGATTGATGGGTCACTTTGGGGTGCAAAACACATATGACATACTTTGTGAACATTTATATTGGCCTAACATGAGAAAAGATGTTGAAAAAAATCTATTTTAGGTATGTTGCATGTAGACAAACGAAATCAAAGACCCATCCACATGGTTTGTATACTCCTTTGCCTGTGCCTAAGCATCCTTGGACTGACAAATCTATGGACTTTATATTGGGGCTACCTAGGATAAAAAAAGGTAGGGATAACATATTTGTGGTTGTTGATAGATTTAGTAAAATGACATACTTTATTGCATGTCATAAAACTAATGACGCCACTTATATTGTTGATTTGTTCTTTAGGATTGTTATGTGTTTGCATTATGTTCCTAAAACCATTGTTTCAAACCGTGGTATAAAGTTCTTGAGTCACTTTTGGCTTGTTCTTTGTGTAAAGTTAGGAACTAAGTTTTTGTTTTCTACTACTTGTCGTCCTCAAACAGATGGCTAAACTGGAGTGGTCAATATAACTTTAGGATCCCTTTTGCGTGTTGTTATAGGAAAAAATCTTAAAACTTGGGAACAATGTTTGCCATTTGTTGAATTTGCAAATAATAGGAGCATTCATTCTACTACTGGTTATTCACCATTTGAGATAGTTTATGGATTTAACCCTTTGATGCCTTTGGAATTATGTCATTTGCCATTACATGAGTTATATAGCAGGGATGGACAACACAAGGCCGAATTGGTGAAGAGCATTCATGAGAAAGCAAGGCAGCAAATAAAGAAGCGGAATGAAGCAAATGCGCACAGGGCTAATCAAGGGCGCAAGTTATTGAGGTTTGAGCCTGGAGATTGGGTTTGGGTGCATTTCAAGAAGGAGAGGTTTCCTAAGCAAAGGAAATCCAAGTTAGATCCTAGAGGCGATGGGTCATTCCAAGTGCTTGAGAGAATTAATGATAATGCCTACAAGATTGATTTGCTAGGTGAATATCAAGTGTCCGCTATTTTAATGTTACCGATCTGTCTCCCTTTAATAATGTAAGGTCTGATTCGAGGACGAATCCTTTTGAGGAGAGAGAGGATGATACAACCAACCTTCGCAATAGAGTTCCACGTCTTACACATCAACTTGACAAGCTACACGTACCAAGTGGTTCAATTACAACGCAACAAGCTTCAACACTTAAACAAGCAATGCAAGCTTTTGTTCAAGCCCAAATCACAAGCCAGTTACATGAGGAGGTCGAAATATCTATGAAGGAACGCCAAGGCATGCCCAAACTTGTGGCTTTGTTAGAGAAGGCGTTGGAAGAGGCTAGTACTTAGCCATTTTGGGAAACAAGCTCAAGTCTTGTTTGGGACACATTTTTTGATAATTTGGGATTGTTATTTATTATCTCTTATTTTAAGCCCAAGGATTTGTTTATGAACTGTTCTTTTAATTAATAGCATGAGCTTTCATTCAGGGATGGATCCACATTGGACGCAAGTGGGGGCACCTGCCCCCACTGCCTTCAAAGAATTTCATATAAAATAATTATTATTTTAAGTTTTGATTCCATAAAAAAATAAAATTATGCTCCCATTAAAATTTTTCCCCCACACAAAAAAAATCTCTAGATCGGTCCCTGCTTTCATTAAAAGTCACATGACTTAGTTTTTTTTTAGCTTTGTTATGAACCAAGCATATGGGCCTATTAAAGTGCTTAACAAGGCCCATACACCCCTCTTTGTTTGTTTGAGTTATTTTGAAACTTATTTGTTTTAATATATTTAGCTGATTCTTAAAAGGACTTGGATCAGATTATATTCAATAGACTAGATACTCCTAGATTTGTTAGGATTAGTCTAGTTTTTATTAAATGGGCCTGCAAACCCATTCCTATTAGGGTAAGGACTTTGTCAAGGGTATTTATACCTTATTATATCCTTGTAACCTCATATTTGATGATTAATAAAATTTCATAATTAAATTCTTCAAGTAAGGCGTGAATATTTTCATGGTTACTTCAAGAAATTAATTTGCATCAATAAGTAAGTACTTACAACGTAAATTGATTTCTGATTTCTTTAAAATTGGGTCTTAAAGTTATGATTTAAGGTTTGATCTAACATGTTTAATTGAATAGAAAGTTGGGGGGTTTGATCAAAAAGATTAGGGGGTTTCAAGAACCTTGTTTTCTTGGGTTTTGTATCACAATGACTTTTAGTCTTCCTTTCTTCCCGTTGTGATCGATTTGTTGCTATCTTTGCCCGCTCTTCGTGTTCTCTTTCACTGTTTGCGTCTTTTATATCATAAGCCGCTACTTCAGTTCTCTCTTCCTTTTGTCGACTTAGACGCCATTGTTCTTCAGCTCCAGAAATCAATAAAGTTCTCAAATACACGAATTAGTAGCTTCTTGTTAGTTGGCTTAAAAAGATAAAATTCAGAAACGTCCCAAGTCTGATAAAGAGGGAGTTTAGCAGCATATATAATTATTTCTCTACTAATCTATCCAACAGTGAAGAGGTGACACGTTGTGTATTGGCAAGCCAGTTTGAGTGACATTAGGTGGACTGATACTTTGAGAAGGCATGCGACACGTCGTCATCTATGCAAAGAGATTGTGGGGGCTGTAAGACGGCAAAACTAAAACTATACGGTCGTCTTAAATAGTGGTTATATTGCACCTGTCCTCTCACGTGGAATACGGAATCAAAAGCGTTACGTGGACGGGATGACTGGTTATTTTGATTGGATAAGCTGCGTCACCAGCTGAGTTCTTGCTTCCGATTCTCTTAAACCCTTATAAATGACCAAAGGGTTTACTACCAAACCATATAACTGTCAAAGTATAGACCTTTATCACGTGGGTTTAAATGGTTTGAGATTACTACTATGTATATATGATATTGTTTATTATTAAGTAGAAAGGGCTAGCCCGTTGCCAAAAATATAAGAATAAAAGTCAAAATTACGCATGAATTTTTACAAAATATAAACAAAAAAACATGCCAATAAAAAAATCACAATCATTCAATTGGAGTTTATTGATAGCACATTAAATTTTGTGTACATTTACACGGTAAAAAACTTGCACTTAGCTGAGCTCAAAATCACATCACATTCCAGGGGAACTTATCTAGGACTAGCTAGCTACCCTTCAAAAAGTACTAGTGTCTGGTGGATGTTTTGGTCAGCTGGGTACGAGAAAAAGATCTTCTTGTATTTTAACATTCAATCTCCTAAGCCATATAGAATGAAGAATCATATGAAAAACATCATAACGCTT
>JAOQMR010000004.1:23400424-23413903 GCA_027563865.1 Erythroxylum pelleterianum
AGATTGATTAAAGATGAAAGAAATGAAAAAGAAAAATATGGAATGGTTTGTATAAAGAGGAAAAAAAATTTGTACCGGATTTCGGATTGGTATTGTCGTATGGTTTCCAACGCGATGATTTTATAAGATACACGATTTCGAATGTCGGATCCGTATTCGATGTATTTCGCTAATTCGATTTACTTTCGTTTCATTCGCTTCGAATTCGAAAAGAATCCGTTCTTTCGATTTCTGCTTTCGCTTACTTTGTTTCGCTCCGTTTTTCGTTTTTCTTCGGTTGGGGTCCGGTCTCGAGATTGGGTCCCAACACAAATCATTTCCATCAATGATTAATTCATATGTTATTTGTAATTTGTTTGGGTATAAAGAAAACAACATTGAATTAAACGAAACATGTAATTAAGTACAATAGCAGCCAACACTATGAAGAGAAATATAAGCAATGCCTTAATTCAGTTACAATAAAAGCCAACCAAATTTAATAGAAACTGTTATAGACTAATATAAAGTTCACAATTTAATGGTTTCTTCTCCATTCATCATACATGTTGTTAGCTAAATCATCTCTCCATTGACTCCATTCGTTACTTGTCTCAACACGATCAACAAATTCAGGTAACGGTGTATCTTCCCCAATTGGCATATCCTCATCTTCAAGATGAGTAAGCTCTGCTGGATCAACACTCATATGCAACCTAATAAAATTGTGCAGAAGGCAGCATGCAAGAATGATGTGCACATGAGTGGCTGGGGAATAAAAAGATGGATTTTTCAGAATTTTCCATCTTTTTTTAGTAAGCCAAATGCACGTTCAATCACATTTCTGGAAGATGAGTGTCTCTTATTAAAAAGCTCTTCTGGATTCCATGGTGCCCTTCTATCTCTTGCCCACTCTTGAATATGGTATCTTGTGCCTCTAAAAGGTGCAAGAAAACCAGGATCATTGGTATAGCCAGCATCTACTAAGTAGTAATTTCTTATAAGCAATAAACACAATCACTAATGTACCTGTAATCAAACCTCCAAAAAACATATTGCCAATTTCTAACCATTCATTTCTTACATACCCCTCGAAACTTGAAGTCCATTAGGCCTACTTACAACATCATGCAGAAACCTTGAATCCGCTGCTGAACCCTCCCATCCAGCAAGAACATAAAAAAAAGTTTAAGTCCTTATCACACACTCCTAAAACATTAGTGCATATTCTCCCTTTCCTTCCTCTGTACCTGGGTTTGTTTGCTTTTGGTACTATTATGTCTAAATAAGTCCCATTTAGAGCACCCAGGCAACCCTATGTTTAAAATTGCAATAAAAAAAATTCCCATTAACCAATTTCATAAAGTTAAATGAGACAATGTAATGTAGCTAGATAATTTTACTAACCTTAAACCATTTCCATCTATTGTATGTGAATCCTCTGGAATTGGTATGGGCTTGACAAACAACAAATGTCGAAGCCTGATTATAGCCTTCAACACACTATGGAAGGCTCTACTTATTGTTTCTCCTGACCTCATAAACCGAACTTATATTACTCTATTTGATTCATTTTGTGCTAATATTCTTAGGAAGATTAAGATTTTTTCCTCAATGGGCACATGACCATTATTCCTCAACCTACCATGGCCCTGAAGCATTTCACATAACAATGTAAATGCATTACTGTCCATCCGTAAATCCCACTGGCTATTCCTATCACCCTCATGCAAAATCTTATATATATTAGCTGCCCTATTTGGTACTGTTAATGCCTTACTACCTTTAGCATTTTCACTTCTACGCCATTTTTTGTGTATACATACAAGCATAACAAAATTAACATTCTCAACAAATTCAATTGCCCATTCCAAAGCTCAAACAACGCCAAACACTTAAACATATGATCATGATCCATTGACTCCAATTTTGATAGGAAAACTGTCTGCAAAGAGAATACAATATACTGATCATAAACTACAGTTGTATATATGTATAGAATAGTAACATTTGTAAATATGTAGAGAACAGTAAAAATTGCATGACATGTTTAGGCATTGAGCAAGGAAAAGGATTAGTAAGAATGGAAGGCTCAAAATGAACTTTTCCAATGCCTGTGACATTATGTTGAACAAGCCCAAATACTTGACAAGTTAAATAAAAGTAAAGCACAACAAATATGTTGTTTCAATGAAAATGTTTCCCTCATCACATCTGTACTGTTTAATTAAGTGAGTGTATAAATTACCTTCTGTTTTATGTGATTCACATAATAATGAGTATATCTATGGATATGTGTCTGCTGAAATGTGTATTATATTTGTAAATGTATTCATGTTTATTTATCTTCTTCTTCAGTGATGTACATTTGAATTATGCCCTTTTTGTTTAAAGGAAAATTCAATTGTGCAAGTTGACATCATTGGTAGGCATGTGACTAGAGGTATGTGATAAGTACATGTATCTTCTGCAGTATACTCCTTGTTACAAAGACATGAGTTTTTGGATCAATGAATAATTTACTGAAAACAACTTATGTGAAATTGTTAGAGGAATCGCTCAGGATCTTGTTGAGGAGGTAATGCTTGTACTGCTTTCTTTTTCTTTTTCTGAAAGCTTTGAACCTAGTATTTGTTTAATAGATTCTGCTTACTAGTTTTGCCCTTAAGTAGAAATTATACGATTCTGTGTATGTCGTGACTTGGTTCTCGCATCAGTGGTTATGTAACACATTCTTGCATTCGGGAGATGGATATTGTTTACTGTGCATTGGGAAACAAGTCAATCTACTCAATTGCTCAGTTCACATTCAATAATGTAATCTAAATTAAGGAATAGATAATGTTATGGAGCTTAGGAGAGAAAGCTAGTTATGATATGTTGCTAAGATGGGATGGTGTTATGGATACTAATCGCCAGCAATTACAAAAAATGTAGATGTAGATATGAAATATCCAATTACAATTATAGTAATAATTTAGACTGCAATCGTAATAATATTACTATTTAAAATTTGTACACGTTTCACTTGGCAAAAGATAAATAAAGGAAGAAAAGCTAATTAAGCGTGGCCATATAAGAGTTCACACTTGTAAAATCTTAATTATGTAAGGCCCTATGTGGGACTAATTTATTAAGGATTGATTGCAGTTCCTTATAATTTTGGTTATTCTTAATACTTACTTTTATTTTATCCATTTATGTCAACTATTCTACATTAGCGTTGTTTCAGATCATTTTCACCGCTTCCTTAGAAGGTAATAAGGTTGTTACTCAATTCAAATGGTTTTCCTATTCTAACCCATCGACAAGTAAAATGAATAACTTATTTCCATGCAATAAGACAACGATCACTCAAACATTCTAGTTAAACTTCTTTCAAATTGCGCATGCTTCCCTTAATAGTCATTTATGTATTTATACACAACAAACAAAGAATATTTTCAAATCAAGGTAAGATAAAGAAGGACTTACCACTTTAAGAAGAAGTCGTCTAATTCAAGTTTCAGAATGGGAGAAGATTGATGTAGATTTAATGCAAGTTTCCAACCAACAACAATGCTTTTGCTGTTTCTAACAAAGCAGAGAAGAGGAAACAAGACACAACATGAATAAGAAGAAACAAAGAAGCATAAATTTCTTTTTAAATGAAAGATCAAAACATGAACTTCATGGTAGTGCCCAAGGATCGTTTAAACATATGGTATCTGGCAGACAAGGAGTTAAGTACGTTAAATTGGTAGAGGTTTCCTTCTTATTGATGAAACAATGGGTTTTGAACACAAAAACAACATATTTTAGTTGATGTGTTGATGAGCAATAATGGCACATCAATATTCGGCACTTTCCAATTATTCTAACATTTAACATTTATATTGACACATTTAATACTGGGATAAATGAATAAGCAAGCAATAGATACATATAAAATGTAAGCTGATATACTAAATACACTTAGAATTCCCAGTTTACATATATATTGTTCCTAAATATAACCTTTGCTCCTTTAAGCCTGAAAAGAAAATTGTTTCCATCATTCATACTTGCTATACTCAATATAACTTCAAACTGCAGTTCTTTTGAGCAAATGCTAAAACAGATCATGACCATAACAGCAGGAGTGCACAAAGAATTATGCAAATTATACACTCACTATTGCATCTTAAACACAGAAGCAACCAATTACAGTAGCCTAACTAAGGTGAACTCCACTTTTATTGTGATTGAAGAGAAATTGATAGAACTGGAGTCAATATAGAATCAAGCAAAAAGAAAAACACCGCAAAAAACTAGTCCAAGTGCAGAAAGTTGTGAATCAGCTTAACTTAGTGGACAACAACTATAAAACATGCTTTAGCAAGCCAATTCTTTCCTTCTTAGCTCATGCAATTCATGTTTTTACATTTTTTTATGAGAAAAACATCAACATTATATGACTAGTATTCAACAAGAACCATGGCTCATTGAACATTCTAAACTACTAAGCAAATAACTCACCAACTCATGCAAAATGAACCAATAAATTATTACTACAAGGACTATTGGATTGCCGATTATAATATGTTCAATTTTACCATCACAATATCCTTTTACACTCTTCAATAGCCTTCAGATGGTTCAATAAAACTATAAAATTATGTTGCTAGCGAGCACAAAGTTATGAAGGTCATATCAAAGCAAAATTTTGGGCAACATAAACTTAAGCATAATTCATTACAACACGATTTTACAATCGATGATCATCAACCACTTGAAACTTTTTAATACAATCGAAAGAAAATAAAGCTAGAGGTATTGTACTTTTTAATGTAATTGCTAAATAAGTAGGGTGTCACAAGAATTATGAAGCATAAAGGACGAGTGTTAGAAGGCACAATTCAGTTGACATCCAAAATTGATTCCAAAATATTCTTTCAGAAAAAGAAAAGTGATGAAGCACTCCAAGTGTGTAATCAGCTAATGTGCAACTTATCACATTAAGAAAAGGCTAACAACAAATGTATCATTCATAAATCTCATAGTTAGAATAAAATAAAAGGAAAAGCAGAGTTAGGAATTACATATCCCTAACCCACTTCATAATCATCTGCCTCTACACGATTGAAATAAAAAAAATTTTTTTAAAGAGGAATTATGGATAAAAATTTCAAGTAGAACCATAACATCTTCAATTACATCAATGTTAACAGTGGTAGGCATTAGCCTTGGTTCATTTGAATCAGCTTTCCAATTTGGAAAAAATTATTCTAGAGAGAAAGACACTATATTAGATAATTGCGTTACTACTCTAGAAGAAACAAGAGAAATGCATCCAGTACTATATCACTGACTTTCACGCCTGTATGTTCTTGCTCAGTACAAAACTATAAGCTAATGAGTTTGACGCGATCTCCAGAAGCCATTTGAAAACAAAAACAGAAGAAGAAGAAGAACTTGGTTACCTTCTACCTGGAACTTCCACAAACAACTAAAACAGTGGGAACCATCGGTCACTGAGCTATACGTAACACAGATCTTAGTCAATTCCCAAATAAATCAAAGAACGATAAGAACCAGTTCCCCACCCCCGAAATGAAAATTATTACGAAAATAAAACATAGCAGAGAAGCGGAACAAGCAAAAATGGCCTACAACCGAATTCTTATCCCTTTAAAAAACCCATTAACATAACCTAATCCCAATCTCTCACTCTATCGATACCCATTCCTCCCTCACCCTATCGATACCCATTCCTCCCTTACTCAATCGACATCCAAAATTGCATTGAAGTGGGAATAGAAGTGTGCATTAAAGTGGGAGCATAAGAGAAGAATCTGCAAGAAAAGAAATAACTTACCGTGTTATCAGTGGAGATGAAGCCGCACAAAGGATGAGACCTGTGGTTGTTCAATGGAGTAATTTGTTTTATGCTTCGTGGGAGATGTTAAACGAGGTTATTTTCGACTTTTCATTATCTTGTCCGTAGGACAACATTTGTTTGTACCTCAATTTTAGATTGGACAGAAATTTTTGTCCTTGTCCACCGAGGACGGAACATAAATTAATGAAGACAACAAGCAAACAGCGTTAAGGACATAATTTTTGCGTCCTTGTCCACTGTCCTCACCCCTGAGGACAGTAACCAAACATTGGGTAAGTGAATGTCAAATTCCAATACCATAGCTGACAAAGTCTCCCTTATAAAGAGTTGATGGTCTTTAACTATAGATAATATTGGATAATAGAGGTGTATTGAAATTCTCAAATGCAAGAGGGAGAATAATGTAATATGAAATCGAGCAATGAACAGTCCAGGTCTTATGGAAATTGAAGATAATTGTTTTCTTACCAATGATTGTAGAAAGAAACCTGATTTCTATGGCCATCACAATGGAGAAATCTATAGGTCATGAAGAGGCGAAGAGGTAATGTTTGTCCATATGCTCTTTGATATTGCAATAAAAGAGATGAACATTGATTGCAATCTTGTTCCACAGCGTATTGGAAGAGAGTGAAGAAAATACTAAAAGAAGGAGATTTAAGGGGGTTACGGTCTGGTAAACTGGGCTCCTAAACGATCGACTGGACTAAAGGCCACCCTTCTATTTGGTTAAGTTAATTGATTGGATAGGGAGCTCCCAAAGGAATTTCTGAATTGCCTCTGAGGTTCTTTTTCCGTCCATTTTCACTTTCAGCTCATTTTTTCAAGCATCTTAAATGATTCTTGATATAAAAAATATGCATCATTCTTTTTATAAATCTTAAATGATTCTTGATATAAATCTCGAAAGAACTTGCATACATGAGTTTGCGGAATCATGGCTCTCAAAAACTAGTGATTATTTTTCATAAAATTCCTATTAAATGTAACAAATTTAAACTATACTTTTCATATCCATTTAATATAACTCGAAATTCATACATGATGAAAATATAAGTAAAATTATAATAGCTTCTAAGCTGTACATGGTTGTGTAGGTCTCATCATAATTTATCCATTTTCTTGATTATACATTTTGACTACCCTTGTTTCCCAATTCATTTAGATTATTCATAAACACACATTTTGTACCTACAATAGGATGGTACATCCGTTACTCCTATTGAATTAGTTTAATTACTCCCGTATTTCTAAATTTTTGTTTGTTATATAATACTACAAAGCGGAAATAAGATGATAAAGTTTCATATTTTATATTTTATAAATAATTAATAATTAACTTTACTTATATATATTAATTTACATTTTTAAAATATTTATTTATTATCTAACAATGTAGTAAGTAAGATAATTAATTTCTTCTATTTACTTATAATTCATAATTTTTAAAATATAAAATTAATTAATTAATTATTATTGTTAATCAATAATTATGAATTATTTTGTCTTGCTGCATTTAGTTTATGTGCTGACTATTTTTTTTGTTCATATTGGCTTATTGAAGTGATGCATACGTTAATTATTTTTTAATATCTTATTCATTTACTAGACTTAGTGCCAGTATTAATTATTTTTCTTATCATATTAGCCTCGTAACTAAGTGATAATATTAATTAATTTTTCTTATCTCCTCGATTTTACAACTTTATTGTTTGATAATGAAATCACTTAGCTTAAATTTATTATCACTTATTTCTAAAATTATGATTATACATAGAATGATGAATTCATCATCTTAATTTCGTATTCTTACATAAGAAATAAATTTTTTTTGTGAAAACTTATTTTAATTTTGAAAATATTCTATTATACATTCACATAAATAATGATATCTATATATTACTAATAAATGAAACAGTCAAAATTTTGCAATTTCATTAACTAATTAATAATCAAATTTAATCGTATTAGTTATTTATAGAAATAAAAATTAAGAAATTGATTATCTTATTTATTATTATTAGCACGTAACAAATAAGACTATAATAAAAATTTATTTAATTATCATATAAAACTAAAAAATATGATAAATGAATAAAAGTATGATAATTAATAATAATTAAAATTACATGTTTGATATTATTATCCTTATAATGTTTAATCATCATCATTATACTCAGTCCGAAGTTCCACAATAAAGCAGGGTCTGGGGAGGTCTAATAGTACGTAGCCTTACCCCTACATAGTAGAGAGGCTATTTCCGATAGACCCACATGCAGATGTGACAATAAAATAGTGATGCAGGTTAAAGAGTAAATAACTAAAAACTGCACGCTAAATAATTAAGTAAATAAAATTACAATAAATACATAAGGATATACCTGATGGTGACCAGATCTGCTAGTATCTTATACGCTAAAAACCGGCTCTTCTTGTCGCTAGTTACGCTAAGGTTCTTCACTGAGAGATCCTGAGGATATGACAATCCTACGGTTTTATAAGGCCTTGCGAGATCTTTCCCCAATACACCTGACCTGAAAAACCAAGTTCTTGTCTAAAACTTACAACTAGCAAAGGCAGAAAGGACATGGAGTTGGACTTCCTATGCGGTAACTATGTAGCGCGAAGACTTTAAAGGGTATCGTTTGCTCTTATCCAATCACGCCAGAATTTTCTATTTCTAGCCACCGCCTTAGTAAGGGCTAACTCTGGCATATCTTTCTTGATTACTTCCCCCAGTTTTTGTAAGGCCTCCCTTTTCTCCTTTTGTAGTCACTAAGGGTTATCTTCTCACAGCGTTGTACCAGAGCATCAGAGGGCCTCCTGTGCACATGCCCAAACTACTTAAGCATTGTCTCTCTCAACTTGTCAACAATACTAGCCACCTGTAGTCGGTCTCTCTCAACTTGTCAACAATACTAGCCACCTGTAGTCTGTCTCCCACCACACGACTACGGACCCTATCTCTTTTGGTAATGTCACACATTGACCTAAGCATACACATTTCTACTACCAACAACTGTCTTGTATGCCTACGTTTAATAGGCCAACACTCTGTCCTATAGAACATGGTTGGCCAAATCACCATTTTATAGAACTTCACTTTGAGTTTTAATGGGATCTTTCTATCACATAAAACACCTGATGTACTTCGCCATTTGACCCATCCTGATCTAATACGATGTAGTATATCATCATCGATATTACCATCTCTCTGAATGATGGACCTGATGTATTTAAAACTCGATTTCTGTGGTATGACGTGTAACACCCCACTACAATATGACACATGCACATGCGCCCTTCGGTCACACATGCACATGCTTGACAAAATGATGTATTAACTATCTCACGTTCACTTTATCACATGGCATTATAATTAAGATCACAAATCATACATTTGCTAAAATCCAAAAATTTCCTCATTTTATATCATAACCATAATGTATATTATAGCTTTAAGTTCAACATCCAAGTTTATATAATACCATCCTCTGAGCATAACGGCTCAGTCTACACAGTACACTACAAACATGAGGATTAACAAAAGACAATAACAGACTATGTCTTCAATTTCCAGTAGACCGACCTTTGAGCCATGACTGATCATCAAAGTTGCACAAAATATGCTTCTATGGAGTCTTAGAAGCTAGGTCGTCTCACTCTCGAACCTGAAATTAACAACGGTGCAATTTTGATGAGTTTTGCGAACTCAATAGAGTAACCATCCTCGATGGTTCACTCATGTTATAAAACACAATAAATTATAAACATATTGTCACACAATTCATTTCAACTTGATTAGCACCAAGTTCCATCACAAACAAATTGTAATTTCAGACAAACAATTAAATCAAACTATCAGTTCATTACACTTGAATACAATAACATCCAATACCATTATTGGTTTAATACCATGTATTCAAACATATAACATTCTTACAGCTTTACAAATCAGTTAATGAATTCAAATCATATGTGAATGTGATATGTATGGGACTCACATTCGCTTTTACATTGTTGTGACTGTATGCTTTTTCAGTATCCTGTATCACCGGGCTCATTGATCACAGTGAGCCTTAGGCTCTAATCAGATATATGTTTGAGCTTTAAGCTCTTTTCAGTACCAGTCTTAGTCAGTAGCATCCCTAGTCACAACTGCCTTTATATTACATGTATTGAAAAGAAATGCATGCCGCAAATTCAAATACAATCAATCACTTTCACTCACATTATCTCAATCAATACATTCAGTCACAATATTCAGTCACTTTTAGTTAAGAATCATTTAGGCAGTCTCATTCACATACAATTAGCACTTCCAATGATATTCACATGCATCAAAACTCCTCGGACATTTCATGTCTAGAATTTAGTACACAATCAGTATATATTCATCACATATCAAATTCAATTCAGTAATATCAGATCAAATTAAAGTGAGACCATCTTAGATTACTCACAATTGCCCCCTTAAGCCTATTGCCTTGATGTTCCGACGATATATGGAAGTGGTTGCGCTACTTGCTCTCCTATATACATTAAAATAATTTCACATTACTGTACTGCTTATGTAATTAGGTAAACACATATATATAAAGGTATCATGTATCATGCATGCGCAATGACAAATTCTCGGATATATTTCTATAAAAAAACTAATGTACATATCAATTGTAATCCAATTATGCCAAAATTCACACACTAAATCACTATTCCAGCTTTTGCTGAAAGCACCTCATTCGAGTCAAATTTGTATAATCAATAAGATCAAGAAAATGATATATTTTTGTAACACTTTTCTTCCAGATAATTATTCCTCTGTGTCTTTAGTTTCTAATGATACTAAGATCATACAATTTGGTTTATTATTCTATGAGTTATGCCCAAAATACCACAGAATGTGTACATTCGAAATTTTGGCTAATGCATGATCTTGCATTCAAGTTGTACATCTCATATCTCTCAATTCCAATATCCAAAAATTACAAACTTTATACCAACCGAAAGCTAAGAGAAAAAGATTTAACTTTTGTGAAGACACCTTTCTCTGATTCAGCATACATCAATACAGTTTATTCAATAACAACAGGAAATGATTTCTATCCCTGGTAGTGCTACAGTGTAAGCCAAGACTGAATTTCATGCCAAATTTTGAAGTTCTTAAAGATAGAAATAAAATTTGAATTCTTCAAGAAAGTTGTAGACATATATCTCTAGTTTAATCTAAATTAAGAATCAATCCATTTAGAAGTCTATAGATCAAGATATAATCAAAATACCAAAACTTGTTCAGTGAAAATTCTCCAGTTTATAGTATTCCAGTACATACCCTCACTTTGATTTGATCAATCCTTTTCCAAATCAGTTCAGATGGCTCTAAATTTTCATGGAGAGGAAAATCAATGTCTTAGGAGTGTATTGGTTTAATTTTCAAGTCATTTGGAGGTTGGATGACAAAGTTATAGCCAAAAGACTTAAAGCTGTTCAGTAAAAATACTCTGGTTCATAAAATTAACAAAACACAGGTTTTCTTCTTCTTCACCGTAAACTATAGATTTCTTCACTCTTCTTCCTTCCTTGTTTTCCAGATTTCACACTCCTAACTTATTCAACTAAGACATAAATCATCTTTTCTACTTCTCTTGAATCATCTTTTCTACTTCTCTTTTAGTTCAACATAACACAATGAATCAAAAATCCAAGATTCATCATAAACATCAAAAATCCAAAATTACACATTCACTTTCTTTCTCTACTGTGTTTTTTTTTCTTTTTTTCTCTGCACTATATAGATTTACATTCCCTCTTATTTCATCTCACACATTCCATTTTATTGCTTTTCCCACATCATGGTATCACCATAAACTTTTCCCACATCCACAAATTCAATTCCTCATCGAAGTCATTTAGCACATTCATTCACCAAAACTTTACTGGTTAACCTTCTCATGCATGTATTCATTTACACCGTAAGACAATATAAAAAAATCCACTTACTTGATGCAGCAACGCTTTCGACATTGTGGGTGAATCGAGTGTACAGAGTAAACAACTAGTGTTTCGGTCTTGGTAAATAAGAAGAAAATTTTTCAACAATGCTTTCGGTGAAGAGACAAACAACAGAGGAATGAGATGCATCGAATCCTTACACTACGTGGCTATATTGCATGTACTACATGTGTTACTGTTAAATACTGCCACATGTCACAATTTTACTGGCTATATTTCCTAGTCCAAAATACCCCAGTTTTTCATAAATATCCTAAAATTCACCAAAAATTATGAAATAATACTAATAGTCTCCAACTAAATTTTCAATGTAAATAATTCACAATTCACATTTAACAATCAATTATACCCGAAAAATGTCAATAACTACATGTAAAATTATTATAATGTATGAAAAATAAATATTCACATGTGTGTGAATATACAATGATATATGAGCATGAAATGCACTTCTAATTTCTCACAGTACACTCAATTCACTACCCTAGGGTTGACCTCCGAGCATGGGATGTTACAATTTTCCCCTCCTTAAGAAATTTCGTCATCGAAATTCTTGCCTGATTAAGGAAACAGGTGGGGATATGCCCTTTTCATATGCTCCTCAGTTTCTCACATTGCTTCTTTACTCGAATGATTGTGCCATAAGACTTTTACCATTGGAATTTTCTGATTCCTCAATCATTTTATCTGATACCTAACTATCTAAATTGGCTTCTTAACATAGCTCAGATTACTAGTAACTTCAATATCTTGAGATGGTAACACATGTGTTGGATCAGACCTATATTTCTTGAGCGTACTCACATGGAATATATCATGTATCTGAGGCAACTTAGTAGGTAAGGCTAATCGATATGCCAAAGGTCCAATTCTCTCAAGAATTTCATAAGGACCAATATATCTCAGGATCAACTTACCCTTTTTACAAAACCTCAATACACCTCGCTAAGGAGACACTCTCAGAAATACTTTGTCCCCGACACTGTACTCCATATCCCGACGATGCTGATTCACATAACTTTTCTGTCTATCTTGAGCCGCTTGTATTTGACTCCGGATTAGTTTCACCTTATCTACAATATCTTGGATCAATTTAAGGCATTCTATCATTCTCAAACCTTCTTCATCCTAGTATAGAGACGATTGACATTTTCTGTCATACAGTGCCTCGTATGGTGCCATTCCGATACTGCTATGATAATGATTATTATATGCGAATTCAATCAGTACTATGTATTGATCCCAAGCTCCCTGAAACTCCAATACACATGCTCTAAGCATATCCTCAATAGTCTTAATAGTTCTCTCACTCTGTCCATCTGTCTGAGGATGGAATACGGTATTGAAATTCAGCTTTATGCCTATAGCTGACTGCAAACTCTTTAAAAATCTTGAAGTGAATATGGGATCCCTGTACAATGGACACAGGAACCTCATACAGTCTCACAACCTCAGTCACATACTTTTGGGCCAACTAGTCTAGTGTATTGTTCTCCCGTATTGGTATGAAATGGGCCAACTTAGTTAATCGGTCCACCATAACCCATATCGTGTTGGACCCCAAACCGGTTTATTATTTGTGACTCATGATTTAAAATTTTGAAGTTTTATAAGATTAATAAATTGGA
>JAOQMR010000004.1:23447308-23460669 GCA_027563865.1 Erythroxylum pelleterianum
CCAACACCGCACCCGAAATTTCAGTATTGTTATCGGTTATCATGAATTGTTGTCAAATAGCTTTCCAACGAACCTGCGCATATGCCTCTTCAACAGTATAACCCCATTGGCATTAGCTATTGTAGTCCGTCTTGGTGATGAAGTTTTGGAAAAAAATCAGTAGCACTATAGGTCATGTGGTCTGTAGCTCTCAAGTCAAGTATCCAAGTATTGCTATCAATAGCTTTATAGGAGAGATTGTTACCTGAATATGAGAGAAGTACATCTCCTTGTGATAATTCAATAGATGGTGTGAATGAAAGTCGGGATTCTGCTCTAACCACAGCAGCTTTACCATTAGTTTCAGCCTTGTCTGACGCTTTCGAGCTTGGAGTTCATGCCACCATTCGGGGTAGCCATGTAATTTGAAGCAATTTTCACGAGTGTGCTTTGAATTACCACAATGAGAACACTTAGGTCCATCAGAAGATGTTCGAGATTTAGAGGACACACCTGATACTCCTTTGCTTAATGAAAGAGATCATGTTGACAATGAAGTAGATTGTCCAATTTTAACACTTTTGGAGGCCAACACCGCACCCGAAATTTCAGTATTGTTATCGGTTATCATGAATTGTTGTCAAATAGCTTTCCAACGAACCTGCTCATATGCCTCTTCAACAGTAGGAAAAGGATGCATTTGTAGTACATCTGCTCGAATCTTGTCAAGTCGGTCATCAAGGCCATCCAAATATATATATACTCTCTCCTCTTGAAGGAGATTATTATAACGTTGAATATCAGCAACACACTCGATTGGATTTGGACGACAAAAATCAATTTCACGCCACAAACCTTGGAAATCATTATAATATTTTTTAAGAGAGCCTCCAAATTGTCGCAAGTGGGTCACACGATGTCAGAGATCATATACTTGCGAGGTATCACTGCCATCAAAGTAAGTAGTAGCAATCAAATCCCACACCATCTTTGCTGTAGGGAATCTAATAAAATTACTAATCAAGGATATGTCCATGGAGTTAATCAACCAGCTTTTGACAATAGCATTGTCTGTACGCCATTTCCGAAAGGTGGGATCAATTTGGGAAGGCTGAGGAAGATCGCCATTAATAAATCCCAATTTGTCTTTTCCTGAGATGTACATCTCAATAACTTGGGACCACAGTGCATAGTTGGTGCCATCCAACTTAATGCCAATCTGAGCAGCAAAAGTTTCTGTAGTCGGGGTCGTCTGTCTATTCAATATTTTAGACATTTTCATGGTCAGTTCAGTGAAGGTAGGGTTGGATTGTTGTCCCCCATAGGGATATCAGGTTTTTGAATTTGACATGGTTGTGAAACAAAAGTGAAAAAAAATGAGTATGTCAAGGATCGGTTTGCTCTGATACTATGATAACTTGTGTAGAAGAAAGATTTTTCTCTGTTTTTCACTTCTTTATTGAGAGTAAGTACAAATATATATACAAGTCCTATTCTATTTTCGGCTATACACAAAATATAACTATGATAAGAATTGACCCTTGAATCAAGGGATTTACATTAATCAAGAGATTAATATCCTATAATCTCTCTAGTTTGACAGCTCAAGCCAATATCTTCAACTCGTTCTTTATTTGTAACCCATTAGGTTCTCAAATATGTTGTCAATGATTATAAATTATGATTCTAATTCATAATTTGAATTAGACAAATTAAAACTCCTTTAATTTATCTATAATTCTCTAATTAAATAATTTATAACCATATATCAAGATTAGTGTCTAGTAACGCATCATGAGCACCCAAATATTTAAGAATGTCAAAGTGATTTTGACCAACCTTTCTATGTATGATTTTTATGTATAATTCAATCCTTTTATCATACAATGTTTCGATTAGACATAGAGCGTAGAATTAATGTCTACTTTATTTTGAGTCCAACCATATTAGTTCTCTGCGATTAGCTATCGATTCAATTAATAACCTTTGTAAATTATTTACAAAACGTCATTCTACCTTAGCCAAGGATTTTTCGAATTAATACTAATCGAGAATAATGAAACATTCTCCTTAATTACTTTAGGGTGATGCATCCTATCTTGATCACACAACTACCTCCATATAGTTCATATTATATCAAATGACTACTGATTGAATGACCCATGATTATAATAGGTCATAAATAGTATCTAAACATAACAATTCCTATACAAGAAAATTTTGAAGACCTTAAGTCAAAGGATCATTTATACAATCATTACAATAAGAATTTTCATAGACATACTATGTTCCAAATGGATTTCTCATGTCAGGTCAGTTCAGTGAACTTGTTCTCTAACAAGCACCTATATGTTTGTTTAAGTAAATCCATACTTTAGCCTATGAGATCGACTACTTCCTTCATAAGGAAAAACATAACATGTGCTAGTCGTTTTACATTTTACTAATGTCAAGTCTTAGTAGAACGATGACTAGGAACAATTTAGGGATATTACATAAATGCAATATAAATCTCATAATTATAATCTCATTATAATTTCATTTGCAATGTATAATTATCTCATGTACTTTACCATATACATATAAGCATGTACAAAATAAAGAATGCCTTTAAATAATTGTCACTAAACTACAATCAAATCGATTGATTGTAGAGCATAAACTAATATTTACAATAATCAAAATTTAAGAATTACATCCCCTTTCTTTTTATAATAATCATATTTATTTGTCTTCTTTTGCAATTGAATGTTTCATACGAGGTTTGCGAAAAGAAGATAAAAGAAAACATCAACATAATTAGTTTTAGCATCCAAGTTAACCTAAGTTTAAAGTTGGGTTTTCTCTCGAAAAAGTTATCCTAAAATTGGATCAATATCAATTAATCTTTGTTTAATGATATTGGCTTTAGCAATTTCAAATTCAGGTCTAAGTTTCATAAAAATTTAAAACATTCTACACCTATCTCTTTTTTCTTTAGCTCTTAAAAAATATAATCATGAATAAAACTTAAGGATGTCATATCTAATTTAATCCAGAACCCTAACAATTTAGAGTAAAAGGCTTTTAAGTCCTTATCAACTTGAGTGAGTTTAGCAATCATATATTTGTTGGTTTATGCCTTATAGCCAATCACTTTAGTTATAGTTTAGTTACAATTATTTAAAGGCATTCTTTATCTTGTACATGTTTATATGTATATGATAAAGTCCATGGGATAATTATACATTGCAAATGAAATTATATTGAGATGAGATTCATATTGCATTTATGTAGTATCCCTAAATTGTTCCTGGCCATTGTTCTGTTAAGATTGAACATTCATATAATACAAAAAGATTAGCATACGTTATGTTTTTCCTTATGAAAGAAGTTGTCGATTTCATAGGCCAAAGTATAAAGATATTTAAACAAATGTGTGGGTGCTTGTTAGAGAATAAATTCACTAAACAAACCCGACATGAGAAATCCATTTGAAACATTACTTGTATGTCTATGGAATTCTCATTGTGATGATTGTATAAGTGATCCTTTGACTTGAGGTCACCAAAGTTATCTTGTATAGGGATTGCTATGTTTTGATACTGCTTATGATCTATTTAATCATAGGTCATTTAATCGGTAGTCATTAGATGTAGTATGAACTATATTGAGATAGTTGAGTGATCAAGATATGATGCATCACCCTAAAGTAATTAGGGAGAATGTTTCGTTGTTCTTGATTAGTATTGATTTGAAAAATCCTTGGCCAAGGTGAAATGATGTTTTGTAAATAGTTTACAAATGTCATTAATTGAATCGATAGCTAATGGCAGAGAACTAATATGGTTGGACTCAAAATAGAGTAGACATTAATTTCATACTCTATGTCTAATCGAAACATTGTTTGATGAAATGATTGAATTATACGAAAAAAAAATCATGCACAGAAAGGTTAGTAAAAACCACTTTGACATTCCTAAATATTTAGGTGGTCATGACGTATTGCTAGACACCAATCTTGATCTATGATTATAAATTGTTTAATTGAAAAATTAAAGATTTGTAATTCTAATTTTGAATCATAATTATAATTTATAATCATTGCCAACGTATTTGGGAACCTAATGTGTCTCATATAAAGAAAGGGTTGAAGAGAGCAAAGTTAATTTAATCAAGTTGGACTTCATTGTAAAGTTTAAGAAACTTTATGATTAAATATAAGATATTTAATGAATAAGGATCAATATAAGATATTGAATTTAATTTGGGCATAATTGGTATTTAATTAGAATTATTTGTAATTCTAATTAAAGTTTAATTGAAATTAAATTTTAATTTTAATTAAATTACTAAAATGTCCAAAACCTATTATAAGTAGGTTTAGGCTCTAATGGAGCTAGCACTTCTTACTTAACTCTCTTTGTAAGAGGTACAGAATTCTCTCAACCTATTATTTGGATACTATTAGAGGTCGAACACTTGTGCAGCTACGAAGGTTGAGACAAATCGGTTTTGAAAATAGTTTGAGGGATACAATAAGATAAAGATCAAGTTTCGGAATAAAGTACAAATTAAGTTTCCGCTTTATTATGATTTGTGTTAATCATTTTATAGAATTAAAGAGATCTTAATTTTTGGGAAATCAAAGGTTACGAAAATTTTCATAAATATTCCGCTGCAGTCGAGATTAGATTCCGACCCGATTTCTCAACAATATTCAATTTCATATTGTCTAGCCTGGTTAGTTTGAGAATATACTTTTTCAAGATGAGCCCAAATCATAGTAGTAGTATTAAACAATCTCAAATTTAAAGCAATTTCTATTTCAACAAATTTGAAATATAAATAACAAATTTAGTATTATTTAAAATTTATAATCTAAATAACAATTTTAGTATTATTTGTGTTTCATTTAGCCTTTTTTATTATCAATTAGTTCACACAATAACCTATCTAGAATTTTAGACAATTCTTTTCTTTATATAAAAATTTGAAAATAAGATTTTCAAAGAGGATGATTCTTCCCATTAAACTTAACAGATGTGGAGTCGAATTTTTCATATTCCAAGAAATTACAAGAGGTGTAGATTGCACTAGAAAATTATTGAATGTTGAAGACAAAGTTTGTTGATACCAAATAACATACAATGCAAGTAAGAAATTGATTGCAATAGTTGAAGAGTCAAAATAAAATCATATTCAAAGCAAAAGAGTACTTTGATTTATTATTGGTTTGGTACCATATAATCATAAGAAAGACAAATTTTGAGATATAAAAAATGTTGATTTGAAAATTACTTCAATTGTATGCATTATCCTCTCTCTCTCTCACTACAATAGAAGACACTTTTAGCGACGAAAAAATCATCGTTAATAATTGTTAGTGACGATTTACATTCATCACAAAAACATCGCGAAATTCTCGTAGCAGAAAACTATAGGCGATGATTTTCACAAATTGTTGCTAATATTTTTTTGTTACGTTTTATTCTCGTAGTGAAAAACGATAGGCGACGTTGTGCTAAATCGTCGCCAATAACCTTTTTGCTACACTTTGTTTTCGTAGCTAAAAGTTATTAGCTATATTTTTCAAAACGTAGCCAATTTTCTTAGCAACTTTTGTAAAATGTAGTCAAATTTTTAGTGTATATTATAACTAAATGTTATATTATGTTAATTATAATTATTGGTGACATTTTTAATCTATATTATTATATTTAATATTTTGATTTTTATTGTATAATTTATTATACAAAATATAATAAATAATAATTGAAAATTAGAAACATTGTATATAAAATAAAATATTATTAAATTTGATATGTATAAGATGTTAATTATAATTTCAAAAATACTTATATACAAATTAAAAATACAAATATTAATGACTAAGACTAATTTTCATCTTCACTGTTTACAACTTTACATAATTCAAGCCAGTGAAGATGACGAATGATGAACAACAAAGATCTAAATAACATAATGATAACTCATTAGAAGTTGACATAATAAGTTTTAATTCAAACAAACAATGAAATTGAGTATGCTAAGAATAAAAAGCATGAACCCAATATAAAAGTCGTCAAGTACATATGTGAATACAACCTAAAGAAATTGGGTAATGTTGTTTTTAGATAGACTATATATTTTAAAGTTGATATTAAAGATCCTTATAATTCCTTAGAGCTAAAAGCAATCGTACAAGTAAGAAATTTTTGCTCTAAAGAAAAGTGGAACAAAAGATAAAAGTAATCACGTAAGTTACTAGGACTCAAGTAATGAGGTATGGAAGTGAGTCAAACAAAGTGACGTGGAACTTTGAAACAACTTTTCAATGGCAATAACATCTCATTCTAATATGGTAACTAGCATGAAATTTTCAATTGGAAGAAAATGCATAAATTAGAAATTACAACACAAAAATAATCTCTAACAGAACTTTCGTCGAACACTTAATAGGCATTACTCAAATAATCTTCCTAATCCATATTCAGCTTCAATCAACCTATTCTAGACGCACTACCCTTCTTACTATCTTCATTATTTTGAGAACACACATTCACCATCAAGAAAACCACAACCCAAACGACAACACCCAAATACAACAATATTGCCATTAGAAGAAAAACTAGAGTGCAAAGGATGGAATACATACCTCAATTGACAACGACGAAGATGGTAGGTGATGAAAGAAGACGACGACGATGGCAGACACAAGGAGAAAACACAAAACACAGAGGAAGACGACAACCTAAGAAAAAGAACGAAGATGGAGCTAGTTTTCATTTAAAACGACGTCGTTTTCGTTTAATTTTTTAAAATGTTGAAACATTTGACAACAATTTCAGAAAACATTGCCAATTGTTCATTAATTGGTGACAATTTTCGGAAATCGTGGCGAATGTACATAGCTTTTAAGGACGATTATAAACAATCTTTAATATTAACTTTTGAAGACGCCAATAGTTCAACTTTTAATTACAGTTAGGAGAATCGTCGCCAAAAGTTCGACATTTGGCGACGAAATCTTCATATCGTCGCTAAATGTTCAACATTTGGCAACAACATCTTCAAACCGTCGCAAAATGTTGCCCCTTTTGATATGATTGGTAAAATGTCGTGAAAAGTTGGACTTTTGGTGAAGGATTTGAAAATCGCCAAAAACTGACTTTTAGCAATGATTTTCAAATCATCGCAAAAAAAATGTAGCTAAAATTCAGTTTTGTTCTAGTGTCTATATATATAACATAAGATACTATATAAAAAAGTTTTTTAAAAGCTAGGGATGTTACATGATTGTAGAGATCATTCATCAACTAAAAATTGTACAGAATGAGCACTGAATTATAACTAGAGACGGAGCCCCCTTCCAATTTTTTTTAAAAATGTACTTATATAATTGTTATTAAATAAAGATATTTTTTAAATGTTGGCCTCCGGCTCCCCCTTAGAATTGGTCCCCGGCTCCCAACTCCGGACCTTCGGCCCTCTCTTAGACTTGAATCTGGCTCCGTCCCTGATTATAACCTAAACATGATGTATTACAGCTCATTGCAAGAGGTTTGGGACTATTCACAAATACCCTATTATGGATAGTGGAACATTACTTGATAAATTCTCAGTTGCTTATAACCAATTCTCTATGAACACCTATATTTGGTCCATATCTTCTCGACGCATAGTGGAACATGGAAGGAACTTATGGGTATATGAATTTTCTGAACACATATATTCGAGTAGAAAAGAGCAAAGTTTGTGAGTCTCTCTTAGTCTTACCGGTTGAAATATCTAACTAATAAGGGGCCTACAAAAAATCAGAACTAATGACATTTAAGATTGTAAAAGATAATACACGAAAATTTTAGTTAAATATTTGAATTTAAATTAATGCAAAAGTTAGAATTCAAACTAATCATTGCACTTTTATCCCTTTTGATTTTCGCTGTACAAGGTTGATTATAAGTTAGCCCCACGCGACCAAAAAGACGTCTAAAAGTCACCTTTTTCTGCAGCCCTGGGTGTGTTTCACTGACCCGACTCTCAAAGACAAAAACTAATTGCTGTGCACACGAGCGCACGTGGGCCAACAACTTCACACGCTCTTTTTCTGGGCGGGCAGGTGGTCACGTGCGCTTCTGTCCCGTTAATTTGTTAAAGATATTAAAGCGAGGTTTGATTTCGATTAAGTTTCAGATTCGATTTCATAATAGCCTCTCTTCTAAGTACGATGTTCAAGAAAAAAAACTTAATACTACAAAGTACGTTAATTTTTTAATTCTTCTCTACGAGTTTGTTTTGTTTGGCATCTGGAGCCTGGGCCCGTACAATTCCTTTGCTTAATGATTACTGTCTGTTTTCTTAATTATCTCTAATCATGAGATTGGGATAGTTTGATGTTCGATTAGACGATCAACGGTTCATTTTCGTACAATAATTTTCCCCCTTAAACTAATCATTTTCGGTAATTATTACATCAATTTGCAATTCGATACATTTCGCCATTCAGATATCCTGATTTTCTTTGGATAACAAGTTTATGGTAATATTCCACTTAATGTACGTTGAAATTGAAAATACTTACATATAATTCCAATTTTGACACTTAGAAAGATATTCTTACTCTCCTCCTAGATAATTATTAGGTGCGAAAGTCATTCTCCACCGTAATTTTTAGACGTTTGGTAAAATAAACAATTGTCCAAAACAATCCTAAATTTTTATTAGTAAAAGAGTGTGGGTATAAGTTGGAATTAAAAATCAAGAATAAGAAATAAAAGATATTATCATAATATTATAAATTATTAACAAAATATTATAAAGAAACGATCAAGGTTCTTATCAGAAATCAAAATTATCTTTTATATTATTCTATTAATTAATTATTGATTTATTTATTGGTGATACTTTTATTCTTATCATAAAAGTAATTTGTAATTATTTAAAAATTAATAATTTATAAATTATTGAAAAATTTTATTAAAAAATAAATATTTCAATTAACTATGTACAAAATAAATTATATAATAACTAAATAAGAGTAAATAAGCTTTCATTATCATTTTTATATTTAATACCAAATATTAACATAAATATTAACTTTGTTTAATAATATACCCAACAAGCATAATTAATAATTTCATTCCTATTCTTATACCTTCTTTTTATTCTCCTTCCTATTTTTTAATTCTATTTATTTGTAGTACTATAATTTAGTTAAAGGTATTCAAATTCATGTTTGGTAAATATGTATCATTTGATCTTCTCTACTTAATGTCTATCGTATTATACGGTACATTTCAATTTCAATTATTAAGGAGTTGTTTTGTTTTATTTCTTTCTTTTACTTGTGATTTTTGTTTTTGACTTAAAGATAAATTAATTTTATGAATTAATTAAGTAAATAATATTATTTTAATATCTCATATAATATTTATTAGTAAAAAATTTATTATACTTTCTTAAAATAAATAATTTAGTAAGTAAAAATTTATTTATAAATTAATATTTCATTGTTAGCGTATATTTTAATTACTAAAATATTTGAAATTTATGTGTTTTAAGATATTTCTAAATTTAAAGTATATTTAATACATTTAAAATATTTTATTTTTTTAAAATTTAAAATAAATTATATTGATTATAATTCTTATTATTAATTAATGTTAAATAATAAAACATAGAGTTGATAAATCAGATTATGATAAAAAAAGAAAAATTTGACATTAAAAACCAATCAATGTAGTTTTTATAAGTTATAAAAATTGAAAAATCAAATAAAAATAAGAACTCAATAAATGTTGAATTTAAAAACGAAAACAAAAAATAGAAAATAAAGTGGGAAGAAATAAGGCTTAGGTGACTATTGTTTATGATGCATTAAGTAAAGTTGTCGAGTTGTCTTTATCATGTCTAGTCAGAGAGATCTATTTCATATATGTACATAGATATACTTACCATAAATCATCCTATCTATCAAAGTTCATATGAAAAAGATACAATCGAAGTAGTGAAAGAGATAAAATACAACTTCGAGCATATTATCTGACTTGAATCCGCTTCCAATGCTTTATGATTCCAAGCTCAAAAGTACTTAAAAACTTGATATGCTCAACCCAACAGTTATGTTTCTCTCGATGAGAATGTTTGTGGATAAGAGCAAAATTAAACAGGAAGTTTCCCGAGAAAATTAGATCGGTGAGAAAATTATATTTAAAGCTCAAATCAGCCCTGAGAATTAAAAAAGAAGAAGATAAATATGGTATAATGTAATGTACTTGTTCAAGAGACAGCCTAATTCTCTTATGTGATCTAAATTAAAGCTAACCCTACACAAACACAAGTGCACGAGTACAGCGTGTGCCTACTGTAACTGTTAGAATTTACAATGAGCCTACGGGTTCACGCGAGAAGGAAAACTAGATCATATACAAGTCTAAGTGAGGTTCTATCCTAAAATTAATTGGTCTAACTTTTCTTCTCGTGTGGGCCCGTATGCTTATTGTAAATTCTAACATGATATCAGAGCAGTTCGTTGTGCTGCTGTCAAAGTTGCGCCATCTGGTTCAAGGATTCCAGAAATAACAACATCCCAATATTCTTTGGACCTTAAGAAATTCTCCATCAACATGCTCCAATGATCGTAGTGACCGTCGAAGTGCAGAATTGCCGGTTGAACATAGTTATCCGAGGCCATGTCTGCTGCTGCAAACTTTCAGCTTGAACACAAAATTTTAATCACTTTCACTCACACTCACAGTTTACCAACTTGGTTCTGATACCACTGATAAAAAAAATATAATTGCTGAACTTATTTTATTCAATGAATAATTATATAGGCTAAAATACAACCCAAAAAGACTGAAAAATAGCAACAAAGCTGATACTAAAAATCACAAGAAAATAGGAACTAAACAGATACTCCTAAAGATAAGCTAAACAACTTTTGACTAATTCAAATTATTCAAGACAAGTAAATAACGTCTAACAGTAACCAGAAGTTGAGAACCGAAGTGACCAAACTCCCACCTTCGTGTTCAAGACACATATGGAGGTCTGGATAATTGAAGCTGGTCAGAGGTAATTATTGATAGAGTTGCACCAACACATGCCTTTGATACAAATTTATATACGTCTGTATGTGGCATAGGTCACAGCCGTGTGTTTGGTTGTTGAGAAACAGGCGAACCATTTTCTCTCTGGCAATGCACATAGTGGGATTTGTTTGCTTCTAACTTGTACATTTGTTATCTCGAGTTCCTAACATAATTGAGATTTGTATCAATCCTAATATTCTTTCTTTTGTTCCTTGAAAAAGCTTCTGCTGTATACAAAAAATGTGATTCTCAAGAGAGTTCAAAATCGTGCAACTGGCAAGAAAAAAGAAAAAAGAACCTATACAACAAATCACTGAGATAATCTTTTGAGTGACTAGAAAGTAGTAGCATTCTTGTATAGGGATACTCTTTAAGGTTGCTTTCCTCAATCCTTCCCAGGTGATGATGGACATCTTGAGCTTTAGCCAAAGCCCTTCCGTGTTATTTTTTAAAGATTCTTCTCTTCTTTTGGGGTAGGAGTCATTAAGAGATGGCATTTAAGTCAAACCATGGAGGCCACTCACTGGTGGCCCATATTTTCCTAGAGGAATATATGTATACGCAAGAGCTTTTTAAATTTATTCTCTCCTTTTGGTGAAAAAAGGTTAGTTTGGATGTCTACTAGCTAATGGTATTTGATCCTGCCACATTTTGACTTGTGAGATTCCTTATCTGTGACCCTACTTGTCTTTGTGCATATCCCATTACTCAAGCCACATTGTTCTGGTCTCTCAGACATTGAGATCGCTGGTGGGTTGGCATTCTCTTCTGGTTTTGTCTTTTGGTCTTATCTCTTGTATAGTATTTCCATGGTTAAACCCTAGAAAATATCGTGATGGTATGTATATCAGTAAACTACATCTTGAAGCTTCAACTGTTCGCTTTGAGTGGTGTGAATTATTAAGGATATTTGACTGCTTTGGAAATGAAATATACCAAAATAACAGTTCAGCATCCACATTGGAACTGTTTTATCATTGGTTTTTTTACTGTTTGTATAGTGTACTTGCAAGAAAATTCAACTGAACAAGTAGAAAGAATTGGCCTTTAACAGGATTTTCTTCAATATAAAGCTGATAGAGTTGGAGGCCTACTTCATTGCCTGAGGCAAAACACTGGGTTGTGCTTGCTTGATAAGAAAGGTTGGATCTTGACAGAATGACCGCGGTTGTTGGCACCGATTGTTGGTAGCATTTGATTATGATATGTTCAAAAAGCGAAAGGAAAAAGAGAGAAGAAAAATCATTAGGAAGGAACGAAAGGGACAGAGGGTATTACTAAATTACTAGTTACCACAAATGGGAAAGAACAGAAATAGAGAAACTGCAGTCCCTCGATTGCAACAAAAACATTTCTTTTAATACGTAATGTATATTTCAATGTTAATGACTTTATAGTGAAGACCAATTTGCTTGACAAGTTGAGGCCATGTGCTAAGGCAGTGAAAAGCAACAACATCAGTTCTCGTGGAAAGAAGATTTCTGTATGCTTTTTTCATTTTCACTTTTTGTATTTGCTTTAACAGTACATAATGTGAATAGCGTAGCAAGTTCGCTCTGTTAACTGTTTCCACCAGTCCTTTCTGTTCACACCGATTATGAACTCGAATTCACAATAATTAAATATTTAACAATTTTAAAGGATAATTTGGAATGATATGGGCTAATGGCTAAACCTACTCGAGAGATCAAAATTGAAGTGAAAAACTTATTCACTAAACCAATCCTCCAAACCCAATAATTACAGTGACAGTTCCTTATCTTGTTACAGCAGCAAAAGAACTACAGAATGAAGCCATTAGCAATGGCTTGATTTGTTTTCAGATTAGTAGTTTCATAAACAGGGAGCTCCTCTCTGTATCTTCCAATCCCATTAAGATGATCTAGCTCAAAAAGATCAGAACTTGAACAGCTCTCTGCCTCGCTGTCATTATCTTCATCTTCTTCAACGTAAACGGAAGAAAGGCCCCTGAAATCCAATTTCCTGACGTTCCTGTTCTGATAACTTCTCAGATAATCAGCTCCTTTATCAACATCTTCCTTTAGAGAACAATTGTTAATAACTGTTTGAGGCATTGGCATCAAATCAGGATCATCTTCGTAAATACACTTGTGACCGCAAGGTCTAGAGTCCTCATCCACAATGACGCTCACAGGATAAAATCTAACCGATCTTTTTGTAGCATTATGACCGGATTTGGCCCTTGGAGGAGGCGTTTTATTCAGACAAGTGTAAGAATAACCAAGCAGTAGGCATGCATCTCATACAGATCTTTAAGTATAAAACACATGCATAATTAACAACATA
>JAOQMR010000004.1:23507278-23524633 GCA_027563865.1 Erythroxylum pelleterianum
TGTGACTTCTTGGTTCTCTACCTTTGTACATAAACCTCTTTTTTAATATATCTACTGATTTACCAAAAAAAAAAAAAATAAATGATCATCTGCATGATACTAAAGAAAATCACAATGTAAAATCACAACAGAAAATTGCCAAGAAAGAAAACATCAGTAAAAAAAGATAAAACAAAATTAACCAATTTTCTTCTAAAAATATGATAAGCAATTCTTTATTACAAATAAGGCTTATGTTTTGTTCATTCTTAAATAATATTGACAATTGCATATACATTTTAAGAAATTATGTTATATGATACTACTTTTAAGCCTATATCCCAGAGATTTATGCAATTAATCCTTCTCAGACTCCATCTATCAGCGAAATTCATATTAGGTGTTATTGTTGTTGCTGCTATTGTATTCTCAACTTACATATTGAAATGGAAGATAAGTAACAAACAGAAGATAAATATTTGTTGTAATTAAAAATTGGGTGATCTTCATATGCTTACACCAAATACAGAGATGGTATATATATATATATACCTCTTGTTTATGAATTTGTTTATAGGTTGCTGTATCTTTTCAATGGTTTTGACCAAATTTATTAGACCCTCGCAAGAATTTGTGGAAGCACACATAAAATAGTTGTAGATATGATCCAACATGAAAGACAGTGACAAATTATGGTATATAATTGAAAAGTTGAAACTTTTCAATCACATTGCTTGTGGAAATGTAGGGGTAAGGAACATAAGCCAACGACTCTATAAAACTCGATTGTTGGTCTCAATATTTTGTGCGTATATGGTAAGAGCAAGGGACTTACCTTCTTTTAGGAGTCGTATGGAGCACTAGCTAAAGGCGACGACAATGAAGGCAATGAATAGCAGTGAAGGGCGATGACTGAGGGAGACGTTTCGATGAAGTAGGGAGACGATGCATTGAAGGAGAAGACTTGTTGAAAATGGAACTCCGAGTATCTAATAAGATAAAGAACTTATGGAATTTCACTGAATTAGGGACTAGTGACTCAGGCTAGAGATTTTTAAGTTTTAGGGTTAATTAGTTAAAAGATTCATTAGTTCAGTTAATAATACAACTATTTAAATTAATTATATTTAGGTTAAATTTAAAAGGTAGGCCCATATTTTAATAACTTAATAATTTTAATAAATAATTTTTTTAGAATGTGAATCCAATAATAATACGTGGCACTTATATGATAAAGTGAGACCTATTAAAACATTAAAAAATATATTACTCTATGCCACGTGAATGATAATGTTGCAGAAAGTTGACGGATACACTCCCGTCGCTTTTTTCTTTTCTTTTTTTTTAATAAAATCAATATTAGCGCAAAAAACAGACAGAGGCAGAGAAGGCAAAAAAAACTAACCCAAGCCAACAGGCTTACCCCGTACACCGAAACCTAATAGCCTTTCCCCTCAACAATAACAGAAGCCAAACAATCTGAATTTAAAATAGAGACTAAACAAGAAGGACGATCAGTCCAGTGATGTAGGTTTGCATGTAATAAGATTACCCTAGCTAAAGCAGGAGTTGCCTTATTGATAATCTTACGCGTCCATTGAAAGGACAAGTGAAGGAAATGTCGCTTGAATGATAAACAATCAAGGGTCAAATTTCCAATCTCATACCGATTTGGCGAATGAGCTAATATTGATTGGACAGCTGCCAAACAATCCGACTCCACAATGACCTTGGCAAGCTTTTGGTCTTTTAGCCAAAAAAGAGCTTCTCTTATAGATATAATTTCTGCAAGAACTGGGTAAAACAGGCCAGGGAAAAAACCTGAAATAGCAGTCACAAACCTACGTCGTGCATCCCTAAGAACCGCAGCAAAGTCTTCCGTTTGAACATCCTTTGGAGAAACAACGAACTCGTTGTCTTCTTTCTTCCTAATAGAGAGCCTTTGCAACCCTGAATCCATGAAGCTAAAACGAAAATCTAAAAGAGACCAATGTAGAAATAATACCTAGATCTCACCTTGCACATGAACGGCAAGACCAACACTTGCACTCGTAGAGAGAGAGAGAGAGGCAAGACCTCCCGTCGCTTTTTTTCTATTAGTGTAAGGTTTAATATAAATGTTTTTGTAAATGTTAGTGTTAGATTTGAAAGTTACGTTAAGGCTTAATTTGTTAACTAAGGTAAACTTTATGGTCAAATGTTGCCTTGTTTGCCTATTAAAGGACCAAAAATATTGTTATGACCCTTCTTAGTGGTACATACAGGTTGTTGGAATTCGTACCAATCCGGCCAAAAGGTACTGTACTGATCGAAAAATGGTACAAAACCAGATCAATACCGGCTGGAACCAAAAATTTCAGCCGATACCGGAAGTTTTGGAAATTTCAAGGACTAACTTGCAATTTTCGAAACTTTCTTCCTACCTCAGCCACACTCCTTTGATCCTTTCTCCGCAGCACGTTGTCATCGACCGTCCTAGCCACACCGCATCGTCCGTCGCACATCAGATGCACCACTAAGATGCGACCCGACGTCAACCCGAAGACCCGATTGTTTGGATGTATTTTTTTATTTTTTTTCATTTTTCATGGCATTTTTAATCTTTGATTGTGTTACTTGTTAGATGATGGTGGGTTGGATGGTGGATTTGGGTAAAAAATTTGTGTTGTGTTTGTGAACATCCAGTGTTGGATTGGATGGTGAATTTGGGTGGATGTTGGAATTAAGCTAGGAATGGATATTGAAGTTGAATCATGAATCGGATTTGTGATTGTTAAACTAAAATTGGATTTGGACTTTGGAAGTGGATTGGAAATTTGAAATGCCGAATGGACTATTTTGTAATAAACTACTTTGTAAATTTTAAAAATTTTAGGAATTATTTTATAAATTTAAAAAATTACCCGAAATGGTACCCAGTACTGACCGGTACTGGTACAGTTCCGTTCTAAAACTCAATCCGATACAGAGTCCGATACGATATTCATAACTTTGGGCACATATGTTCCAAAAAATCAATAACCGAATCATTCGGGTTGCTAAGAAGTTGTTTCGTTATATTTCTAGTTTTTGTAATTTTTTATTATTAATTTTGTTTTTTCAAATAAAAAGTTTGGTTGTTAATGTCAATGTAATTATATTTTTGACACTAATAATAATTATATATTATATAAACTTAAAAAAATTATTTTAATTAAATAAATTTATTTTAATCTCTTATATAATATTTATTTATTAATTATTAATTAATAAAATAAAAATTTTAAAAATTAACTTTTTATCTAAAAATTACTATATTTTTTAAAATTGGTATATTTTGATGATATTTTAAATTTAATTATATTTACTAATAATATATTATTATATTATTAATAATTAATAATTGAATATATTATTTTATTAATAATTCATATTAACAATTAAATTAAATTAATTAAATACATAATATTAAATTAAATTATTTATAGTTCTTACTAATAATTAATATATTAAATATTTTAATAATATATATTTAATTAACAGTAAATTATATTATAAAGCATAAAATAAATATCACTTTTTATAATTTTATAATTTTTAAAAACTGAAAGAAACAAAACCAAAACCGAAATAAAAAAAGTTTTCAATAAGTTTTTTCAACAAGAGCATGTATCTTATTCAATTGATTCACAGGTATCCTTTCAAAATATATAGGATATTGACCACTCCCAAGAACTCAAAGCATTCAGACATGCGAGTATATAAAACATAATTGAAAGACATGATGGTTCTAATTGTGATCCGAGTGGTCTCACGAAATAAGTGCTATTCCTTGTTCAAGTAGATCGCCAGCCAGGACCTGGTTAGCAGCTTCAGAGGGATGAAATCCGTCCCAGAACACATACTGTGTAGCATTGGAGCATGTTCCTACCGACCTGGCATTGCACAGCAGTGAGGTCTCCAATGTCCCTGTTCCACAGCAAGCCTTTCGTGACTCAAAGAAACCTGTCAAGGAAACTGCATTTAGTGTATTATACAATGTTATCGTCAAGGCTAGTATGATGTTTTGTGCACTTGGTAAACAATTTAACTCCATGGCATGGGTGATAAGTACTTACAGTAGAGCAAGCGACGAGAGATTTTGTAAATATTTCTAGTTTCGTATGTTGAAAGGAAAATTAAAATGCCTTGGCCGTTGAACTCAAGTTCTATGCTCAGGAATAAATGTGTATCATATTGTGTCTTATGCTTAAGATATCGACTGCTAAATTTTTCTGTAGATTGTGAACATTACCATTGTCACTTGGCTTCAAGATCATGTCCAAAAGGGGTTTGTAGATATCGAAGACCACAAGCTTTAGATCAGGGAGCTTATCCACTAGACTTTGAGAAGTGCTGTTTAATTTGTTATTGAAGGAGATGGCATTGTTGTTTAACCTCTCAACACACTGGTTGCTTCCCATACCGAAGAGTGTGATGGCTGCAGGCAAACAACCTGTTGGTGGCAGGGTTGTCACTCCTATCCTTCTTGCTCCCAGTGCATATAATTTCTGTGTCAATATCATTCTTGTCAGTATAACTACACTCCTGAACAAATTAGAACAGAAGGTTTTTTTAGTTGAGGTTTATTTGAGAAGCGCATCCTTCAGTTAAAAAGTTTTTATATTGGTCCCATTTCTCATTTCTTTGCAAGGAATTTACTTGGGCTTTGATTCGAACTAACGATATAAACATTATAGTGTTTTGACAGTTTGATGAGCATCATTCATTCAATCGTATGGACCTTTTATGCTCTTTCCATAGTAACTTCCATCGAGATAGTAAAATTTTCAAGAGAACTCCATTTAGAAAGTGAGACTGCATAACATACCTGAATGAAAGTAGAGTAAGATCTCATGAGAATGTCGGAGAATTGATCAGGTGAGTAGATTCTGTTAAGAAGAAGGTTGATGTAATAGTTCTGAATAAAATCGCTACTACCTGCACTCAAGAGATGGATACCACCAGAGAATATCTCATTGGCTTTGGCTTCTCCTACCATGTTTACAACTTTTGCTTGGTAGTCCCTGTAGTAGTTCAATTGCTGGGTTAGAGAAACAGAACCCTGCAAAGTTAACAAGAGAATGTTGGGACTTTTGTTGGGGTTGATATGAGAGGAAGAGAGAGAGCTCTTAATTGTGTTTTTACATATAACCGGGTGGTCCCATCATAAAGGCCAGAACCAGCTGAAGCAAAATTAACTCCAGTCAGGATCTTGCTTCCTCTGGCATCTTGGCTAAGATATGCAGGCGGGTATGAGGTGAAACCAAGGTACTCAGCTGTGCATGAACCAACAAAATAACAGAAAACTCCATCAGACTTAAATGAGAAGAAGAATGAAGGGCTTTGTTCCTGGGGAACTGTTCAATTACCAGTGAAGTCTGTGGCCAGCTTTCCATTGCAGAATCTCCCAGTTGGGACGTGAGTAACAAAGTCTCTTCCATAAGGAGGAAAGTTGGCCTTGATGATTGTGATGAGTTTGTTGTTGTTACCGACATCAACAACAGAGTCCCCAAAGATGATGAGGGAAGGCACAAGGGGATCACCATGAGCCACAGAGAAAACTAAAACTAGGAGCAGAAAGGAAGTAGATGTGATACCAGTTGCAAACTCCATTTTTTTAAAGCTTATTTTATCACGAAAGAGGGAAGTAGATATTGGTGGTGGAGGTATTGGTTTGAGCACTTACAAGAAAGTTGATGGATGGGAAATGAGGCAGGTGGGGAAGAATTTAAGGGGGGAAATTTGCAGTGACTGTGGTGAAAGGGGCATAATTATCCACATCATAGTTTCAATAAAGGTGCTTATTTTGTGGGAAGAGAGCATGCTTAGCACAGCTCCTGAGGTCCTACTGTTTGTCCTCTATGTAAAACTGTACTTATTAGGCTAACCAAATGGAGATAACAAAGAATTTAGCAGAAGTTTTTAGACAGACATGGAAGTAGTGAAGCGAGAGGGTATGCCTTTTTCATCATCTCTTATCACATTTTGCATGGTTTCTGGCCATTTGTTCTGGATGAACAAAACGATTGAAAAGTGAAAAAGGCCTCTAAGGTTTGAGCTCTTGATGTCTTTTAGCAACAAGTGTGGCCATATGATTATGCGCTTTACCTGTACCACATTCCATTGTTAAAAAGGAATCCACATCATGGAGCAGAGTGGTTCTTTGCATGTGTTGCATTGCTTGGCCGCCTCTTGTAACTCTATCCATCAAACAAGTTACAAAGAAAGAGTAGCTAAGATAGACTTGGCTCTTAACCAAGTGCACGAGAAGCGAAGAACCATCCAATGACCGATCGTTCACAACTGTTAACAAAGATTTTTCTTAAAAAAATATTACTAAATCGATTCAATCTCTTCCTACAGTCAATTAAAATTAGATTAAAACTCATTTCCATGTAATCTAGATAACTTATTTATGGTAGAGAATAATTTGAAATGGGTTCCACACACGTTTTGGGATCCAACATAAGTTTAGAATAGCAGGACCTTAATTTAAAGCACATAATCTCCTAAATCATATTGTTTATAGTCATACAGGCTACAGCTTCTGATTAGTAGTAGAAAATACATTACTTTCCTTGGGATCCAATATGTTACAAAACTGATGGTGTGGCAGGCAACAACCATTTGATGGAAGACGGCACGAGTAATAAATTGCACGAACTCCCTGTTCCCTATTGAGCTAAGGACGTCTTCGCTTTTCCCTCCATACTCTTTTAACAGGTCTTCAGGTTTTAGTAGAAACCCAAGGAAACTTTTAGTTGTGCATCAGAAGTTGAAATTGAGGATCATCGGTTACAACAACATAGTCATATCCAAGGCTGTTGGCACGATTTTTGAACGTGTCCATGTCAGTCGGTGCCACTTGGATTCCAACCAAAACATTTGCACCAGTTTCACCCTATTCATGAAGCCCGTGAACAATGTATCATCAGTATCCAACTTAATAGTATAATAAAATCTATCAAATGTAGGGCATTGATAACCTGCCTGCCCACGGTAGTGGAACAAGCTGATGTTCCATTTAGGACTAAAAGCGTCCAAGAATTTCATCAAAGCTCCAGGCCTTTCTGGGAAAGTAAAACGACAAAGAATTTCATTTGGGACATTCAATCTACCGCCCATCTGCAAGAGATCCAGTGAATAGTAAGGTTCATGTTGAATCACACCTTTAAGTAAAGTCAAATTGAGGGAAACATAACATGCATTTGAGAGAGAAGAAACGGTATCAATTGTAAATGTGGCACAAACATTAACATAATATGCACGAGGATTCCGGTGCTGTTGCTTCAACCAAGCATGCAAGGACGCATAAGGTAGCTGAGGAGAAAAAAGATGACCCCTTTTAGTTGGGACACTTTTCTCAATTGTATCTCAGGAAAGAATGACAGAGGGTAGGTGCTAAAAGATACAAACGTATTGTCCTACATCAGGTAAGCAACAGCTTTTGGCTAAAATGTGCAACTCTTTATAACGTTCAAAGAAACAGAAACAGAAATGAAAATAACGAATCACTGTAACCAAGAAATGCATCCAGTGAAAAAATAGCTGTTAGGAAATTGGTTAAAACAACAATCTTATCTTTTATAATTCAGCAAGTATTTGAAAATGCTTGACGCACATCAAGAAGGACCAAAATACTTACCAAATAACGCAGGTGATCTTTGACCAACTCACTTTCTGTGAGATTGAAAGTTCGTAGTTGGGAAGATTCCAAACGTTGCTGCATTGTGTTAAGTTCAGAAATGGTGTGAAGGCCAACACTGCAAATAACATTAGAAAACAAAATGAAGTGTTTTTGACTTTGTACAATTTTTATTAGATTGGAGGCTGAATCAAAATAGCTTAAAAGAAAACAACTTTGAAATCAATGGTAAACAACAAATCATATTATGAAATGCTCAATATTAAAATTATTGGCTAAAGGATAATGATCAATATTAAATTATTAGCTAAATGATCATACAGTACCTATACAGTACCACAGCCTCTTTTTCTGAATTACATCTGTATTTGAACTCGGTGATATTCACACGCCCCACCTGCCATCAAAACAAACATGTTGAGCACATACAACAAGATTATAACTTCTCATCTGGAAAAGCGAATTCAGGTGTAGCAGCATACGAGCTCGCAAAACTGTTTGAAGCTACCCGGCTCTTCCGGCAGAACAGTGGCAAGGACAGCCTCTTGTTTCCTACCAACATTGGCAAGTTCAGTAACAACTCTCAACTTATCGAAGTTCATATTTGCCCCACTAGTTATTGCCACGACATTCTGTCCCTCAAGACCATAATACTTGCAGTATGCTTCAGCACCAGCAAGGGCCAAAGCACCTGCTGGCTCTAAGATGCTTCTCTTCTCCTCAAACATGTCCTGCAATGGAAAAATAGGCTTCTCAATCATTTGGCTGCTAAGTACTGAATTAAAGGGCACACCATTAGTTCTTTGAGGAAATATCATTCCATCTAAAATTATATTTCAGTATACAAGTAGTGAAGGAAAGAGAAAACAAACCAGACTAGGATAACCAAATAAGTAATGCACTCAGTTTCCCTCTTCCCTCTACATCCTCTCTCTGCTACAAATCTCTCAATTTAAAGATAGTTACTATGCTTCATTGTAATTCAAGTACAACTTCCAAACACAAAACTATCATGATGATGGAGATATGATATAATGTGTGAACTTAATTAGAATTCTCTTCCTTTATTATTTGAAAAGTCTGGATTTTTAACGATAACAAAACATGTTATCTTTAGGCACAAGAATCTATAAGTAAATATTTTCACACAACTCAGAAAATGGTAAACATAAAAGAGAAAAAAGATTACCTTTATTGATGCACAAATAGCATCACGACTAACGAGAACTACCCCATCTATCAATTCCTTGCATAAACGGAATGTTTCCTCTCCTACCTCTTTAACAGCCACACCATCAGCAAAACTGCCAACTTGATCCAATATCACCCTTTCACCATGGTATAGTGACAAGGCCATCGCATTTGCATCTGAGGGTTCTACCCCGATAATCTTTACCTGCAGTATTGTAATATCATCAATACTTCAATATATAAAAAGAAGAAAACAAAAGCACTGTTTAGTCAATAATAATACAGTAGGATGATGAAAAAAGATGGGTTCCAAAACCCCAGGAAAACATGATAATTTATATGAAAACAAAAGGGTAGAAAATATAGACAAATGCTAGTATGCTTATTTCGTCTTGGGTAACAAATAACAAACCTCAGGATTAACCCTCTTCACATAAGCAGCAATACCAGCTATTAGTCCACCACCGCCAACAGGCACAAAGATTGCATGGAATGGGCCTTTCATTTGACGCACAATTTCCATTCCAACAGTTCCTTGTCCAATGATGACATCTTCATGATCAAAAGGAGGTACAAATGTTCGACCCTCCTCTGCTGCCCTCTTTTTTGCATTTGCCTGTGCCTCATCATAAGAATCCCCCACCAGAAAAACTTTTGCACCCAACTTCTCCACAGATTTCCACTGTGTGGGAGGAAATCCAAGATTCAGAAAAGAAGTTACAATGGGTGTTCAATAGGAAAATCAAAATATACCTTGATTTCGGGAGTAGTAATAGGCATAACAATTACAGCATTGCAACCAAGTCTCTGAGCGGCCAAAGCAACACCTTGAGCATGGTTTCCAGCAGATGAGCAGATAACCCCTCTTTCCAGCTGCTCCTTTGCCAGTTTTGCCATCATATTATAAGCTCCACGTAGCTTAAATGAGAAAACCTCCAAACCAAATTTTTTGGTATGTAAGCAGACTACAAACCATATTTTGAAAACTACTAAGATTAACTTAATTCAGAAAAGATCGTTTCTACTAAACTACCCAAAGCATAATTGCAGAAAATGTATAATTCGTTCACAACCAAAGTGGCAAAAGCTCAGCAAGTTTAGAAGTAAGTGGAAGTATTCTACTACAAACTACTAACAGACGGTTTTGAATAAACTTATAATTTTCAATCAGAAAACCAAATACGTGAAGTAACCTGAAAAATTAATATAAAGCAGAAGAAAGTTATCAATTCGATTAACTAAAATCGTTACTGATATTCATCAATCCGAAATACTAGTACCGCTCTTCAATCCCAGTGGTTAATGATGTACAATCAACAATCACTCAAATACAGAAAAGCACAGAGTCTGACAGAAATTTTCTTGTTCCAAACTTCTTTCACACTGCAAAGGTTCGCTCTTTAACTATCAGAAAGTCCAAGAGCTCAACACGTTGGGATGATTTACTTAAGACATAGTAAAACCAAAAGAGACAATAAAACTAACCAAGATTAAGTCTTCTAATTGTTGGACCACACCATGGCCAACATGGAAAACAAACCAAGTAATAATGATGATGATAAAAAGGAATTAATGCTTACTGGCTGCAAATCTTCTCTCTTGAGCCAAATCTTAACCCCCAATCTCTCCGACAACTTTGGCGCCAATTGTAACGGGGATTCAATAGCAACATCGTAAACGTTTGACGACAAAATATTAGTCAAGTACCCCATTGCGTTAATAACACCGTCACCGCCATCCTGACCCGAACGATCCGGCACTGCCCCGAGGTAACCAGGCGGATACTGCAGAGAATCCGCCGACACCCTCCTCCTTGTCGGAGAAGGACTTGACGTGGGTAACTGACTCTGGAAGGACAACGAAGAGATCTCCGCCGTTGGTTTCGATAAGGTGGCAACGACACTATGGAAGGGATTTTTGGCTCTGCGACGGCGCGTTGCGTCGTTATTGCATTTGTCGTCGTGTCCAGTGAGAGTGGTCGGTGGGGTCAGTTTAGAGCGCCCTGCAAGGCGAAGGAAAGGTGTCTGTGGCGGCGTTACACAGAGAGCCTCCATAATTCGTTTCCCCGGAGAGACCAAAATGCAGGATTCAGCTTTGGCAACTAATGTGGAAACTGGACGGCGAGGTAACTTTATAGTGTCGTGCTGAGTTTATTATCATCTGTGACTTGGGACTATTTTACGTTTGGTGGATCCGCGATTCGTGTTACACGGACGGATTCAATTGATGGCTGCGAGCTCTGCTACTGTGAGATTGCGACAGCATCCGCGGCGTGTGAGCGAAAATCAACGTGATAAATAATAAAAATAATGTTTTACTCAGAATCCGACAAACACTCGTAAACAAAATAATTATGAACAAAATGTTCACCCTTCTTGATAACGGTGGAACTGAATTTCATATAATATATATGAAAATAATGTCACCTTGGCGATGGGTTTGATTCGATTTAGCTTGATAACTTTTGTTGATAAATTTTAATTAAATTTTATATATTAGTAAATTTTTATAAATTAAAATTAATTAATTAATTTTTATTTAATAATATTTTTATATAAATTTTAAATACATCGATAAATAAAATAATTTATTTTGATCATATTTTAAATTTTATTTAATCTTTAGTCATTTTTACGACAATTTAATACTGATTTTTATTTTTAATTTTTTAATTACAAATTTCAGCCATTTTTGTTTTCAGTTTGTATATTACAAATCTCAACTAAACATGTTTTCATTTTTTAACATAAATCAAAAATATAAAAATTTACTGTTCTTACGTTTTTCAAAAAATGGAAATAATTATTTTTACTATGTCAATAATTTATATAAAATAATCTAATTTCTTTTTTTACTTTTGTTAATTTTTAATTTTGTTATTACTTTAAAATTAAGGTGAACTTGAGATGATGCAATCAAAATAAGAAGCATAGTCATTTTAAATTTACGCATCCCGGGTTAAACTTTTCTACTCATGCTAAATTAATCTAGACAGTCTTGCGGTAGACTTTGATGAATTAATTAGACATATTGACATGTAGTACAACAAATCGTGATCCACGCACAAGAAGTTAGCATAAAATGGCCTTTTGTCTCCCTTGGTTGTTTTCAACTCACATTTCACGTTCCTAATTGGAATATGTCAATAACATATATAGCCAAACAAACTATATGATTAAGTTAAATTTGGTATAACCATAGTAACATTATTGTTGTTTCTAAAGTTGTTTTTGGTGCATAAGCTCGTATCGACTAGTATAATTTGTATAACTTATAATTTTTTAATATAATTCAATACTTGAATTTAGTACAATATAAAAAAATTAATATCAACTTTTAGCTAATTTAATTATTATTGATATAAAATCTAAAACATTGTGTCATAGGATATAATTCAATATTAAAATAAGTCTACAAAAGGATAAAAAGAGTTACATACAACATTCAATTACTAACAAACATTAACAATATTCAATGCGAATCTCATGTAGGACCTAGAAATACTCAAAGTTAACATACCTAGTGCACAAGACTCTCTGCTTTATGAAAGTCTAGGGAAGGTCATAATATATGTAACCTTTCTTTATATTTTTATAAAGAGACTATTTTTATAACTTAAACTTGTGACATTTTGATCACAAAGGAACAAATTTACTAGTTACTCTGAACTAACCTTCACTGCATTCAATTACTTATGCGATGAAATTGGATTTACTTTGCAATTTTCATGTGAAGAGATCTATTCAATTAGTAAATGGAGGTAAATAACTTTGTTAAAAATCCATTAAATGTGGCTACATAACTACATCAGATAGTTGAAATCAGACGGAGTATTTTGAGAAAATGGTCATGTTCCATCGGTTTCTTTCTAATATATCTTATAGGATAACTATCTGCGATGGATCATTTCATTGAAGTACAAAGAAAGTAATATACTTAACTATGACTAGTCTCCACACTAGGAAACTTAGGCACTAATGAATATAATCCAATGCACAAATAAATTATATAGAAAATCAAGTTTAAGCATTTTTTAATATAGAATTATCTTTTACTCAGATATCCAGCTTTTGTCTTTTGAGAAGTAAATGGAGTTATACACATCAATGGTGAAGTCAACCTATGGGTTCTTACTAAAAAATGGCCCAACTTGTAGATAATGGTAAACAATTAGTTGTTTTGAGGAATAAAATATTGTTGCAAATTACTTACAAAAAAGAATTGTTGCAAATACTTCCCAGCTTTAGGGCAATTGTCAAATAGATTGTGCTCAGATGAAGACTTCTTTAAAACATGTTGAGATCATTAAAAATATTGTTGCTAAAGCATCTCAAGATCAGCTTGCAAATGCAAAACACATAGCGATTGACAAATTCAGTGTAGACAATGTGGAGAGTTTGAATAATGAAGTGGATCACTTCACCTCACAATATTTGAAGTATTGTCATATAGATTGGGCTAACATGTTGACTCTATTAGAACTATTGGAAAAAATGAGAAGTCTAAAGCAAAGTTAGAGTACGAAGAACAAACAACGATGATAAACTCTAGTGATAACTATGTGACAAGTTAGGGAACTGGGGATATCATCTCTCAAAATGTAAAACATCTTAAGGCAGAGCATTGTGCTTATGTGAAAATAGCTTCCCCGTAGGAAAGCAATCTAGATTTGGTAGCAGAGAACTGTGATTCTCTGTCAGCTAAAGCCCAAGTTCCTAACATTTCAGGGGATTTTTGTATGTATTCCAAAACTGCAAAAAGAAAATCATTAAGGAAGAGAAAGCAAAATCTCAAATACCAAAAATAGGGGCTAAATGACCTTCATAAACAAGAAAATGTATTTTGGCGTGCTACGTCAAGCTCAATTTTTCCACGGAGATGAAGTATAAGTAATACCTTTAGTTGTTTCTTTTTGTTATTTATCTTGCAGATAGTTACAGGGTCTTACTTAGGGAGTTTTTTTTTTTGGGTCATATTGTAAATACGGAGGTTGGCTTAATGCCTTGAACTCCTTTGTAATGTAGGTGTAATTTTAACTATAGTAAAAATTCATTTTCATTTTTCAAAAAGAATTCAAGATAAATACAATATATTGGAAAAAAAAGTAAAATGAATAAGATATAACCATTTATTGTTTTTACGAATTTTAGAGAATGAATATAATTATTTTTATTATGTCAATTTTAATGAAATATGTAGTACATAAAAGTAATTTAACTCTCAAATTCAATAATTTATATATAATCTATTATTTTCCTAATTTTCACTCTAATATTTTGATTTTATTATTAGTTTTAAAAGATGAACCTTATAGTATTTGGTAAGAGGCATATTCCCGTTAAATTTATGTATTACAGGTTAAGCTCTTCAAGTCATGCTAGAAGGTCTTCTACTTCTAGACCGATGCACGCTTGACAACATACTTCTCTTTTAGATAGTTACAATATACTTTGACGAATTAATCGCACATATAAGTACAAAATTTATAATAATAACTAATAATAATAGCAATAGAAATAATTAATAATGATAATAGTAATTATAATTACAAAATTTATAATAACAATAATTAATAATAATAATAACAATAATTATTAATAATAATAAGATAATTAATTTTGTATAATAAAAGTAATAATAATAATAATAATAATTAATAATAAGATAATTAATTTTGTATAATAAAATTAATAATAATAATAATAATAATAACCATAATAAATAATAATAACAACAACAACAACAACAACAACAACAATAATAAATTAATAATAATAATAATGATAATGATGATGATGATGATGATGATAATGATAATAAATATAATAATGATGATGATGATGATTTATCATGATGATGATGATGATGATGATGATGATGATGATAATAATAATAATAATAATAATAAGATAATTAATTTTGTATAATAAAATTAATAATAATAACAACAACAAGAATAATAATAATAATAATAATAATAATAAAGAAGTTTAAAATTTATAATAATAAATAATAATAATTAATAATAACAATAATAAATAATAATAATAATAATAATGAATTTAATAATATAATTAAGAATAAAAAATTGCTTATGTAGGGGGAGGGGTATTTCTGCAAGTTGCTTATGTGTTTTGTTTCTGTCCCTAGGACAAGAAATCTTGTACCACAGTCATGGAAGGAACAAAAAATTTCTATCCTTGTGCTCTGAAGACGGACCAAAAATGGGTGAGGATAACAAGCAAACACTGCGAGACACAGAATTATTGTGTCCCTGTCATCTATCTCCGTTGGTGGAGACATGAACCAAACGCAGTGTTAATGATAGCAAGGTTTCAAATTTTAGCCCGCATACTTTTTGATTAGAGATATGATGGAGTCACTGTTTCTAGTTTGGCCGAAATTTCTGATAGAGACATCTAACATATTGATCTTGATTTTGTACAGAATGATTGGCAATTGGAACTCCATAACTTGTCCAAAATTCTCATGAACAGTAGCTCTAACTTTATTTAATTTTCTATTTCTTTTACCAATAAAAATGGGTAATCATTAAGTTTACTATCATGCGATTCTAATACATATAAGTTGTAACATAACTGTAAATTATTATTGATTTTTGTTAGGATTTACCTTCAGTTGTGTTATCTTCTTTTACAAGATACTAATGAAAGAAGAGTTTACCTTTGTAGATTTGTGGTGTTTGCAGGAAAGAGCACATAGCAATTTACTTAGTTCAACAGGTTAATTGTTATCAACATCTAAGGGTCTCATGTAGGTGGTTCTAGTAATATTAACGAAAATGAAACAAGTTATAAGAGATTGAATGTTTTCAAAACACTTGCAAGAGTCTCCTGTGAACTCACCAGTACTCCTTGTAAGTACTATAGTAACTCTCTAACTTCTAGTCTTCTTTTCATAAGCCTCTCTCAGATTATTTGAGTAATAATGAAATGCTATGTGTATTTGACTGATGATAGTTTCTATCTTATATAGGCTAATTTTGGAGAACGTATAATGCTAGTGAATTAGTTTGTACTAGAACTATACAATACGACAAGCACTATGTTAACAATTAGTGCACACATGCTTTGCTGCACGTTTCTTTTCTTTTATGTTGCTACTATTTGTTATTTCAATTGTTGTTATCCTCATGTTCCTATTTTTTTGGGTTAGTTAAACAGTGGGTTTCTTATGTCATTAGTAGATAAATGTTGTTTAGTTAGTGGGAGTAAATCTAGGAGTAGTAGTTGTTTTTTTTTATTCTATAAATTTGATGTAATCGCTTGTTTTTTCTATCAATGGAAATATAGTAGCCTTTTCACTAATTTTCTCTGCTTATATACACTCTGTTTCTTGGTTTCCTTTTTTATTTCCTTCTTTGTTACATGGTATCAGAGCCTAGTTCAGGTTATTTATGATCTTCTTGTCTATCACACTAGTTGTGTTGAAAAAGATTGTTGACATGGATTCTAGTAATGGGGGAAATGGTTCTAACACTGAATATGGTGTTGAGAAGCTTGTTGGTACAAACTACAAATATTGGAGACTGTGTGTCGAAGCATTTCTTCAAGGTCAAGACTTGTGGGATTTAGTTGCTGGAAACGATGAAATTCCAGCTGGCACTGCTAAAAATAATGACTCACGAAGGAAGTGGAAGGTCAAGTGTGGAAATGCTCTTTTTGTGTTGAGGACTTCAATCAACAAAGAGTACATTGATCATTTTCGTGCCATCAATTCCCCAAATGAGGTTTGGCAGACGCTTGAGAAGTTTTTTACAAAGAAAAATATAGAAAGGCTCTAACGTTTAGAGAATGAATTGGCAACGACGATACAAGGAGGTATGTCAATCAGTTAATATTTTTTATGAATTAAAAATCTTTATGCTGAAATTTCAGAGTTAGATGAGAAGATTAGTGAAGGGCTACTCTGAAGGTATCTAATTCGTGGCTTAATGAAGGAGTATACGCCTTTCATAACTTCCATTAAAGGTTGGGAAAATCAACCATCAATCAAAGATTTGGAGAATTTGCTCTCTAATCAAGAAGCTTTGGCAAAGCAGATGGGTGGCAAGCAAAATTTTGGATCAAATACAACTCTTTACTCAAAAGGAAGACCACACCAGAAGAGTATAACTAGGAAGAAGAATTTAGAAAAAGATTGAAATGCAAAAAGGAGCGATGGTGGCAACTCACAAAGAAACAACCCATCAAGTGCCATAGATGTGGGAAGCTCGGTCATATTAGGAAGAATTGTCAAGTCAAACTTTCCAAAGCAAATGTAGCAAGTGAAGAAGCAAAAGATGATCAACTTAATTGGGAGTAGTGTTTCATGACTGAAGTGGTTGAAGACTCAAAGTCAATACCTGACAAAGCGCTCGTTGATCATGTCAACTACAATGAGAAGTGGATCATTGATTCTGGCTATTCGCACCAAGTGACCGGTGATGGGTGTCGAATCCACCAAAAATAAAATCTACTCCTGAAAAATCAATTAAATTGTAGCTAGAGTGAGTAGAG
>JAOQMR010000004.1:23524733-23543810 GCA_027563865.1 Erythroxylum pelleterianum
CCACCCTTTCCACATGAATATTTACCCAAAACGTCAACAAAATCATTAATATATTTAGCAAATATTCACACTATCAACCGGCAATGATTCATTGCTCACAAAGCTGCAAAAACATAATGGAGACCGTGTTAACGTTATTATTGATAACTCAACTTATCCAGTAGTAAACAAAGGTAATGTGGAGATTGACGTTGATGATGAAAAAGTTAGAGCTATCATGCTTACTGATGTTTATGATGCTCTAGGTGTGAGAAAGAATTTAGTTTCAGTTTCTCAACTTACAAATTATAGAAAATATGTTTTGTTTGGCCCAAATGATGTGAAGGTTCTTGATAATGTGAAAAATGTTTCTGCTAATGTTGTGTTTATGAGTCAGAAAAGAGGTCTTTATTTGTTTTATCAGTAGGGAAGACATATGTTAAAAGAACTAGTCAATCTGATAACACAACAATTTGGCATGCTCGTTTAGGCCATATAGGCTATCAAATGTTGTAGCAAATCTCCTCAAAGAAGTTGATGGATGGCATTCCAACTCTAAACAATGTGCATGAAGCTGTGATTTATCAAGGTTGTCAATATGGCAAATCAAATCGGTTTTTTTTTCAAGAGCTTAACAAATCGAAGGTCAACAATATTCGAGCTGGTGCACACAGATTTGATGGGACCTACAAAAACACCTAGCTACTGCTGCTATGACTACTTTATGGTGTTGGTCAACAATTGCTCACGGTACATTTGGGTATATTTTTTGACAGAAAAGAGTGAAGCTTTCTCAAAGTTTGTTGAGTTTAAAAATTATGTAGAAAAGGAGTTTGTATCAAAAATTAGTTGCTTGAGAAGTGACAATGGTGGCGAGTACATGTCAGATGATTTCTTTCAGTACTACAATGATTCGAAGGCAAATGACATATCCTAATATCCCTCAACAAAATGGGATTACTGAGAGGAAGCTGGCATATCTCGGTTCGACAAGTCTCTCATGGCTATATGATAAAGATCTTCCAAGAAAATTGTGGGCTGAAGCAATTCAATGTGCTTGCCATGTGATAAATCGGCTGCCTCTATGGCCAGGTAATGAGAAATCACCTTTTGAAATCTTGTATAATGAAAAGCCAATGGTAAATTATTTTCAGGTGTTTAGTTCTAATTGTTATGTTCAAATTCTAAAATCTAATCGAACCAAACTTGACCCGAAAGCAAAAAGGTATATTTTTATTGGCTATGATGTATACAAGAAAGGGTGGAGGTGTATGGATCCAGAGTCAAAGAAGTGTGTTACTTTAACAGATGTCATATTTGACGAAGTGTCATCAATGTATTCTAGCAAAAACAATACCTTCAAATATGTTGATATTAATGATGAGCAAGACAAATTGAAGCTGGAAAATGAAATGCAGCTATCCAACAACAATAAAGTTGGTGATCCTAGGGGTTCTAAGTTAGAAAACTCAAATTCAGAAGCTAGTCAGAAGATTGTGAGAAGATCGATAAGGGAGAAAAGACAGTCAGATTATCTTAGAAACTATAAAGTGCAGGTAAATCAGTGCACTGTGATTTCATGTTTCTTTGGAGCAGTAAATGGAGAACGACCTTGCTATGAAGAAGCTAAAGGTTTCCCAGAGTGGGAGGGAGCTATGCTAGAAGAAATCGAAGCCATAAGCAAAAATCAGACTTAGGAACTTGTACTGAAACCAAAAAATTGTGAGCTGGTCACTTGTAAATGGGTCTATAGATTGAAGAAGAAATTAGATGGAACAATTGACAAATACAAAGCTTGGTTGGTTGCTCGCGGTTTCTCTCAAAACTATGGACTAGACTATAAGGAAACTTTTAGTCTAGTAGCAAAAATGGTGACCGTACAATCAATTTTCTCACTTGCAGCTACTAGAAATTGGAAGCTGTGGCAACTCGACATGACGAAACGCATTTCTTTATGGAGAGTTGGATCGTGAAATATTCATGGAACAACCCCCAGGATTTATCTCAAAGCAGTTTCCTCTACATGTTTGTCGATAGAAAAATGCTTTGTATGGCCTAAAACAAGCCCCTCGCGTCTGGTATGGTAAAGTTGCTCAATATCTCATCTTCTGTGGATTTAAAGTTTCAGATGCAGATTCTAGTTTGTTTGTTAAATCAGAATCAAAGATGCATGTGCTAATTCTATCATATGTTGATGATATGATATTTACAGGAGATAATGAATCTGAAATCTGTCAGCTAAGAACGAGTTGGCAATTTGTTTTGACATGAAGAATTTGGGTGAGGTTGAATGTTTTCTTGGTCTAGGGGTGGAGAAATCAGAACAAGGATTATTATTTCACGAAAAGGATATGCCAGATCCTTGTTGAAACATTTTGACATGGAAGACATAAAACAGATGTCTACTCCTATGGAACTTTTTTTGAAGCTCACGAAAGACGAAGGGAAATTGTTGAAGGATGCAACAAGGTTTCGGCAACTGGTTGGTGGGTTAATTTATCTAACCATTACAAGACCATAAATTTCATATTCTATAAGTGTTTTTTCTCAGTTCATGCAAAATTCAAAAACCACTCATCTTGATGCAACTAAGAGAGTTCATCATTATGTTAAGGGAACTGTTGATTATGATATGTTATATGAAAAAGGAGTTAATTTCTGTTTGAGTGGATTTACTGATGTAGATTGGGCAGGTGATGCAAGTGATTGACATTCAACTTCAAGCTACTGCTTCAGCATGGGTTTAGCAATGATTTCTTGGTGCAGTAAAAAGCAGTTAATTGTTACATTATCAAGTACTGAAGCAAAGTATGTAGCAGCAAGTATGGCTGCACAAGAATGCATTTGGCTAAAACGTTTGATAAAAGATTTGTTTTGTAAAATTGATCATGTTGTCGAAATTCAATGTGGCAATGAAAATGCGATCAGACTTGCTTCCAATCCAATTTTTTTATGGGCGGACTAAACATATCGAGGTTTGTCATCACTTTGTTCGAGAGAAAGTGCTGGATCAATAGATTGAGCTACAAGCAGTTCATACCAGTAACCAAGTTGCAAATATATTTACAAAAGCTTTATCTACTCCCAAATTTTCATGTTTTAGATCTGCTCTTGGAGTTGTGGATAGGAAGTATGCACTAAGAGGGGGTGTTAAAAATTAGTGCACACATGTTTTGCTGTATGTTTCTTTTCTTTTATGTTGCTGCTATTTGTTATTTCAATTGTTGTTATCCTCATGTTCCTATTTTTTAGGGTTAATTAAGTAGTGGGTTTCTTATGTCATTAGTAGATAAAGGTTGTTTAGTTAGTGGGAGTAAATAGAGGTTGTGTTTTTTGATTATATAAATTTGAAGTAAGCGTTTGTTTTTTTTTCCGTAAGTGGAAATATTGTAGCATTTTCACTAATTTTCTTTACTTGTACACTTTGTTTCTTGGCTTCCTTTTTTATTTCCCTCTTTTTACACACTATACACATTCTGACGTACTCTTATGCTCATGCCATTGTCCATGAAAAAAAAGTTTATGGGTTGACAACAGATGGAAGAATACTAACGTTTGATTTGGAGAACGAATCGTTTAGCATGATTGGCGAGAAGCTTCATCAAATATAATTAGATTCACTTTATACATATTTTTTGATGGATGAAAACGGGCAAATGGTAGCCATATCTATACTGAAAGATGGCCAAATTGTTGTGAAAAGAATGAACTTAAGCACCTTAAAGTGGCAGGAAGTGAATGGTTTGGGTGACGAGCCATCTTTCTTAGCATTGGAGCTTCATTGGTAAGACCTCGCCAAATGAAGAACAAGATATTTTTCTCGAAGTTCCAAGACCAAGACATCGTATTTTATTTGCTTGACACGAAGCGGTCCCATTCTCGTTCAAAACGTTGTCATTTAAACGTGAACTTTTTTAGTATTTGCTTGGATTGAATATAATGCTTTTCAGCGAATGGTTTTGAAAATTCAGGTTGTCTACAATCTTATGAATTTTGTTCCGTACCGGCTGGTACTGGCGGTAAGTACTGTACCGGTCGAAGAACGATACAAAATAGGAATATTAATGTACTCGGTGTAAATATTGGTCTGTTTCATCTGGTACAGGCGGTATCTATAATACGAATGTATACCTGTCAATACAAATTTTTTTGAAAAATATAGGAATTTATTAGCAAAATTTTCATTTTTTTTAAAGTAAGTCTCCCGCATCTCTCTCTCCCTCTCCTTCTTTTTTTAAAAAAGTTTTTATAATTAATTATTTAGTTAAACTTTTATTGTGATTTTTAATTTTTAATTTTAATATAAAATAAATATTTTTATTACTAACAATAATTATAGATTAAATTAAACTTAAAAATAAATTATTTTATTTAAAATTATTTTAATCTTTTATATAATATTTATTAATAAAGTATTAATAAACATATTTTATTTTTAAAATAAATAATTTAAAAATTATTATTAATAAAATACTATTTATTATATATATTTTTAATTATTAAATCAAATTTTATTTGAAATTTATATATTTTAAAATAATTTCAAATTTAATTTATATTTATTAATGATTGTTAAATTAATTTTATAAATTAAATTAAATTATAAATCAAATTAAGATATTTATAATTTTAGTAAAAATTAATTTTAATTAATTAAATATATAATATATTTAACTGATAGTAAATTAAATAATATATGTTTTTGTTTCATGTTTCAATTATACTTGGTTGTTTCCTTATCACGAACCCTTGTTGTAAATTGTAAAAATTTGAGAGTTAAGGATATTTATTGTTCTTTTTATTAGATGTTTTGATGTAATTATTATTTATTATATAATAAAAATTGAAATTGTAATATTCAAAATACTATGTATTATTTTTAATTTTATATTTATATGATGATGATTGTCTTTTTTTCATAAAAATTGTGGTTATTATTTAGGTAAAATATCTAAAAATTATTTTTATTTCATATTAATTGTGATTATTATTTATTATTATGATTTTTGGAGACAAGGTTAAAAATATATAGTACAACTATACAATATGACAATAGATTATTTTGCAATTTTTAAAAAAATTCATGGACTATTTCATAAATTTAAAAAATTACCCGAAATAGTACCTAGTATTGACCGATACCGGTACAGTACCGTACTAAATCCCAATCCGATATTAAGTCTGGTACGGTATTCGCAACATTAGTTGTATTCATTACCAATTCTCAAATTCATTAAGTTATAAAAAAATTTAATTTTTTAAATCTTCACTCTTAAGATTTTGATTATGTTGTTAGTATTAAAAGGTGAACCTTTTATGTATCAGTTATCACGGATGCTGGAAGATCTTCAATTTCCAGAAGGAATACACACTTGAAAACATACTTCCATTTTAGATAGTTGCAATAGATTTTGATGAATTAATCAGACATTTTGGCCACCTAACAACCACAAATTCATGATCCATGCAAAAACAAGAAAGCATAAAAGGATTTTTTGTCCTTTCAGTACTTTCAAGTCACATGTTCAGCTGAAAATTTGCAACGCTTCATACCGTTCAAAGAAACAAAAGTAGAAATGAAAATGGAACAATGTAGTCAAGAAATGCAGTTTATAAAAGTACAATCATGATCTTCTTCAGTTTATACACAACATAGGGAACATGTTTTTATTGATACCCGTCTCTTTTTACAGATCACACTACTAAACCAAAAATACTGTGTAGGAAAAGAAGACTTGGTAAGTTTGTGTCCTATAGCCTTTCTCTTATCCTCGGTTTTACTTCAACAAGCTTTTTTCTGGTTAAGATTTCATTCTTTGTATGTAAATAGTTTTGTAAAATTGTTTCATTTTTGTTTTGAAGCAAAATGACTTGGAAAGGTAGCCAGTGTGGAGCAGAGTATGCGCCATCAATGTCCAGCTTCTCAGGAGAGTAAAAAGGTTAAAGGAAGTAGAAAAATTACAGAAAGAAGAAAAAGAGAAACAAATGGAAGAAGAATGGGAAAGGCGGCCGATTGTAAATGAGCAGCCGCAAAGGGCTGCTGCTAGTGCAGCTAGGAAAGCTGCAGACTTGGATTTCACTAACTGGCAAGGAAAACCAGGATTAAAAAAAATGTACTTCAGATAGAGATGCTGCTGCGGGACGGAGAATTAAAAATCTCCAATGCTCTGCCGGTGAGACATTTTATGCTAAACAATTCTAGTGGCATTTTGACTACTATTTTTGGGTCTTTAATTTATTACATATTATCGAATCAGTTTGCAGAGAAGGATCAAGCTCCGCTTCACTTGCTGTCTGTGAGGAGTCCAGTAGTTCTGTTGAGCAAAATGCAGATTCTGAATCCAGTAGCTCTAATGAGCAGAATGCAAATCCGAAGAAAGTGATTCCGGTGAGTAATGCAGCTGCTAAATCATAGATTCCGTCCACTAATGTTTCAGTTCTCAGAACATATCTTACATTAGAGTTTCATTTACTCATTGACATAGGAGCCAAGTTGACAGAACTGGTTTTAGTATGTTCTTATGTTTGTTTAATTGGCCTACTTGAGCAAATTAAACATATTAATAATAATGATATACTAATTAGTTCTGATTCCAATAATTTTGATTAAATTAAGAAAAGAAAATAAGTCCATTAAAGAGATTATTGGGATTATACACCCTGACATTTTCTCTCCTTGTCTGAATGATTAAAGATACTTTACCTTGTTCATAGATGATTATTCAAGTGGGTACTCATAATCATATTTTGTGCTTTTTTGTGGTTCTTCAAATACAGAAGACTTATGCCACTACAGACATTGAGGAATTTCTATTTGAGTGAAGAATTTACTCGTATTGTTTACATTTATACTTGGCTGCTCCACATGAAACACATTAAAGATGGCCATTCTTCAGGAATCGTTACAAACTAATTTTTGTACTTGTCAGCAGCTGGCTTTAGCAAACTTCTCTTTGTTTGCTTGAGGCAGCGTTCGTTTGGATGTAATGTAGGTGATTCAATTGATTAGTTCTTCGGGATTTAGTTATTTAATATCAAAATTAAATTTGTCAAAGTGTAACAGGTCGATCATACAACATACCATTTTTATCCGGATTTATTTGTTAAACTCAACACAAATAAAGGTTACTAGAGACTCAAATAAATTCTACCGTCAATAAAATTTAAGCCTTTCTCTGTACGCAAATGCATCATGCACCTCTAGACATCATGAGATGTGTTGGCCTTGCCAGTTTTGGGAAAAACCTGTAAAGCGCTGCACTAAAGAACCAAAGAACTCTAGATTATAAGTTTATTGATAAGAGCTCTTCATTTTGCTGAAGCAGAACCAGGAGAAAGTCTTTCTCTACGGGCTTTATCAGCTTTTTCCATGTAATCTTGATGGGATTGATGCTTTGATCCTACAAGAGAAGAGAGTAATAGTCAGCGCTAAATAGAAACCAGTAACATTTTAGCAGTGAAAAGTAGCTCTTACTGTAAAACAACTACCATATATTCCCTACTCCAGTAAAAAATTTAGCGTCAGGTTAGTCTTAACATTTCTTTCTGATGGATCGCTTGTCGTAATCTACAAAATATGGTAGCATGAATTCAGGATTCTGGGTTGTTTGTAGGGAGACATACAGCGGTAGATCAATTAAATTTTGCATCAAGTGCCAGTTAGAACTGTTCTACACAAATCAGAAGACCGCTAACAGATTGTCGGCAGTGGGAAGAGCATCTTTTTCATGAGGTTCAAACTCAACTTCATTCATCTAAAGATGTGCAACTTACCCCTTAGTTGTACTATTACCGCGACAACTTCAGGCATCATCTTACCTTTTTTATGGACTTTTTTTTCTGTTAAACACATCCAGTTTCCTCTAATTCTACAATAATGCACCTGATTTAATACATATTCTCTCCTAAGCTTAACTAGGATAAACAAATCAGGTCCTAATCATGCAAAGCATAGCATTCCAAAGTCATTTTCTTTTCTTATTGCAAACGAAGAGACATCTTATTCCCCAAAGAGACCCAGGACTCTTATCAGCCCAACCTGAATAATAATGAATTCTCACTTGAGAAAATGTGCCAGGTGTAAGAATATCAAAGAAAACACAAATCTTCAATGTCATTAAATTCTGATAGATACAGTGACCTCACAAACTAGTATAATCTATTTGAGGCTAAAAGTTCATATGATGGGGAAAATCAGCATGCTATATTTAGTAATTGTGATAAAAGCAGATTTCTTGATGCAACATAAGCAAAATATTTAGTAACTGTGACAAGGTTATTACACCAACAAGCAATTGACATTGAAAGTATGCTGAAAGTATGCATCATTTAAATCTTCCCATCGAGGCATATTAGAAAATACACCATTTAACGATAAATCAAGAGTCATATCAAGAATCAACAAGACCATTCTTGTTTTTCTGTCTAAATATGTAGATGTTCCCAATTACAATGAAATGCAGTAAGCATTGAATTACATGTTAAAGAACAATAGCTAAGACTTGAAGCAACATAAGCCGGCAAAAAAGAGCTGTGCACCATCAAGTTGAATTAACTAAAAGAAAGTGCAATTTCAAAACACTAGTTCTGCTATCTATCTCTTTCTACAGAGATTGGCCAGTTTTATACAGGCTAATTGGCTCAACTAGGGCAGTAATTTGGTTAAGCAAACTTCAGCCAAAGGATTATAACCTAATCTCCAGAAAGCAAGCAAAAAAACAACAAAACGAATGCAAAATTATTCTTTAGTTCTATTTCCTTCAAAGTACAAACATGAACAAAAAATTCCATTGAATCGTACTTCACTTGATGCTCCAATTATCCCAATACCAATAAGAAAGATTAACCTAAAAGTTCCAAACTTTCCTTCCCTTCCCTTCCCTTCAATCCACTACTAAAAGCATATAAGAAGAATTAACACATTCCACCTCATGTAAGCTCTTTTTTCATTGCCATCACCAACTCAAAGTTACCCACAAATCCAAAAACAATCAAAAGTTAAAGGAACTGAAAAGAACAGGTAATAGAGACTAAATTTTGAATGGGATTTGAAATAACTAACCTCTGCTCATGAGGAACCAAGGCAGACCAAAGACAGCAGAGATAATAGCTATGCCGGCAATAACATGCTTCTTGTCCCCGCTGTAAAGGAAATGATCTATCTTTGATCTGAACCCGTTAGTGTTTGTCTCACCTGCCATTGATTACTTGAAACTGTTGTCTCTCGTGAGTTTTTTGCCGTCCACTCTTTGCTTTGGAAATTGGAAGGTCTCTTCCTCGCCTAATGGTGGCGGTACTGATTGGGCTACTCGGAGTTTTGATAGGCACCGATTAACGGAGCTTGTATTTTCTCTTTTCGGATTATATCAGCTTATCCCTCTTGCTAGGCCTTAAGTGATGTTGTGTCCAATTTACATGAAACCTAGACTGTGTACTCCACTTCCTATTTAATGAATCATTTTTTAAAATTTTCAAAACAAAAAGAGAGATATAAAACTAAACTTGTAGCCAGCTTACTTAAAAGAGAGAAATTAATTATAATAAAACTTTCTCTCTAGTTTTTGAAAAGAATTAGTTAATGATTATTACTCCCTCCGATTCATAATAAGTGTCGTTTAAAAAAATGCACATTTATTAAGAAAGCTAATGAAATTATAGATACACCCTTATTAATACTTCCATGAATTGCCTTGAAATTGTGATCTGTGTAATTAAGATAAGAGAGAAATTACATATTAATAAGAAATTGTGAGAGAAATTGCATATTAAATTGCCTTGAAATTGTGATATGTGTAATTAAGATGAGAGAGAAATTAAAGGTTAATTTTGGAAGTAAAATTATAAACATGCATATAAAGTCAAGAATAACACTTATTTTGAATAATTAAAATGTATCTAAAACGACACTTATTATGAATTAGAGGGACTATGTTTTAGTGGCTTATTTTAATTTAGAATTATATTAAATAGATGTTAAAACTACCTTTCTAACGGAGATCTTGAAAGTGAAGTATGTAATCGAAAGAAAAATAGTTGGTTTGTAATCAAAAGATATTTACTTATGAACTAAAAGAAGCCTCGCATTACTTATATGTAAACTTTCACAATGTTATGCCCTTTTAAAAGGAAGAGCCTTAGAACAACCGGTAAAAATTGCTTCTTTGTGACTAGAAAGTCATAGGTTCAAATTACGAAAACAGTTTCTTCGTAAAAATACAAAAGGAAAGTTACGTACATTGATGACTCTCTCCAGACTCGTGCAAAGCATAGAATTTTGTGTATTGAGTATATTAACTTTCTTTTATGTCCTCTTATACTTCTAACGAAAACATTGTTAATCAATGCCTATATGCCAAAGTTAATAAGAGCAAATATTTATTTTTGGTCTTATATATAGATGATATAATACTTGTAACTAATGATTTGAGTTTTTTATATAAAACTAAAATTATTCTAAAAACTTTAAACCGAACGATATGGGTAAAGCCTTTTATTTCTTTGGCATAAAGGTTCATAAAGACATATTTAACAAAACATTAATATTGTCTCAAAAAGTTCAAATTGAAAAGGCTTTAAAGAGGTTTATAAAAAGTGCATGTTTATTATGAGTAGCAAGCATTATTTAAAATAAAACTAAATTCAGTTCGAATTAGTATCTAAAGAATATGTTTGAAAAAGAAGCAATGAAGGATATACAATACGGATTTGCTATTGGTAACTCACTATATGCTTAAGTTTGCAAAAAATTTAATATTGGATATGCAATAGAAATGTTAAACAGATACCAGAGCAACCTAGGGCTTAAACACTAGATAATTATTAAGAAAGTTATAAAGTATCAACAAAGAATTGGGAATTAAAACTCACATACAATCATTATGATAACTTGGAGGTGGTAGATTATCTAAATTCTATTCCATAGGTTTCAAAAACAGTAAAAATTTACATCTAAATACAATTTTCTATTTGCTAGAGGTATAATCTCATGGTGAAACACTAAACAAATTATAATTACTTGATCTGGTATAGATTATAGAAGCAAAGTTTATAACAAGCTATGGAGGTATAAGATATGTTTTATAGTTAAAGAATTTTATCATAGATTTAAAGGTTGTTAATAGTATTGCACGAGTTTTGAAGATTTATTGTGACGATTCAGCTACAGTAGTCTTCTTAAAAGAGCAATAAAAGTGAAAGTCGAAATAAGCATATCAATATAAAGTTTTTGGTTGTTAGAGATCATTTTAATTGAAAGACAATCACCATTGAATACATAAGTTCCAAACTCACGGAGAAACACTAAGTAGACTAATTGCCTTATCCATTATAGAAGTAAAGTTTCTAGCATGTCATGAAGGTAATGAGCATATGCTATGGTTAAAGAATTTTATCATATTTTAAAGGGTCATTAACAATGTTGCACGATCTTTGAAGATTTATTTTGATAATTCAGTTGCATTATTCGTCTTAAAGAACAATAAACGTGGAAGTGGAGCTAAGCATATTAGTATTAAATATTTGGTTGTTAGAGATCATGTCAATTAAAAGACAATCATCGTCAAATATAAGAATTCTAAACTTATAATATTTGATCATATGACTAAAGGTTTGTTGATATATTCATATAGAGATTACATATATAATATGAGATTGTCTAGTGAATTCTAATTTCAAAGTTCAGACTTTTCACTTTGTTATGATAGAGAAAATAAAATTTATACGTATAGTTTATAATTTCATTTTATGGACTTGAATAAAATAGATATATGTTTTATTCATAATGTAAAAGTTTTGAATTTGTAATTTCTTTAATATTGTAATGCATGAAAAGAAGTATTAACAATTTAGACTATATTCATCATATGATTCATATTAATGAAAGTTTGAATTTTTAACTTTTTAGTACTCACATTTATTTGTCATTAGCTACGTGATAAAGTGTTTATGAACCAAGTAGGTAAATGTTGAATGTATTCTTTAAATATGTCCAAATATTCAAATTTTATTATTTAAAATAATTAAATAGTTATTATATTGATAATAACTATGCGATTTAATTACATTTAATCAAATAATATTTTTCATAGTAGGATATAATAAAGATAATGTGTGACTAAAGTCTCGAATCTAACTTCTGTAGATACACATTTATATTATCCTTCAAGAATATATAGAGAAAATAAAGGTATAAATTAGAAGACTTTCACATTAAAAAAAAGAAAATTTTTACAAATTTTTTGAAAATGAAAATTCTCCCTATTTTTAATATTTTAATAAATTTATTAATTATTTTTTATGTACATGGTTTTCTTTCAAATATTGAAATGCACTTCAACTAAACTGGTATAATTATCTTATCTACTCCATCTATGTCATGCCAACTCAAATTCTTCAATGCTTTCATTCTATCACTACAAGTTTTTGAAAAGCTTTCTCATCTAAGAGTCGAGAAAACTAAAATGTTTTCTATGTCTTAGAAAGCATTTTAATGTTGCTTCTCAGGTTCAAAAGGAGTGGTTTCTTCTTACCACTGCTCCTAATCAAGTATCTTGGTCTACCTATCACCTCATCCAAGCTCAACATCAATGATTCCCTCCATCCTACCCAGAGTTTATGGTGAACTCTCTACTTGGCAAACTAGGTTCTCTCATATACACACCTATCAATCCTGAATTGTATGTACATTCACTGGTTATCTCACTTTTTATTGCCATCAAGCTACTTGAATGGAAAATAAGGAACTTCTTATGGACAGAAACTTCATAAAAAGTGTAATGTTAGATGGAAAGAAGTTTGTAAACCTCTAGTTCATTTTGACATTGATATAAAGCCTTTGAAGATTTCAAATAAGTTCTTATTAACAAGTTTGGAAGTAATTCAACGATGAGTAAGCTGTGGAAAAATGGCCGTACTCTATATATTTGCAGGAGAGTTTTTTAGAGCATTAACCTTAAATCAAATTGTTAAGGACTAGGAAGAAGCTCTTGATGAAAAAGGTTATTCTCTTCTCTCTTTGTTACCATTAGATTTCCCTATATTTTACAACGTATTTTTGGCTTTAACTCATTTTCCAGTATCAATTTACTATGATATCTTTGGTTGGCTAAACACATTTATTGAAATTGAGGGGAACAAATTTTAATTTTTGTTGAAGAACAACTATAGCTTTACAAGAAAGATATTGAAAAGATTACCACCCATGTAACAACTCCTAAACACGTGGAAGACTAAATCAACTTAAAATCCCTTGCTAATATCAATTATTGACTGGGTAACAAACTTTATTGACTAACTAATACAAATAACAAACCTAACAATTCCTTCCTTAAACTGAATGCTATAAGAAACCAGTTTATATCAACTTTAGTATAAAACTCTCAAAAGATCTCTCAACTTTAAGAAAACTTCTAGCTTGAGTGGTTTAGTCATTATATCAGCTACTTGCTCCTGTATATTGCGGTGCACCAACCCAATAATTCTCGACTTTGTAAGATTTTGAAGGAAATGGAAACGCACATATATGTGCTTATTATGTCCATGAATTACTAGATTTTTAAAAAGTTTAATTATTGAGCTACTATCACAATGAATAATAGTTGAATTGGTGTGCTTCTGATTTAGCTTCTCCAATACCCTCTTTAACCATACTGCTTGACAATAACAAGAAACTGCAGCAATAAATTCTGCCTCTGTGGTAGATAAACTAATAATAAGCTGCTTTTTTTGATGACCATGAAATTGCTCCTGAGCTTAACAAAAAAACATAACGTGAAGTGTTTTTTCTGTCTTCTAAATCACTAGTATAATCATTATCAGTGTAAGAAACAAATTCATCATCTGCTCCCTTCCTTTAAAAAATTCCAAACACGATTGTTCCTTTTAAGTATCTTATCACCCTTTTTGCTACCTGTAAATGCAATTCAGTAGGATTCTCTATGTACCTACTAATAAGAGTTACTACAAATATCATATCCGATCGAGTAGCTATGAGATACATAAGGCTACCTATAACCTGTTTATAGTAAGTCTTATACACTTTAACGCCACTTTCATCCTTCACGAGCTTCAAACCACAGACTATTGGATTATCAGCAGAATTACTTTCTTTCATTCCAAATTTGTTTAGCACCTTTGTTGCATACTTCTTCTGACCTATAAAGACACCATCTGATCTTTGCACAACTTCAAGACCAAGGAAATATCTCATCTTACCAAGATCCATCATGGCAAACTCATGCTTCATGGAATGTTTAAACTCTCTAATCAACAATTCATCATCTCCAGTAAAAATGAGATCATCAACGTATAAAATTACAATTAATACTTTATTTTCCTACCTTGTCTTAATGGACAAAGTGTGCTCGTAGTCACATTTTTTAAAACCTTCTTTGTTGAAGTAGCTCTCTATAAGATTGTACCAAGCATGGGGGCATGCTTTAGCCTATAAATTGCTTTTTTAGCTTGTAAACTTTTTGTTCTTGTCCCTTTTGCACATAACTACCAGGTTACTCCACATAAACTATTTCATTTGACTCTCCATGCAAAAAGCGAACTTCACGTCTAATTGATAAAAAACCCAACCTCATTGAGCTGCGAATGCTACCACCAAACAAATTGTGTCCATGCGTACTACATGTGCAAAGGCTTTTAAGTAGTCTATCCCATGTTGTTGAGCATACCCCATCACTACAAGCCGAGTTTTGTAATTTTCCATTTCTCCATTTTCATTGAATTTAGTCTTATACACCTACTTCACTCCTACATTCTTACCTCCTTTTAGTAGTTCTATCAATTCCTATGTGTCATTGGCTTTTATTGCATCCATCTCAATATCCATGGCTTTCCTCTATTTCTTAATTTTCATAGCTTCCTCAAAGTGAATAGGATCCGTTGCAACAACAAATATGACCCAAAATATGTCATTTTTCTCATCAGACAAACCCTTTCTAGATACATAATCTCTCATCTAGGTTGGTGCTGCTCTATTCCTCCCTTCATGAGAACTAGGTGAGCTGTCACTATTTTCTTCATCTTTCACCTCAACATTACCATCACTTCCTTATCCATCAACAAATTCTGCTCCTTCCTTCTTATGATTACCCCATTCTAAACTACAAATAGTGGCATCTTCATATTTCTTATCCCACTCCCAACTTTTATTTTCCTTGAAAACAACATCCTTGTTAATGATGATTCTTTGTGAAATTGGATCATATAGTCTATAGACCTTCGAATCCTCACTAACTCCTAACAAGACACTACTGATATTCTTGTCATCTAGTTTAGTTCTTTTACTATCGGGTACATAAACATAAGAAATATACCCAAAAACTCTGAAGTACTCAATTGAAGGCTTTATTCCACTTTAAGCTTCCTTTAGGGACTTGTTTTTCATTGCTAGTGTTAGGCTTTGATTCAAAACATGCACAGTCCAATTTACTGCTTTTGGCCAAAAAGTTTTTGGAATATTCTTGTTAGAAAACATACTATAAACCATGTTCATAATGGTTCTATTTTTTATTTCCATGACACAGTGCTATTGAGGTGTGTAGGCAGTTGTGAGTTTGTCTTTGTATACAATTTACATAAAAAAATGTGCAACTCTTATGATGTAAACTCTCCTCCTTAGTCAGTATGAAATCCTTGAATAGGCAAATTTACTTCCTTCTCATCATGAAGTTTAAACCTTTTGAAAAAAACAAAAGCTTTTGATTTTTTGTCAAGAAGTAAACATAAGTTTTTCGACAAAAATCATCAATAAAGGTGAGTAATACCCTTTCTTGCTGCTAGAGATTGGCTTGATCGGTCCACAAATATCAGCATACACCAGTTGAAGGATTTGTGAAGGTCTCCAAGTGCTTTTCTTTAGAAAAGGATTTCCTTATTGCCTTCCCACCAAACAGTCTTTGCATATTTGGGAAGGATACTTTAATTGTGGTAAACCAATTACCATCTTCTTTTGTTGGAGTGTATTTAAGCCAGTGAAGCTCATATTTCCATATCTACAATGCCAAAGCTGCTCCTCATCATCAACAATTGCGTTGAAACACTTTAATTCTACTGGATAATATATGGCGTGAAACATGAACATTTAAATTGAAGTAATCTTTGTGTCTACTATTAAGCCCCGTTCAGGATGATAGACTTTACACATTCCATGCTGAAATAGTAAAGTTAGCCCCTTTTCTTTTAATTGTCCCGTGCTCAATAAATTGGTCTTTGGCTTTGGCATATGGAAGACACCAGTGATAATGTGTAAAACTCCTTTTACTTGCAACCTTATGCTATCTTTTCCCAGCACATCTATACTCATGTTGTTGCCTAGCCATAGTATAGCGATATTGATTATCAAAATCTGAGAAAAGTTCCTTCTTTCCACATATATGATTGCTACATCCCGAGTCAAAAAACCATACATCATCCTTCATATTCACATTCGTGTATGCCATTAACAACATATCTTCTTGATTTTCTTCATAGTTGGCTAACTCGTTGCTTAGACATTCCCATTGAAAATGCCCTAGCTTGTGACAAATGGCGTTTTTGTTAAAGCTTGGTCTGCCTCTTCCGCGTCCTCTTCCTCTAAAATCGCCACGCCCTCTACCTCTTCTCTTTGATTCTCTCTACGAACAATCTTCTAAGCTTGTTCCTCTGTAACATGAGAACTCATATGATTTTCATGTAAGAGTAGGCTACTTTGCAACTCATCAATGCTTAATGTAATGATGTCCTTCGATTCCTCAAAAGAACAGACAATATAATTAAAGTTGGGAGTCAGAGATCACATAATTTTTTCTACCATAGTTATGTCTCCTTTGTCTTCATCGTTGACTTTCATTTTGTTGACGTTTGTGAGAGTCTGAGCAAAGTAGTCATTCACAGACTCACTATCCTCCATATAATGAATTTTGAATTCCTTTCGAAGAGCTTGGAGGTGTGCTCGTTTCACTCATGTTATACCTTGAAATTCTCTATTCAAGGAATCCCAAATGCTTTTTGAGGTATACTTGTCGATGATCGTTTCAAGGCTGGAACAATCTAGTGCTTGAAATAGATAGTTTTTGGCTTTGAAATCTTTCAATGTTTGATCATCAATATTCTTCCTTTGGATTTCTATAAGAGTGGCTCCTTTTGCTGCTATAGGTAACCTATGTTCAATCAAACCCCAATACTCCTTTGAAAACAAGAAGTTTTCTATAATCATGACCTAAAAATCATGGTGTCCATCAAGCTTTTAAACTGCTGCCTAGATTAAAAAACTCCCCGTCGACATTAATACCTTGCACACGTCAAAAAACTATTGTTTTGAAATATAAACAAGCCTCTTAACCTGTCTAGCTCTGATACCAAATATTATATATGATGAATTTTATGAGGTAGATAAGAAATTGAGATGAAAAAAACTTTAATTTTTATTGAAGAACAACCACGGCTATATAGCCTTACAAGAAAGATGTTGAAAAGATAACCACCCATATAACAACTCTTAAACATATGGAAGACTAAACCAACTTAAAATCCCATGCTAATAAAAGTTATTGATTGGGTAACATACTGTATTGACTAAGTAATACAAATAACAATCCTAATATGGAATTTACAAATGGAATTTAATTTTGCTGATGATCAAACAAAGCCCATCTAAGTTTGACAGTGTAGGTGATACTTCAAAGACATTCCTCCTAATTAAAACTGTTAAGTTATTTTATTTATTATTTTAGGAATTATTTGTAGTTTGGTATATTTGGTATATCAGTAGTGATAAGAAATTCACTTTGTATAGGATTCCACTATTTTGGATAATGTAGTATTTTCCTGAAGATAAGATAATGTGAAGGAAAGAATCCTATTTGAAATAGAATCCTAGAGAAGATAGGATTTATTAGAGAAAGAAATAGTTTGTTGAAGATATACATGTAGTAGATTTATTAGAGATTTGACTAATTTTTTGGTAGCTGCATTTTTGCATATATGCGTGAATAATTGGACTACTACTCCATCGATTTTATGTGGGAAAAACGAGCAGTTAATTCATCAAATTTCACGGATGTGTTTTTGACATGTTTTGGTGATGAAACATATATCTAATTAATAATTTTTGTAGCTGTTGTGTGTAGGTTTTGTTAAGTCAATTATAATACATTTATTCTGGACTTAATATTTATTGATTTGTTAAATTGGTATTTATAAATTGACGGAATTAATTGTTAAATGTTCGCAGGTGGTTGTCAATACCAAAAAGACGAAAAAGGATCAAAAAGAGGAAAAATAAGGACGGAATCCTGAACCTGCAAATTTTCCAGAATTGGAATCCAATTAGAACACAACAGTCCAAGATCTTCTCAACCTCTTTTCAAGAAGATTCCCACTAGAATTAGATGTGCACCTGATCTGAACAAAATCAAATCAAGATAACGAAGAGATTTAATTCAAGAAGGAAGCTGAGATTGTCGTATATATATGGGCTTGGATTAAACAAAGAGAGGTGCTGCCGGAGATTAGCTTAGCATTAGATTAGATTAGGTTTAGGTTTTCGTTCTTTTCTTTACTTTTTCCAGAAATCGCCACACTTCCCTTCTTGCTTTTCCAAATCATCTTATTATTCTGTTTTTCAAGAATTAGCCGCACCTTTGTTCCTTTCACCTTGGCCCACGTTTCTTGAAGTTTCCAGCATCCACGCATATCCTCTTCTCCTGTTGCCGCAATTGATGTCTTGATTTCTTCTTGAATTTTTTTAATAGCCAGCATCACGTCGTTCTTTTCCTTTTGTTCTGCCGCAACCTTGGTGTTTCATTGTCCATGTTTTAATTTCACCAGACCATCGACGCATATCCCTTTCCCAATCCTAGGCTGCCGTTTACTGATTCTTTTGGGTTTTTATGATTTAGTTCTTTTGCATTTTTTTCAAGTAGTTTAATCATAGGCTGTTGGGTTGATTTAATTTCTGGTTTCTTGTTCTTAGAATTTCTGCACAATTTTAGTGTTATTTTCGATTTTATTATTAAAGACCAGTTATGTTGAATGTTACTTTTATTTCTTTTGTTTTCAATTTAATTATGGTTAATTAATTTTCTTGTCTTGGTTGAGGGATCCATGTTC
>JAOQMR010000004.1:23549887-23562725 GCA_027563865.1 Erythroxylum pelleterianum
TCCTATGGTCTTACAAAAATTAACATGCTACTTAATTCCACAAAAGAAGATAATTAATCCATCAATGCCTCAAAATTCCTTTAAAATCCCTTGTTTATCTCTTTCCAGTGAATGTCCGTTAAACGGACAACGAATATGCATCGAACTTAGAATGCCAATATCACCCAAGACTGTCCGTTAAACGGACATGCGTGTCCGCTTAACGGACATGAACTGGCCAACTGCATTTCTTTACAGAACCTGTCCGTTAAACGGACATGGGTGTCCGCTTAACGGACACGAACTGGTCCAGCTGTCCCTTTTCATCTGAAACTGTCCGTTTAACGAACTTCCCTGTCCGTTTAACGGACATGTGCTGGCAAAGCACACCAAACCTTTTTTTTCATGCCTCTTCAATGCCTCAAATCTTCAAATCATCATGTCAATTTAACTTCTAATATATCACATAAAATTCATCTTGTATCTAAACTATCTTTGTCATTTAACTTAATTTAATGCTATCATACTTAATTAATACTACATTTAAATTATGCCTAACCTTAATTAATTTATCAAGACCATATAAAATCATGCAATCATGCTTAATAAAAGAGAAAAAATTTTCAGGGGCCAACATATTTTATATTTGTCTTTATTCGTTGTTGTAACAATCTTTTATTGAGATTAGCATAAGGTGGTCATGCTATTGGGAGTCAAAATGCTTTCATAGGTGTAAGTACGAGTGGATAGCATCAAGGGATGAGTGGTGTTGGCTTAATAATGCCTTCTGTAAAACTAATATACTTAAGTGAAAGTTGATTAATCTAAGTGAGGGCTTTACAAACGTAAGTTGTGTGTGCCGAACTATATTAATAAATTTAATGTGTTGATTTATTTTCTACGTATTAACCTTTTCTACTTCTAATTATAATCTGGAAAATTCGCAGTTGCTAATCCAGTTGCTTTTGTTAAACAACCGCTAGTTTCAATTTAAGCAACTGCGACAAAGCATATATATTGCGGAATTACAAGCTTCTGGTTTTTCAAAACCATTGCATCTACTTGATTAGGGTTCTTCATACTTTCTTGGCCTTCATTACTACTTATTAGATTGTTGGTGCTCAACTGCGCATCTCATGTAAAAATTGTTGAAGGTTAATGCAATTAGCACTTGTGCTCTCGTTTAATTTGATAATTCAGTGGAACAAACCAAGCTGCAACCAAGAATATATTGTTGGAGTAGATAGCTCTATAATGCGACCAGATTGATGGAGTAGAATGTATTGTTGAAATATTAATTACATTTGCATGTGCATTAGAAACATGTATGCATAATCGTTATAACCTATCCTACGAGTTGTTTCAGTAGATATTCATAGATTGTGCATGTTTTCGTCCCCTCCAGAAAAGGGAAAGAAAGAATGTAACTCATATCTAATTTCTTCGTATCTTGATTTCTATTTTTTGTCTAATCTATATTTGTGAAGGCTTTTTGACAATTATGATAGTTGTTGTCCGCCATCGATCTACGTGTGAGTTTGCAAGAGTACAGAAAATTAAATTAGTGGCATGGTTGCTGGTATTTGTTCTTTGATTATCTTAGCAGATAATGCGTTACATTAGGTGGCTTTCTACACGAAAGAAGGCAAAAAAATATAATACCATTATGCAAACAAGAAATCGGTTATAGCATTAGAGCTTTCAACAACGAGAAAATGACTAGAAATTCCTTCCCGATGCACAAGGAATCCACCGGTCCAATAAGTTCCTAAAGATTTGAGACTTTTTTCACATAGATTCTTACTGTCACTTCCTGAATTATCAGTTCAGTGACTTTATTCTTTTTCTCTAGCCTTTTATTTACCTCACTACCTTCCTCTATGAACCATGAGCCTTTGCAGTTCTATTTTTTTTCTATGCTCAAGCAAGATGATCAAAGCTAAATGTAATGCAAAACCACCTTCTCATTTTAGCTATATATGCTTTCTTCTTTTTGTTAGCCGTTACTGTTCTTCTCAGAAGACCTGCCCAAATTGTGGCACCATAGAAGTTCCGTATCCTCTCAGCACAAATTCTAACTGCGGTGATCCTAATTATCATCTCCGCTGTGATCTCCATTCTGAGAAACTTTATTTTGACGGCTTGAATGGAAGTTCTTATCTTGTACTCCGGATCATGGCCGCCTCTCAAAGGATAGTGGTGCAACCCTCTTCTTGGGTCTCTGATACATGTGTTACTCAGGATATGGTGGTGAGTGAGGGACTCTGGTTAAACCAGACACTTCCTTTTAATGTTACTTCATCTAACACCATCTTTCTCTTCAATTGCTCCCCCCGGCTTTTTCTTTCTCCTCTCAATTGTACCCCATCCAGTCTCTGCCATCATTACTTGGAGAGCTCTGGTCACGTTGACAGTAATCGAGCACTTCAGTGTGCTAATGATCTTGAGCCATGCTGCAGTTTCATAGCAGGTGGGATGCCCTCAGCTTATAAGATTCGACTTCACAGTTCAGGTTGCAGGGCATTTAGAAGCATTCTTCATTTGGATCCTGGAGTGCCTGCAAATCACTGGGAAGAAGGACTGGAAATTCAATGGTCTTCTCCTCCAGAACCACTTTGCAAATCCCAACTTGATTGTTCTGGATATTCCAAGTGTTCACCTTGTGGTAACAATCGCATCTCCCGCTGTCTTTGTGATAGAGGTCATGTTTGGGATCATATTAATGGAACTTGCTCCAGGAAGAAGTGTAACAGGAGATCTTTACTGGGTTTAAAGGTCTCAGCAGGGCTAATATCTATCGTCTTGCTCGCAGTGTCAGCTAGTGTAATCATTGCGCGTCTTTATTCCAAGAATCAGAACCAGGTAAAGCTTGCTAAGGCCAGAGAAGATATGTTAAAGTCGGGCGATGCTGGGAAAACTGCGAGGATGTTTCACTTGAAAGAGGTAAAGAAAGCAACAAACAATTTCTGTAAAGACAGGCTTTTGGGAAGTGGCGGCTTTGGAGAAGTCTATAAAGGAGAGCTTCAGGATGGAACTATTGTTGCTGTTAAATCAGCTAAAATAGGCAACTTCAAAAGCACTCAACAAGTGCTAAATGAAGTTGGAATACTCTCTCAAGTTAACCACAAGTACTTGGTTAGACTCTTGGGTTGTTGTGTGGAAGCAGAGCAGCCTATGATGATCTACGAGTACGTTCCCAAAGGGACACTTCATGGCCATTTACATGGCAAATCCTCCAGCTTTCTAAACTGGAGAACAAGGTTAAGAATTGCTCTGCAAACAGCTGAAGCATTGGCTTACTTGCATTCTGGGACACACACTCCAATCTTCCACAGAGATGTCAAGTCAACTAACATACTCCTGGACGATGATCTTAACGTTAAAGTCTCAGACTTTGGTCTCTCCAGACTCGCCAGACCAGGACTGAGTCATGTTTCAACATGCGCTCAGGGAACATTGGGGTATCTGGATCCTGAATACTATCGGAACTATCAGTTAACTGATAAAAGTGATGTTTACAGTTACGGCGTTGTGTTGCTTGAGCTTCTAACCTCCCGAAAGGCCATTGACTTCACAAGAGATCAAGATGATGTTAACCTAGTCATTTACGTTAGCCAAAGAGCAGAAATTGGCGCTCTAATGGAAGTCATCGATGGACGGCTGTTTGGTGAGCAGCCATCAAATAAAGGCCTGACAAGTGTAGAATTGTTCTCTAAGGTTGCCTTTGCATGTCTTGGAGAGAAGAAGGTAAACAGACTTAGCATGAAAGATGTCATTCAACAACTAGAGTACATAATACAAACAGTGGAGCACGAAAACGAGGTGTGCAATGCGGTTAATAATGAGACAATATGAAAAAATAAACTAGGACTGCTCTTATTTGTGGAGTTAAGCTTTCTGTAAGAATATGCCAGTATGGAGGAGTATGGTCTTTGGATATTCATGTGGTAGAAAAATGTCTGTAAAGATGGGAAAGTGCTATAAATAATGAGTAGTCCAAAGAAGAAAAAGAAGGGATTCCAATCCTGAATGAGAGTAGTGGAAAAACAAAAGAAATGAGTAATAGGATCAGATGCTTGCTTTTTGTTTTACAATGGAAATAAATAAAAAAAAAGAAGTCTGAGTCTGAGAGAATAAGGATTCTAGACATTGGGATAGCTCATAACAGGGAATCCATCTAGACATTAGGCAAGAACTGTTAGCTTATGAAGGAAAAGCAAAGTGTCCTGTTGAAATGGGGAAGAGCATTTTGTAGGCTTTGGTGCTGTGGGTGGCCTTTCTCAATGATGGGTATGCTTGAAAGACGTATGTGTGCTCTCCACTCCTTTTGCTCTTTCTTCAAACCTGTGATGATGAGTGAGTAATACTTATTAGGGTGGTGTTTGTGCACATACTTGAATTTCCATCAATTGCTCTCTTTTCTTGAATTGAACATGATATGATGAAGGCTTACCGTCATAAAGAAATGATAATGCGCAAAGAAGTGGGTGGGGTGGTGGTGATGTTAAAGCAATTCGCCCGTCTGTTTTGAGTCCAGATCTTCTGTCCAGTTTTATGGTGTTTTATTCTGTTCAATAAATCTCATCCATTTATTTATGTGGGTTTTGTATAGGTCCCGCAAAATAAACGTAGGACTCACATAAATAAATAGTTAAGATTCATTGGACATAATAATACACCATAAAATTGGACAGAAAATCTTTTCTGAGCTTCTTTGTCCTTATCCAATCTTTGTTCACTTGGTTCAGGTTGTTTTCATATCATAACTCAAAACTTGCTTAGTTGAGTTGTTTGTAATTTAACGCTTAAAAGGTATAGTCAATGGAGTCGAATTTTAATTCGTTGGATACATTCTATAACAGATTTTAATTGTGATTTAAAAAATTAAATAGAAGCTATATTTGATCAAGTTTCTTAATTTTTGTCGTGCTCGTGACCTAAAAATTACACTTCACCATTTTATTATCTTTTTTAATTTTCATAATTTCACAATTTATGATAATGATAAAAAAAATTCTTGTATCAGGATTTTATTCTATATTATTCAATTCTTTATTAGCTAATATAACATACTAATAAAACTCTATCAATAGAATTAAAAATAAACATTTCTCAAACTATAAATAAAAAATCATTGCAATGAAATTTATTTTTAAATTTAGATTAATTTAAATACATTATAAAACTTTATTAAAATGTTTTAAAATAATTTAATATAATAGAATAAATATAATAATTATATCAATATTAACCAAATAAAATTATATAATTAGAAATGATGATATAGTATTAATAAATGATCTACAAGTAATGATTTTACTGTGGTAAATATGTCTTGTTATTTAAAACGTTATAAAAAGGTAAAATTAAAATCCAGCAGTGAAGCATTTTGCAAAGATATGAGTATCATATTGTATCGGTCAATTATCAATACGATATTTGCTTAATATCAGTTTAATATTCAACTAAAATGCAAATTTTTTAAAAAATAAAGGATTAAAATTAAAAGAATTAATCTCTAAACGCCTTATGGAGCGGTAGTGTAGCTTCTTACTGTCTCCTCTTCTCAATCATCGCCTCCTCTCGCTATAGTCTCCTAGTCGGTTGTTACAAGGCTTGCAAAGTAGAAGCAACAATCTTTTAGGAGCATATCGAAAAAAGTATAACTACAGAAAGCACATTCATATAGCCGACGGTTTCAAAATTTCATGGTCACTATGATCATTGGGCGATCAAGCCTAATTCTAATAGTAGAAAAAGGTACTTAATTACTTTCACAGATGATTATAACAGAAAAATGTGGATTTATGTCTTAACTGAAAATTTCAAAGCTTTTGATGTCTTTAGAAGAATCAAGATTTATGCAGAAAAAGAAACAAAATTTTCTCTTAAACGCGCACGTAATCGCGGTGAAGAGTTTACGTCACAGAAATTCAGAAATTATTGTGATGCAAATGGCATACTAAGATAACTAATAGTTATATATACACCACAACAAAATGAAATCACAGAACGAAAAAATTGGACCATTAGCAATATGGTGTGAGAATTAATCTTTAACAATCTAAGCAATATTGTAAATATAGAATTTACCCAAAAACATTTATGACACAATTAATTCAACACCTTCAAACCCTAAATTAGTGTTATAAAGAAAAGAGAGAAATACTAACCTTATCCATACTAGTGTAATCTCTTCTTGCAAGCAAATCCCTTCTTTATACAAAAAACTTTATCCACTCTAGCCTTCTTCCCTTTCTTCGTTCTTCTCAATAGTGTAAGAACATATATATTTTTATTTTCTTAAAATTGAAGGAAGAGGGATGGGTTTCTTTATTAAGTAACCCTAATGACTCTAATTTCCTTTAACAAGCCCAATAACTATTATTTTGATCTCACTTTATATTAAAATCAAATAAAGTAATATGAGCTACACTTATGATTATTAAATTAATCTAACAATCTTCCACTTGGCCCATGTTACGACTTGATGATCTAACAACACAAGTGTGCACCATATAATGAATCTGTCAAGCTATCAAACTTGAATGAATTGAAACAATGGGATCATTGGCAGTCACAAGTCACCTAACGACATAATTTCTTCTATGTATCACACAATCATCTCAACTCAAAATAACTATAATTGAGAAACACTGTAATTCTCAATTTTAATGTTTCTCAAAAAATAATTTTCCATCATAATAAAACAATGCGTGTACATAACATAATATGACAACTAACAAACAACAAAAACATAACATTAATTGAATTCATAAGTGTCAAAGCAATAATAGAAAATATCCAAATATATGTACATACATAACATGATCTCATGTTAACAAGGACTTATCTATAATGCCTATCTTTTCAATATGGCCAGTAAATGTTTAAGGCAGTAATCCTTTAGTTAATGGATCTACTACCATTAGATCAGTTCTAATATGCTAAATTGACACTTTATATTTTTACACTTTTTCTTTGATTGACAAGTATTTCAAATCCATGCGTTTATTACGCTTAGAATACTTACAATTTTTAGAGAAGAAGACGACTGAGGAATTATCAAAATAAATTCTTAGCAGTCTAGCTATACTGTTGACAATACCTAGCCCTAAGACAAAGTTCTACAACCACGATGCTTGAATAGTTGCCTCAAAGCATTGCCACAAATTCGGCCTCCATAGTGGAAATAACAATGACAGACTGCTTTCCACTCTTTCAAGAAATTACCCCTCCTGCTAGTTGGAATAGATAACCAAAGGTAGATTTTCTTTGGCGCCTTGTAAATACTTAAGAACTTCTTTTCAACTTTCCAGAGGTAATGGTATCATTGAACTTAAGATATCAGTTTCGGGAAGCTTGTTTCAAACTATATATTGACTTCTTTAATTTACACACCATATTTTCCTTTTCTGCAATCACAAAACCTTTCAGTTGGTCTATATAAAATTTTTCTTCTATGTCACCATTCAAAAAAGCAATCTTCACATCCATTTGGTGAAGCTCTAAATCATAATGAGCTGCTAATGCCATAAAAATTCTTAAAGCATCATTCTTTGAAACTAGAGAGAAGGTCTCTTTAAAATAAATGCCATCCTTTTTAGTATAACTTTTGGCTACTAGTCTGGCTTTGTACCTTTCAGTATTACCTTTCAAGTCCCTTTTGGTCTTAAAGACTCATTTACAGCCCACTTACTTTGAGTCTTTAGGTAACTCAACTAATTCTCGTACTTGATTATCATGCATAGATTTTAACTCTTCTTTCATAACATTGAACCAATTTTCAGAATTATTACATTTTATGGCTTCTTTAAATGAGACTGGATACTTATCAATGCTCAAGTCACACTCATGCTTAAGTGAATACACCGCATAGTCATCTGATATAGCTGGTCTTTTATCCCTTATAGACCTTCGCAATACTATTTCTTGTGGTATCACTTGATCATTGTGACTTGCACATTATTTACTGGTTCATTGTTGACACTCATTTCTTGTGGGTTTGGAATATTAACTTGTTTTTATGATATGTTGCGTGATTGTGATACAACAAAAGGAACAACAACTTGATAAGAGACACTAGGTGAAGGATTTTCCACCTGAATCTCTTAAATATCCACCTTTCGTGATTCCCCACTCCCACTAATTTATCCATTTTCAATGAACTTAGCATTACCAGACTCAATTATTCTTGTAACATGGTTAGGACAATAAAATATGTACCTTTTGGACTTTTCTAGATAACTGATGAAGTAACCACTGATAGTTTTTGCATCAAGTTTCCTTTCATAGTTCGAATAGGCAACCCTAAACATGCAGGTGCCTCAAGCTAGGTTTCCTACCTGTTCACAATTCATAAGGTGTCACAGGAATCGCTTTAGTAGGAACCATATTAAGTAGATATGTAGCTATCTTTAATGCATACATCCATAAAGAAAAAGGTACATTCTTGTAACTTAACATACTCCTAACCATATTCATAAGAGTACAATTCTACCTTTCAGCTACACCATTATGTTGTGATATATTGGGCATTGTATATTGTGCACAAACGCCCCGAATTTGAAGAAATTTTGCAAATGGACTTGAACATTGTCTATTCTCATCATATTTACCATAATACTCACCATATTTATCAAACCTTACGACTTTCACTTTTTTATCTAATTGCCTTTCTACCTCATTAATAAACACCTCAAGAATGTCCACTGATTGAGACTTTTCATGCAGTAAATAGAGATAATAATAACGTAAATAGTTATCAATGAAGGTGATAAAATATTTTTCGCCTCTCTAAGATGGGACATGAAATGAACCATATATATCAGTGTGTATTAATTTAAGTAACTCAGTACTTATTGTGGCTGAATTCTTGGATATATGTTTGGTTTGCTTACCTTTAATGCAATCCACACACACATTCCAATCAATAAAATCTACGTAAGGTAAGATTTCACTTTTAACTAACCTCAACCGTTTCTCTAGATATATGGCCTAACCTTTGATGCCACAAGTAAGCGGAATGTTCATTATGTGCATTACATTTATTACCAATATTATGTTCAACATGAAATAAGGATTTAAAATAATTAACATCAAGGTTGAAATGATATAAATCATCTATTAATGTACCAGAACCATAATAGTAATGTCATTTATACAAAGAACAAACAATGTTTCCAACATTGAAATTAAAACCTATCTGATCCAACTTACTAATAGAAACTAAATTTCTAGCACATTCAAGAACAGAAAGAAACTTTTCAAGATCTAGACTATAACTAGTGTCTAAGATCAATCTGTATGCCCCTATTCCTTCTATTCATGCCTTCATTTTGTTATGCATATACAGGAACTCTTTAGTTCCATTTAAGGTTTTGATCGAAAGAAATCCCTATATAATATGTGACACATAAGTAGTTGCACCTGAATCTAACCATGATGTATTATTGGGCACCTCAATAAGATTTGATTTAAAACATACTAAAACATAGTACTTACATTTCTTTTTGAACCAAGCCTTTATCTTAAGGCAATCTTTCTTGAGGTGAAGTAAAAGAAACAACGCTGCTCTTTATGGATTTGACCCTCGTTAACCTTCATTGGGGCTTTGTCTTTCTTATTGCTCTTCTTTCTTGACTTTCCCTTTCTATTGCTAGCTTCTTTATGTACTGTGAAGTGAACAAAGTGTTCCTTCATTTTCTTTATTCTCTTTTCCTCATGCACCAACATAGCCTTGATTTCTTGAAAGTTCCATTTTTCCTTAAGAGTGCTGTAATTCACTTGGAACTGACTAAATTCAGGGGAAAGTGAGTTGATGATGAACTGTACTAGAAAGGATTCACTACATCCATGCCCATTGATTCCATGTTTGCAGCCATATTTGACATACCTATTACATGATTATGGATATAGGTTGTGACTAGTCAAACTTCTTGGTCATCAATTCGCTCATCAAGCTTCCTATAATAGACTTGTCTGCTATGTCTGAATGTGAGTATTCTTTGATTTTAATCATGAATTCCCTTGCATTGTCCATATGAGGCATTGATGGCTTAACATTTTCACCATTGTCAACCGCATCAAGTTGAGACTCAACTTATTAGACCTTTCCCAAGCCTCAAAATGTGTCCTTTCAGATTGAGTACTGGTCTCAGTAATAGTTGTAGGCTTCTCTGCAACTAATGTCAGGTCCTGATCCATAATACTCAATTGAAATTGGATTTGCTTAGACCAATCAACATGATTTAGCCCATTGAACTTGATCATACCATTGCCCATAGCTAACAAATTACTAGAAATTGCAAACATAAAAACAAACTCACATATTAATAATTACAATTAATAGATTCAGACAATAATAAACATATATATATATTTATGTCCACCTTTGGGTGATACTTAAACACATATCCTTAATCCATGATGAGGCTTAACATATATATACACACACTTTAATAGACAATCAATTATACTCAAGCTAGTATACATGTTATCTTTGGATATACAAACATATTAAACAAGTAGGTCGATAAGTCTATTTAATGTTATTAATTATAAGTAATGATTCATCTTTGGGTGACCTCCTAGCATTATAATTAATAAACTCAATTGTTCAATTCATCTATTACATCATTTATCAGCATCATATAACTGAACAATTAAAAGAATGCATAATTAAATGTCTAAATATCTTTTCAAGCAAGATCACTTTAATGACTAACAAGCTTTCTATACAATAAACATTTAATTAGAAAGTATACATGAATTTTGGAATTTAACTGTAATGTTGAAAGATGATGCTGTAAAGTCTAAAACTATACTAGAGACTAAAATGTAATTGAATCTATACGTTAACAACCATATTCAGCCTCTTCACTTGTCAACCGAGAAGTCATTTTAACCTGTAAACATTATGCTATACAACAACACAACCAAAAGTCTCTCTACGGTGAGCCCCACGAAACCTTGTCTTTTAACTCTTTTGTTTTCCAGTAACAGAAAACGTGTTTTTTCAGATCTCATACAAATGCAATAAATAATTAATGCAACACAAATCCAATTTATTAATGGTGATCCCATAAAAACTTTGACTTTTCTTTGAATTTTCATTTTCCAGAATTTGTAGTAAACAAGTAATACAAACAAAAAAACAAAAACTTTGATCATGGGTCCCACAAAACTTTTCTTTAAACCTTTATTTTACAGACTCATGCAAAGTCTTCTCTCCAGCTTTTATTCCTTTTAAAAATTAACAAGTAAAACCATAATTAATGCATCTACGTACTTAACACCAATCCTTTTGCTTTTTCAGAATTCATTCAAAGACAATAAAAAATTAACGTAAATTTGTAATTGTAGGCCCCAGAAAATGAAAATGTGGTTCACCGTAATCTTTAGAATCGGTTTATATCAGTCTCAGAAAACCCAATTTAATAGTTATTCCAACAACAAACGTATACTAGGTAATAACCCTATATCTGTCGCAATCTTTAACTTGAATTAAATTAATCAATTGAAACCCAATCAACAATTCATAGAAATCGAGAAACAAGATTACAGCAGAAAAAATAAATAATCTTTTATTACCTTAAAGTAATATTAATCGTTACCGATAATTTTAGGGTTAACTCTAATACAAATCAAAGTGTCATAATTTGCTCTTATACCACATATGAGATTTAAGCTTTAACATTCTAAGCAATATTACAGACGTAGAATTCACCCAAGAACATTTATGACACAATTAATTTAACACTTTCAAACCCTAAAATTAGTACTATAAAGAAAATAGAGAAATACTAACCTTGATCCATACTCGTGTAATCTCTTCTTGTTAGCAAATCCCTTCTTTACACAAAAATTTATCCACTCTCGCATTCTTCCCTTTCTTTGTTCTTTTTATTGGTGCAAGTACGTATGTGTTTTTATACGTTTCTTAAAATTTAAGGGAGAGGGAAGGATCTCTTTATTAAGTAACCCTAATGACTCTAATTTCCTTTCCCAATAACCATTATTTTGGGTACACTTTATATCAGAATCAAATAAAGTAATATGAGCCACACTTATGATTATTAAATTAATCTAGCATATGGTTCGAAATATGCTATTTGAAAAAATATTCCCAAAACTCTTTAGCCGGAGGTAGTAAATTGGGCAGTACACGTCTTGAATTGCAGTCCAACATTAGTGATAAAAAAATAAGATACTAGAAGAAGCCTGGAGTGGAGTCAAGCCTTCAGTTCATTATTTTAGAGTTTTTGGTTGTATTTCTATGTTTATGTGCCTAATAATACAAGAAGTAAGCTGGATGATAAAAGCATGTAGTGTGTCTTACTTGGAGTTAGTGAGGAATCAAAGGCGTACTGACTTATTATCCAATTTCACAAAGGATTATAATTAGCAGGGATGTAGTATTTGACGAAGATTGAAAATGGGAACGAGATAATAAGTATGAAGATGTCATTTTGTGGGATCTTGAATGGGATGAAGGAAACAGTTGAAGGAATGCATCAATTTAATATATTGATGTGGAAGATTAAGAAGAAATAGATTCAGACAAAAGAGCAGATTCAAAAGAAAATCATCCTAATAACAAAGGTAGTGCAACTCGCTAGAATGAAAGGAGGAATAAAAGACCACCAAGTTGGATGACAGACTATGAAGCAACATATAATTTTCTCATGCTTGCAGGTGTTGATCCCATTTGTTATGAAGATGTTGTGAAAAGTGAAATATGGAGGAGAGCTATGGATACTAAAATATAAGCCATAGAAAAGAGCAACATATAATTTTCTCATGCTTGCAGGTGTTGATCCCATTTGTTATGAAGATGTTGTGAAAAGTGAAATATGGA
>JAOQMR010000004.1:23602453-23615497 GCA_027563865.1 Erythroxylum pelleterianum
GGAGTCGAACCCCTAACCAAAGGGTTTTGTTGGTTTTACTAACCACACCTCTCACCACTTGGGCTATAACTCAAGTAGTGAGAAGCTCAAGTGGTGAGAGGCGTGGTTAGCAAAACCAACAAAATCCTTTGATCAGAGGTTCGACTCCCACAAATCACCCTGACAGACCAATGGGACAATTCTTCGGATTTGGGCAGCTCCATAAGCGGGGGCCACTCCCCTGTGGGCTTCGGTACCCACCCAAACCAAAAAGGTGCCTTTTATGGTTTGGGGGGAACCTCCCGCCTCGTGAGCGGTTGTGGCGGCCGATACCCACAAAGTAGCCCAATGGTATGAGGCGTGCGTCTCAACACAACAAAACCCTTTGGTCAGGGGTTCGACTCCCACAAATCATCCTGGCAGACCAAAAGGACAATTCCTTAGATTTGGGCAGCTCCATAAGCGGGGGTCACTTCCCTGTGGGCTTCGGAACCCACCCAAAACCAAAAAGGCGTCTTTTTGGTTTGGGCGGGAGCCTCCTGTGGTGGGCTGGGGCGTGGCCCAGGCTCCACAGGAAGCCTCACACCGCCAAGAAGGAATTGTCCCCTTTGGTGCGCTTGGGTGAGTTGCAAGTCGAACCCAGGACTTCAGGGTTTTGGTGGCATCTTGTACCACGCCTCTCACCAGGCGTGCGTCTCAACGCAACAAAACCCTTTGGTCAGGAGTTCGACTCTCACAAATCACCCTGGCAGACTAAAGGGACAATTCCTTAGATTTGGGCAGCTCCATAAGCGGGGGCTACTCCCCTGTGAGCTTCGGAACCCACCCAAACCAAGTTCAATTCTAGTACTCAGTAATAAAAAAATTTAAGGTAATTGGTTATTTTATTAGAAAGAAAATAACGTCAATTTATATAAAAGTAATAATATTATATTTCAACTCAAAATTTTAAAAATTATAAAAAAAAAGTAATTTCAGCGTAGAAGTATAATCTGAACCTGGCTATTGTACACGGCGACATTTGTTCCCATAACTAGTATGTGTTCAGCCTGAACAAAACAACCGGTTTTAGAAAATTAACAGATTCCAATATGTAGTTATTGTTCTTTAATGTGCATCAACGAAAACTTAAATAGAACAGCCCCCTATTATATATTATTACCTCTTGAATCACAGTCATTAGTTGGGAAATTAAGCATTTGGCATTGTAGGGTATCTACGACCTTTCAAATTTGGACGAGATTTCCTGACTTTTGGAGCTGTGTGCTAAAATTTTTAGCATATGATAAGTGAAGGCAACTAACGCAGAAAGGTGCTTCATAGTCGTCATGAATTATGCCAAGTAGTGCACTAGCAATTGTAACTTGTATATATTAAAGACGTTGATACTCACTAACACTTGATCTGATTAAGGTCATCAAGATATTCATATAATTCTTTTAAATAAAATAAGATCATCCAACTTGACGTTAAAATCAAGCGCTATGATCAAGATAACTTCCCAGAGTCATTGCTTTCAGATCTACTTTTCCCTGGTCAAACGAAAAGGACGACCCTCACAGGATATGCAAAGCAATTAATTAATTAAGTCTTTTATTTTATTTTCGTGTGGCCCAATCCACTGGGTCAAAACACCATCTCTTTTGCTTTCGGTTCATAATTACAATTGGGCTTATCAATATGATATTAAAAGCAACCTGAAGAAATTTAATTTATTAACGTAAGATGGATTTGCTCTCCAGAGTCCAGATTGATTTTACGAGTTTGAATAGGAAGAGGATAGGGAAGTAATTTTCTAAATCCAGATGTCGAGAAAATACAAACAAAGCTTTTGGTAATAACATTTGGCAACATATCTTAAAGCTTTCGCTAATGCATTTTGTGCCAGCAATTATTAATTAAGTTAGGTATAAATTCATATGCAAAATGAAACCCAATTATGTTACAAACTGCTTTTGGAATTTGCAAGGGAATCAAAGTTGACTAGTGTATCGGTTTCTTAAGGAGTAGATAGTATTTAGGCCTAAGAACTTAAAAAAGGAAGTAAAGTCAAAACATTGGTTAGTGTCACAATGAATTGACGAACACTGTGGGATTGAGTGCTTCCAGATTCATGGCCATGTGAAATGGTTTAAAGTTACATTACTTTTGGAGGGACCAACATATCCTAAAATCCAGCGCCGGCTTCTCCAACTAGTTTCCAAAGTTTATCAAGCAAAAAGCCAACAAGAATCCTTTTCATCACATTAACTCCCCAGAAGTGACAGGTCTTTGCTCAGTTGTGGTCATGTCTGAACTTACCGTCCAAATATATGGCATGGGGTATCCCAATTAGACAATTTGGAAGTTTTCTTTCTTGATTGACTGACTTTAGGGAAGTTAATTGGCGCTGCTATAACCAAACTAACAAAAAGCTGATGATGGTATGTGGTTCGGCCAGTATCTGCTGGTGCAGAACATGGTTGCTTGGATTCATGATCTCGATTAACCTACGCTATGAGTACCTGCAAAACAGATAAAGCTCGCCGGGGGTGGATCGCCGACAAGCCCCTCCGACGCTCAAGTTAGTTCTTCAGGAGAGTTATGAGATAACAGAAAACAGAGGAAGCTAGGGTTATTTTCTCGTACTTTCATCAAGGTGAATACTGTACCTTATATAGGGAATTCCAACTAAATTTAGGTCTTTACGTGTGCATGAAAAATTGACATTTGCTAATGGGCCGTGTATATTTGGGCCTAGGATCAAGCCCAAATAGCCGACCCGACCAGTATGTAATGCTCAAACAACTTGACAAGTGCTGGTGATATGTGGTTAATCGGCACTTGGTGATAATGGTCGATTGATCTCAAATAGATCAAGGCGGATTATCTTACATTCCATACGCCTAGCACTCTCGATCAATGGTTCTCTGGAAAAAGTTCTAACTTCTGTGGCTGTCAATCAAATATAGTGAACAGCCAAGCGCAAAACCAATGTTGACAATTCGAACGTCCACACTTGGTGATGAGGTGTCTATTTGCGCCTTGAAATGTCAAATACTGATAGTTCATGTTATAAAAGCCATTTTGATTGCCTCATTTCATGGATGAAACATAATGTCATTTGTAGGGCCACACGTCATTTTAGCATCAACAAACGGACACCGAAATGAAGGGGCTCAGTGACCTTTTGGGCAGTGATTGGACAACCTACTTCGTCGGTAGTGACCAATGAAGGAAAAGACAACCGCAACCCTGTCAGAGAAGCATCTCCTTTATTCCTTCAGGGGCTTCACATTTGCTCCTTGTGGTCTCTAAACACGACTTGTACGGCCGTTTCTAACTTACGGGATAATCAGTTCCTGAAATTCTGGGGCGAGGGCCCTGTCAGGAACAGGGGATAAAAATAGCTTAGTCATACAACTAAATTTCATTGCGTGTAACTTAACCTAATACTTGGATTCTTTCAACAATAGCCTATTACTGTACTTTTGAAGTTAGATCTTAAAAATGCGTACGTTTCAATGTCATTGGTACAACTTTTGCAAATCGGTTTCCCATTTTCTTACTTTTACTAGAGTTTCTAATAAACAGTTTCTAATTTCAAACTAATGGAATGTTTTATTAGGCATTCTTTGTTAATAACATGACACTCAGGAGTATGATCGTGCTCAATTGAACTTTTTTTTTTTTTTGCGGAGAGGAAAGATCACAAGAAGGCCTAAGGCCTCAAAAACGTCACGGACCAAGCATCATTTTGTAGAAGTTGTCGAATACTCGGGACCGACACCTCCCACAGATGCCAATGTTGTGAAGATGCAGATCTTAAGTTCGCTAGATAATCAGCACATTGGTTACTTTCTCGCTAGATATGGGCAATAGAACAGTCCCAGTCCTTCCGCAAATAAAACAAAATATCCACAACAATTGTCAAATAAGGATGAGATTGAGAGCATTCCTGGGTAACTAACTTGATAGCTTCCAGCGAGCTCGATTCCAGCAAAATCTTTCTGTACCCACGATCCCATACTAAAGTCACTCCATAGTAGATAACCTGAAGCTCAGCCAGCATATTGGTAGCACAACCGATGAAACTCGAGAAACCAAAGATCCAGTGGCCAAACTCATTCCGCGCTAACCAGCAGGAAGAAACTTCCATGAGACCCAACGATCCAGCTTAGCCACTCCTACCTCAAAGAGACTACAAGCTTTCTGACAGTCGTCAAAAAGTTTCAAAAACCATTGGTGGATACCAACCAAATGCATGTATTCGCGTTGAAAGATCTCCATATTTCTTGTGCACCATATGATCCATGCTCCCACCATGAACTTAATAACGTCATCACTAGAGCACGAGGGGGCAAGCACATCAGTGACGAAGTCAGGAATTTAAAATAGAAGGGCCAAAATATTTAATTTTTTAAATTTTGGGGGTCTAGTGCACCACTAACCTCTAAATAATCCTGTCCTAATATATATATATACACACACACATATATATACATATATAATTATTTAATAATCTTGGGGGTGGAGTCCAGTACATCAGTGACCCCCACCTACCCTCGTCCCTAAGCACATACTTGAAAATCCAAGCTTCAAAATTCTTCAAAATTCAAAGTATAGAAAGAAATATCCAGAGAGCAATAGATATCATAGGACACCTGCCGAGCTGGAAGACAGTCCCATAACGCAGCACCTAATGTGGCCATAAAATTTTAATCTACAAATACAATTGTAAAAGCGACTTCATTTTAAATCCTCTGTTACAGAATTGGATACTTGGATGTCAAATTGTTATCCCAGTTGGGCCATTTTACTAGTCGTCATCTTCTCTGCATATATTGTTTGCTTTAACAAAAACAGTTAGGTTGATTTCACCTCAATTTTTACTTTGATGGGAACATGTGTGCTTCATGCCTAATTAATCTCATCAACGACCAATGCTACAGGCATAATTAAATGGACAAAATGGGCACCCCTGAACTGTAACATCAAGTTCAGAATCAGAGGTTGACAGGAACTTAAACTTTACAATAACGTACTCTTGCACCTATTTTGCCCTTGCTAATCCTCGCTTCTCGCACTCGATCGTAAAGAATCTGTGTTAAAAATCCAGGAGGTGAACCACATGCATCAAACTGATGGTGAGCTCTTAACCAATAACACCTTCAATAAATAATATACAACTATTAGAATATGACCTTTTTCCTTCACCGTTGGTTGTATTCTAGGAGTTCATTATAATAAACACTCCTAATCCTCCACTTTAGGACCTCTTGAGTGGCCACCGACAGATTACTAATAGATATTGCCCTTCAATTTCTGACATTTTGATTAATTTGATAGGTTCAATAAATTATTATTAAAATGTTGACCCATATTTGCTTTAGGTTAAGTCCATAATCTCTAGAAACAAAAAGCTGTCAATTGCTTGATTTTCGTTTTCCCCCTTATTTGCTCTTATCTAGTTAACAGGCATAAGGTATATCAATATTTTTAAAATAATTAAAATAAATCGAATTCAAAATTTTTTTGAGTGTCTAAATATTCTTTTTAAATTATTAAGGTATTGCTAACGGTCAACATGATAGAAAAGAGCACCAAGCAGTACTTGAACCACCCGTGTCAATGTCAAGTCACGCTCCACTGGTAGTTAGCAAGTCCCTTCGGTTTTCTTGTATTTAAGTTTTCGGGGGGTTTACTAGATTTGATCGACTGAAAACCCAATGCAAAGTAATTTAGAATAAAGGTTGCCTTTGCTCGCCATGTGGCATCGTATGATGTGTAGGTAAACGAATTTGGTTGGATAATTAAATTAAGTTAGTTAAACCCCAGTTGCTTAGGATGTTCTTCCAATTTTATCTATCGCTTCGTAAAACGAGTGAGCGCAATGGAAGAAATGATTCACGTTCCCATGCCCGTGTTACTTGTTCTGGACACAAAGGTGCGTTCAGTACTGTACTACTCAAACTCGAAACTAGATCTTTTGTTCAGTTTTACTCTGTCTTATTCTGTCTCATAAAATCTCAGCCATTTATTTTGTGAGATCCACGTAGTCTTATGCGGATCCCACATAAATAAATGACTGAGATTTATTAGATAGAATAAGACACCATAATATTCAACAGGAGATCTGAACTCCTCAAATTCATACCAAGTTCTCGGAAAAAAAATAGTAGACCGAATTGTGGAACTGAAGCGAAAAGATCAACTGTATACCAAGCTCTTTTAAAAAAAATTAATTTCTGGGGGGCATTATTGAGGAAAAGCATTTATTTTAAAGTCATATTTAAAGTACGATATTCTAAGGACATTCCTTTTTTACTTCTCTTATGATTGGATGGATAAAAATCTTTGCACCACCCCATCATCCACACCTAACTTTTGTTTTTGCATGCGCATGAAAATTTGTTTTTCTTACTCTTTAATTTAATTTGCATAGTATCTATGATAATTTGTATATTCTTTTTAAACATGTATCTACGACAATGATAATAACATTCAGTAGAAATTTAACTGAGACATGAGGTTAGAGAGGTCTAGTAGTATGCAATCTTCCTCTTAATTAATAGAAACTGTTTCTAAATGACCCACATGTTTTCAACATCTATCTATTGCCAAAAATCTGAATCCTCATAATCGTCAATGAAGCTATCAAAATTATTTTGAAAAAAAAAAGAGAAACAACTTTTTATCACAACATGGTAAATGAGAGTATCTTTTGTTTCTTTGGATGATAAGATCAGTAAGACGTTATGAAAACGTTTGTCCAAATGGTACAAGAAAGGTTTACAGCTTTCTTCTTGGTTACAACGTTTCTTAATCCTCATGGTCCTTTGGAAAAGAAAATTGAAGTGAATTCAGAAGGTTTGTGACAGATCCAGCTCAATGTTGTCGTGTTACAGCAACCACAGTCGACATTATGCACATTATTTATTGGTCTTGTTTCAATGTGAATCTTTCCTTGGAGTGTTTTTAAATGCTAATAATAACAACGTAGTATTAATTTATTAACTTTATTTTCCTACTACATGCTGGAACCCACCGAGAAGAAGAATATATATATGGAAGCCGGCAAATCCTTATTATCATATCTATTATGCTTCTTTTGGCATCAATCTATAGAGTTCAATGATGAACCTCCATATGCTAAATTACTTGCTCATTTCTCTAATATGCACTCGTAAAATTGTCTTTTAACGACGACGTCGCCTCAAATTATGCAGAAGCATATGCCCACTCTACCTGCCTGAGTAATTATAAACTGGATGCTGAACCCCTCAGCTCTTTTCTTTTAGATTCTTTCCACACCAAAGCTTCATTGATAGAGAATTTGGTTGCACGTGGAAACAGGTAGGATTCCACATCAGGCCATGAATTTGTATAGAATTACAAGTACGCAGTCCAACTTGACTCGAAAAGAATAATTGCGTCAACAGTAAAGAATTCGATCCCCATATTCAAGCTATACTTAAAAGGCCAGACTATCTTAAGTATTTACAATATTAGCGATCCGTCTCTTCACTAGTTAAAGGTAAATTGGCGTACGTATTATGTACTATTGTTTAGAATTTGATTTTTTTGGTATTATAAAACATTGAATTATAATAATCCTATCTTAGTCAATTTTAATATTTGAAAACTCTTAATCCCGATAATAAGAATGTCTGAAGTTGATTAGTTAAACATCGACCTTTTAATGGGAATTAAATTCTTGATATGTACTGTATTTGCTTGACTAGGGTTTAAAAAACACGTTTCTTCATGTATCTTTGTCGTAAAAATAGAAGGGTTAGTGTCGATAACAAAAGCCATCAATCATGAGCCAAAATTTCCGAGTCTCCCATCAAAGCGTTAGTTTCACGGCATACCTCATCTGTAACTCTAGTAACAAGAACGGAGTCTGGGGCCGTCAACAAATGGCCCTCAAGATCGAGACACGTGGTATTCATCGACACGTGGCACAACACTGGGACGAGTTCTTTTTAAGTGAACAGCTAATCAAGTCCGTGCCTAGCCAAGTGGCCGACCTCTGTGCCTACGTAGAGACGCAAAGAAGGTCCAAAAGCAGCGTAAGCGTCAACCCCACCCAACCCAGATTGTTCATCAAACGGTTCTGATCAATTCTGAGCCACCACATGCAATCTCAGCCGTCAAACCACATTACCTGTATTTGTTTTAGGAGCCTTGTCCCTTAGTCTATGCCTTGTTTTTGTTAATTTCTAAGTCGTTTGGTTCTCTCTCTCACACTCTCTCTCTCTCTATTGATCTCCAAGTCTTCTCCATTTTCACCGAGTGAACACCACACTCCTTTTGCAAAGACAATCACGTTGTTTCCAGCAATTAAACCATCCTCATTAATTTGCTCCAAACCCACCATCTCACAAAATGGTAATGTTGGTTTTGGCAATTTCCTTTCGATTGACCAAAATTCTTTCTTGTGTAAACTGAGGCAATGCCCCTCTAAATTTATGATATTTACAGCAGGAAACGATGTTGGTTCCTCCGTGGTTGGAGTCATTGTTAAGCTCCGCCTTTTTCACCGTCTGCAGAGCACATGGAGATGCGGCTAGGAGTGAATGCAACATGTACTGCTTGGATTGTGCAGGTGATGCATTTTGCTTTTATTGCCGTTCTTCTAGGCACAAGGACCATCAAGTTATTCAGGTGGGTTAATTTGATTTCTCTTCACATTTTACATTAGCTCATTGTTCACTTGGCTGTAAATGGATAATGTGTATGTTTGTGGTTGGTGGATGGGTATATAGATAAGGAGATCTTCATACCATGATGTTGTGCGGGTTTCAGAGATACAGAAAGTATTGGACATAAGTGGGATTCAAACCTATGTGATCAACAGTGCCAGAGTTTTGTTTCTCAATGAGAGGCCACAGCCAAAATCTGGGAAAGGAGTTGCTCATATTTGTGAAATTTGTGGGAGAAGTCTTTTGGACCCATTTCGCTTTTGCTCCTTGGGATGTAAGGTAACTAAATTAAACCCCAACCCATCATCTTCTTCATCCATCATCATCATCATCATCATTTGGCATTGCTTTGATCTCCCTTCCTGTAGCTCATATTGATCTCGAAAATAACTCTCATCAACACCATTCATGATTCATTAGAGGGTCACAATTATTACCCACATTTGAAACAACCCACCATTGTCAATTATCAACCATTGCTAATGATTTGATCACATTGTAAACATGCACGGATTGTTCCACTGTCCCACTATAATCAGGACTATAATGTGGTAAACTTTTCTTCAAGTCACTGGAGGGAAACCCAGTTAATGATGGACATGTACCCACCTAACTGTTTTCCGTAGCATTTTCCTAACAGACAAAATTTGTGTGTATAGCTTGTGGGAATAAAGAGAAATGGAGATGCAAGCTTTACCTTAGAGGCTAAGAATGAGGAGTTAATGGAAAGTAGAGGAGGCAAATCAAGAAAGAGTGAAGAATTGCGTGAAGGCTCAAGACAGGACATTTACCCGCCCACGCCTCCTCGACCTTCTTCTAATTCAAGGAGAAGAAAAGGCATTCCTCACAGGGCACCTTTTGGCTCTTCCTAGAAACCAAACTTCAGTACATTATTCTCACCCCAAAAAGCCACCATTATTTTTTAACACAAACTTAACTTTTTCTTTTCTTTTTGATCTCTTTTGGTACATACGATTGAAAGAAGCAATGGTGACTCGAAACAGTGTTTCGTAGTGGACTGAAGAGCTCAAGATGACGCCCCTTCGCGTTTGGTATCTCCAAAGTTAAAACAAAAAAAAGGGTTAGTAAGTTTCACTTTTGAGTTTGGGGTCCCATACGGCAAAATTGTCTTGGTGAAGGATCAATAATGCACATTCGTTATGGATAGTTGCAATGTGTACATGGCTATTAATTAAAAAAAAGGAAAGTCTTTGTGGAATCTGTTTTATAGTATCCATGGGGGTCCCCTTACCACATGGGCAGTTCGCATAATGAACTACCTTTTATTTGTTTACTATGTACACAACTGCTTTAGAACAAATAGATTATTTATAACCATTCTCTTTTATTTTTCAGTTAATTTAATCTTTCTTTTTTTTTTTCTGTAAAAATTTGTACATCATAAATAAGTGAAGAAAAAGACTTGGCGATCGAAAACATTTTTCTTCTTCTTTTCAGCGACATCTTATAAGATAACAAGCCAAGCAATTAGGTGGGATGGACGTGGATTGATGGGTACATTAATGGAGGGCTCTTAGAGCCCATCGTCCACGAATCAACTATAGGAGTAGGTGAATATTAAATAATAATCATCTCATATCAAATGAAACGGTGAGGCGCCTTTTCGTTTTAGGGGTCCATCTTTCATGATTAGCCTCTCCTAGCTTTCCCATAAAAATGTTGCTCCAAGGATTAATTAGGAAACTATGAACTCTACTACAGCTGCCTAAACTTATTTGGACATTTTGGGTATATTTTCCACGAATCAAGACTTCGTCATTTGCATAAAATAGACATCGCGCACAATTGACAACTTAACTTCTATTCATCTCTTAGTTTCTTCTTAAAACTACGAAGCGATTCGAATCATTACCGTCCTACTTTGACGGCGGTTGTTCTCATTGCACGCCACAATACGGTAATGCCATTCCCCCTTCCATTTTATAGGCCGTTACATATCACTCACCTATACTCCTACGGGCACACTTAATCAACGCAAGGAACTGGCTGTTGGTTGATCATGGAGCCTGGATCCCACCATTCGCATAAGCTTATCACATAAATGATTGAAAACTGAATTTATTCCCCATAAAAAAGATAAAAGGAAAGAAATTCTGATCACGAAAAAATACTCATTAAGGAGAAACTATTGACGGAGGAGAAGAATGAAATTTTGGAAAAGGCACATATATAGTGTGATATTGTTGAGTCTGAGTGATGAAGTGTTGCACGAGATGTCGCATGAAACAACTGCTGCGAGACTGTGGGCGAAACTGGAAAGCAAGTTTTAGAAGAAATCTCTCACAAACCGTTTAAATTAGAAGCAGAAGTATGCAAGTAAAAGATCATCTTGATAACTTTAATCGCATTGTCTTAGATTTGCAAGGCATTGGGATAAATTTGATGATGAGGATCAAGCTATTATTCTTTTGTGCTCTTTACCAAATTCCTATGAGAATTTTGTTAACATTATATTGCATGGGCGAGATAATATTTCTATTAGCAATGTGAAGGATGTTGTGCATTCTAAAGAATTAAAGAGAAAGGTCTCTAGTTCTAGTGAAGATGGTGCAGAAGCAGGTCTTTTTGTTAGCAAGGGTAGGAACACTAAAAAAGAGGGTGGCAGGAAAGGTAGGTCATGCTCCAATTTAAGTGCTAAAGCAATTAAGTGTTTTCTCTGTAAAGAGAAGGGGCACATAAGGTCCAAAATTATGAATTGGTCTATATGAGACTTATTAGGAGCTAGTGTTATTGGTGGAAGATGTCTTAAAATCGCACTATGTGATATGTGAATAGGTTAAAAGATTTGTGAGTATTCAGTGAAATAGTCAAGATTGTTTGATAGTTGAACCAATGATTGAAATACCTATTGAGTCTATCAGTTGTGGTTATTTGGAAGAGAGTACTTGAGTGGTGAAGTATATGGGAAATGGAGAGGCATATGAGGAATTAATACCTCTACCGTATTGATGAATCGGAAGAAAATTTCGAGAACGAAATTTATTTAGGGGGAGAAATATAACATCCCGTCCCCATATTAAGGGTAAGGACCCGAAATTTCAGTATATGTGAGCTTAAAAAGAAATTAAGACAATGCATTTTTCTTGCTCATGCATCATGTTAGCATATATGCACATAAATACGGAATGTTTTCGTATAAAAAGTGATACATGCATTCAATGACAACTTCCGGGTATAATTGATTTTTAAATGTGATCTTATTGAAAATGAGAAGTAGAGAGAGTAGAAAGAGTGATCTTGGTATGAGTTGTGAGAAGGAAAAATGTAGAAACCAAATTGGTAGTGATCTGGAAAATGTTCTCTGAGTGTGCTTCGGTCTGTTAGCTATAACATTTTCTCTAGTTTCCCAAACGAGATGATTTTTAATTTGGATTAAACTAGAAACGTATGACTACATTTCTTATAAAGACATCAAATTTCAATTCTGTCTCTAAGAGCCTCAAAATTTCATGAAGTTAAGAATTGAATGCAGTACGTTAGTGTATGAATGGAAAATTCATCTTCGGATTTTAGGGGCAAATTTGAGATTGATATAAATAGATTTTGGCAAAGTTTCCTTCTGGAAAGTTGTTGATCTTTCTTTTAACTTTCCAACGATATATAGTATGAAAAATTTGGACATCGGAGTCAAAAGTTATGATCCTTATAAGTGGAGACATTCTGGAGCAAAAGTGAGACGGAAAAAGTGAAACGCAAAAGTGAGACAGAAAAAGTGAGATGCAAAAGTGAGACGAAAAAAGTGAGACGGAAGAAGTGAGACGTAAAAGTGAGACGGAAGAAGTGAGACGTAAAAGTGAGACGGAAGAAGTGAGACGCAAAAGTGAGACGGAAGAAGTGAGACGCAAAAGTGAGACGCAAAAGTGAGACGCAAAAGTGAGACGAAAGAAGTGAGACGCAAAAGTGAGACGCAAGAAGTGAGACGCAAAAATGAAACGCAAAAGTGAGACGGAAGAAGTGAGGCACAAAAGTAAGACGAAAGAAGTGAGACGATAGAAACTGAGACGAAAGGAAAGTGAGACAATGCAAAAGTGAGACGATACAGAAGTCAGACGATAGAATTGGCCTTCTAGGTCTTCATGAAAATTGTAGATCTCGAAGTCTTCTTTCCAATAGTCTAAAAACGAAGTCAATCCGACATCTGTAGTGAGAGTTATGGTGATTGCAAGGTATGTACAATACGGATAAAGATATGGACATGTTTGGATTCTTTTGGCCATAACTTCCTCTCTAGACCTCCAAATGATCTGATTCTTGAACCATTAGATTTATAAGACATTGATCTACATCTCCACCAAGAATCATAGCTATCTGAAATGAATGGAGAAAGATTGAGTGAAAAGAGTGGGACGGGTACAGT
>JAOQMR010000004.1:23615597-23629998 GCA_027563865.1 Erythroxylum pelleterianum
TTAATAATAAATATTTTCATTACAAAACTGTAACTGAAGAAAATAAAGTCACATGTAAATACACTTGCTTTCCAGGGTATTATATTTACATAACTCCAACACAGTGCAGATGGGCTTGCCAACTCTAGAGCCAAGTTTCAACAACCCCCTTTCAGTCTATGCATCTAAAGGTACTTCTGGAAGTTGTATCCATATCGGAACATTCATGAACTCCCGATAGTTGAAGGTGAACCCCGGAGAAAGTTTTTTTAGCAGGAGAGTTTTCCCAAACATTATATATGGACCAACAGACAGTACACCCAAGCAGTCATCTTCGGTGAGAAACTGGAATATGAGCCATCCCCTACTGTGCGGTATCAGCTTGCATTTTACTGCCCATGAGTCCATTAGCTTCTTAACAGCTTTCAGCCCCGAAAACTTGCCTATAAAACACCCTACTAAACAAAACCCCACTCTTGTTCAATGTCCAGCATATCTTCCGGTTCAAGGGTAACCTTATTCTCTACTGGCATACATTGCAATTTGAGTCCTCTGTTGAGATCTCTGTTGTGGCGGAAAAGACTTACAAAGGATGACTTTGTTTTTTTCTCACCAGTCCCCTTCTGCGGCATTGTATCAAGCATGTTTTGTGCAGGGTGACCAGCTTCAGAGCTAGCATAGCCGTCTAGCGTAACAGAGGCCTCTTTTTCCCCTTCGATCTCTATCATTTGGCTTGAATCCTTATTGCCCAAATCTATCTCCACTTCAACTGTGGATGCTACCTCATCCCCCAGCTGAAGGGATTGTTCAGCAACACGCAAAGGTGTAGAGTTTAGAACTATACCTGGCGTTTCATTTTTGCTCACCTGTAGCGGACTCAAAAGACTCGGTGGTTGGAAGCATTCAGCTGTAATGTCAGTTCCTTTAGGTTTTTTCCGCCCCATTGCACCTCATCGAAACCCTACTAGGAGACCCCCTTTTGCAGGCGTGTAGTAGCGCCTACGTACACTCCCCTCCATGTTTGCCGGAAGGGTTCAGCACCACCCCGACAAACACCCTTCAACACCCCCAGGCAGCTTCGATAGTCCCTCCCAGCAGCGTCCAACTGGACTGGAGGACCACACACAAATCGCAAGGAGCCACCGACCCTAACACTCTCCAATCGAAAACCCTAATGTGAGTAGTAAAGATACCACCGAATGTAGGACAATAGGCAAACAAGTTGCAAACAGTAGCCCTAATCCGAGAGAGCCAAGAAACATTTATGGGAGCAATAGTAGAAGGTGCTCGGAAACTAGGAGAAGGAATCACCTAGTCAGAGACTCTCTCCACCAAACATTCACTGCTTTGTCATATGCTGTGAGAAGCTTTCCCCTAATCAGAGACTCTCTCCACCGAACATTCTCTACTTTGACTTCTTCTTGCTACCACAGCTGGCGTATCAGATTGCAGTAATAGAGCATAATCCTTCACTCCTCCTTGCTTCTTTTGCTGCAGACACCAATCTTGCTTTTTGATTATTAAATGCTTGCTTCTGTCATCAAAAAATGAATCGATTGATGTTGTCACTAAAACTTGATTGATGACAAACTTTTCCTCCATCCAATTGAGAAAGAAATTTTTTGTTCTTTATCTTGACAGTTAACATATTTGCTCCATCAAGATCACATACTGAGCAACATTTGTCTTTGAATCCCACCGAATATCCTTTTTCAACTTTCAAGAACAAATAAGACATCTGGAATAAGTTTTATACCTGAATCTCCTTTGATTGCAACTGTCCCTTTGCCTTTGACAGAGATTTTTTTCCCATTCCCAATTTTAACTATGGAAATGTCTGTTTTTTCAAGTTTCATGAACAGCTTTTCATCATTTGTCATATGGTTTGTGCAACCACTGTCTATGAGCCAGCAATCACTAGCCTTTTCTTTTGTAAAGCAAGTAGCTACAAACAGCTCCTCCTCCTCTTCTTGATCAACAACTCGTGCCTCTCCTTCTTGTTGGTGTGTTTTGCTTTTACAAACCTTCTCGATGTGACCCAATTGATTGCATTTTCTGCATTTCACATCAGGTCTCCACCAACATTTTTCTAGTGTGTGATTTGTCTTTTTACAGTATTGACAAGGAGTTCTTTTGTTACTACTGCCATCATGGTTTGTGTTGTTATTCTTTTTGTTCTTGCCTTCATCTTGAGTCTACACTCTTGCTTGTAAAGCACCTTCCACAGACCTCTCTTCTCTAATTGTCCTTCTTTGTTCTTATGCCTGCAATGCATTCAATAACTCTGCAAGAGAAATTCTGGATAGATCCTTAGATTCCTCCAAAGAAGATATCTTTGATTCAAACCTTTCAGGTAATGTAATCAATATTTTCTCAACTACTCTTCTATTAGAGAGATCTTCACCTAGCAATCTTACCTTGTTAACAATAGCCATCAGCTTGTCAACATAGTCTTTGATAGTTTCTGAGTCTTTCATCTTCTGCAGCTCAAACTCTCTCCTCAAGTTTAACACTTGCATGCTCTTTGTTCTGTCATTTTCTTGAAACTCCTCCTTGAGATAGTCCCATATTTGCTTGGCTGTCTCAAGTGTCATAATTCTTATGAAAATCTCTTCAGAAATTGCAGAATGAAGACTTGTCTTTGCTTTGAATTTCTTTTCTATTTCTTCACGATGATTCTTGATTTGAGTCATAGTTGGATTTGCAGGAAATGGTGTTTGTCCATTGTCATGCTCTACTGCTTCCCAAAGGTCACAAGCATGTAAATAAGCTCTCATCCTTACAGCCCATGTGTGATAATTTTCTCCAGCCAACATTGGTAGTGCCACAAGGGAGAAACCATTTGATGCCATTGTAGATATTATGAGGTTTTTGTGTTTATGTTTCTGCTAGAGAAAAAAAAGGGCCCCTCACAGGTTTTTCTCTTCACTCAAGCTGGTCCCTTAAGATCAAGTTGTGCTCTGATACCAATTATTGATTTTTTAGTAGTAGCAGTAATAAAAGAACAACAGAAACATAAGGTTTTTGTTTTATGAAATGACATATCTCATTCATTGATAAAATGCTTTATTTATACATGAATTTGAAGCAACTAACTTCATAAAAATCTGGAAAATCTGCCACTAACAGTTTATTTTATCCTTAAGAATCTAGAGCTAAAAAATCATAACAGAAATTTGACTTCTTCTTGCTACCACAGCTGGTGCATCAGACTGGAGTAATAGAGCATAATCCTTCAGTTTATCAGTCATAAACTTGTGAAACTGTTCATGTTTAGAACATTCTCCAGGATTTTCCAAGCTTTCATTAAATTTTTTTGTCTTTTCTTATTCGGGTAGGATAAGAATTGCTTTAAAAGCATCATCATGCTTGTAACAAGTTTAGAAATTTTCAACTGAAATATTGAATAAGTTTTGAGTTATCAAGTTCCTGACAGAAGACTAATCCCTCAAGTTTGAGTTTCTTCTGATCTCTCTAATACGAAGATATTGCCATTGTCATCCCTTCCTATTCTCAGGTTATCATCCACATATCTACAATCATCAAATTAAGGATCAAACACTTCTCTGCCACTAAAAAAGATCCAGCTAACTTGGAGAACATCAAAAAATGAGTAAAGCTCGAAAACTAAAGGATACGTAATCTCCAACCAACCATCCGGATTGAAGATGCCGAGCAGAAGATCGTAGTTTTTCCGGAACATGTTCATCAACTATTACAGTTCTCCCAAAGCATATGCAATGTTAGTCATTAAAATAAAATTTCAGCTGCAAGATGTTCAATTTGTTTGTGGTGCTGCAAGAATTTGCATACCTGGTCAGGAATGATTGATGAACTGTCATAAGTTATATCAACTCTCTGCAAAATTTTTGGACCAAACATCGATCAAGAACACTCCATAATTGCAGCCATTTGCCAAGAGAGAAAAAATAGGAGCAATTGATTTATCAGAAAGCAGTTAAAGAAGTTAACTGAATTAGAAGCAACCCTGAAGGAGGCCTCAATTGTCAGCTGTCCATTCAACTTCAATCCTCTAACGATGAACTTGATCACATTAACTGCTTTGCCCTCCATTTCACATCATAGAAAGATCAAATCTTAGTAAAATATACATAAACATTTAGTGTTTCTGCAGATTACATCAGAATGAATGACATTACAATTATAACCAGAATCAGCTACAATTCTAGCCATTTCAAGTTCTGGGAAAATGGCAAACCAGGAATAGAGCCAGGATCAGCGAAAGGAGTTTGGTACCTTAGCAACATCGATATACTGGAAAAGATCACCCAACGTAATAAAATCTCTGAGTCCCAGCTTTGTTCTCTTTGAACCCAAGATAGTAATAGTACTGTAAACAAGTTTCCAGTAGCCACCCACCTTCCAGTTATACAACACAAATGCAGTCAGTACGTCATTCTTAGGCACTCAATCCTGAGTCTTGTGTAAAGCAATGGACTTCACCTTCTGCAGATTTAAAGTAGGATCTGGAGTTGGATTCTGAGACTCTAAAAGCTCCACCAGACGTTCAATATCAGATCTTTTTGCAGATGGAACTCCAAAAACCCCTCTGTCAATTCCTTGTAAGGATACAAGAATGCAAACAGGGTTCAATATCTATCTCAAATAGCTCGTCAAGTTCACCAAGCATTAATAATGGTTGGAAGTTCAAGAGCTCAAACCTTCAACTACCCTGTAAAAATCTGCTTTAATTTGGGCGCGTGACCTGTTTTCTACATCCACTTTGATCTCCTTGATATCCCCAGCTAAACCGGAGCTGTGCTCTGCAAATTTGGTGGTGAAAATGGGCCTAAACATTCCTTTAAATCTGGTATTCTTAATCCATGGACGAATTGGTGGGACTAACCAGTGAGAATCTACCATGTTAGTGATTCTGGGTATCGGAGGAACATACCGAGAAGCTGGTTGAAGAACTTTAGTGGACATTAACCCTCTCAAAGAGATGGTAAATGTAGCTTGTCCCTTGTTTTGTTTTTTCGAGAAAATGGAACAAGCATGTCCTGGAAGTTGGGGTCTTGTATCGTCTTTGTTAGCTTGGTGGCTTACTATGTTTGCTCCATTCTTGCGGTAGCAGGAGAGAGCAATTCGTGGTAATTAGTGTAACGTTATCTTTGGAATATTTGTTTGGATAGGGTGTGTTTCTGTACATGTGGTGGATATCCATTACCTGAGCAGATTACAGAAGAAAAGATCAAAACCTATCTTATCCCATTGTTGCTGCAAATTTGATTCAAAACTTAATGAATTATTTTACAAATTAATTATTCAAAATTAAAAAACAAACTCCAGGTAAATCTTGACCGTGTTTCAAACTTTCAATTTTAAAAATTTAATCTAAATAAAGCTTATAAATCTTAACATTTCTATGTTTTAATCAATCATCCTCTTTAATATTGAATTAAGTTGCAGCAACTTTCTTCACCCCTTCTCAACCTTTCGCTTTTTGAGTTGGAATTTGGAAGACTCATAAGGAGACTTTTTAACTTTGGGAAGCAATGATGCACTTTCGACCAAATCTTGCAATGTTTAAAGTTTAAAGCTAAGCATACCAAATGATAATAAGTTTATTGCAAGCTAAAATCTCAATTTCCTAAAATTACACTATTTAAATACAAAATTAACATTATTACAGTTTTCAAAAATGTCTTGGTGTTGTCTCCAAATGGATAGTATAATTTTTGCTAAATTAGATATTTTCTTTTAAATTAGATTAAACTATAATTGTTAAATTATAGTTGAGTGTGACATATACTAAAAAGTTTTTTTATTACTTGTTTGAGCATTTTTTTTTCAATTACGTTCTTAATTCTCAACGTATATTTAACATTAGTTTTTACTACATTTATCAAATTTCATATATTGAATTTGTGAACACAGGTATTAACTTAGGTTATAATTGAAAGACAATTTAACATATATTAGAGTTCAAATTGATGAAATTTTAATTTGGACCCAGATTTGAGATGACCAACTTTACTTGAGTTGAATTAATTAAGGTAAAAATGATATCGCTTTAAACTGAATCGATTAATTAAAATGATATTGGGTTTAGATTGAATTTGAACTATGTGACTCAAATTTGATCACATCAGTTAAACATTAGGTTTGGATCAAGTTGAAAAAAAATCAAGTCCTAAGGTATTATCAATCTCGAGAGCAATTAGAAATTACAAAATAGTTTCAAAAGTTAAAAAGAATATTATCAGTTGGAAATTAAAAACCTATGTCAACATCATCAATGTCATATTGTCATTATCTACAATCAATAGGTCATGGTTTTGGTAGTGAAGAACACTCCTGCAGAAACTACTATAGTTTAGTAGTTTTACCAGTCAATACGACTTACTGAAAAATAAATAGAACAAGTAATTGGAAAGTGTTAGACAATCAGATATTCATCTCATTCAATGTCCTGATTTGCAGCATCAGCGTGATTGTGAAATTAATCTCTCTTAGTCAACATCAGGATCGTAGGGAGTGCAGGATCATAGGAAACATTTACGCCAGATTATAGCTGATAATATTATGTCATTAAATGTACAAACATGTATATAAGTTGGACAGAAAATCAATACATACAACTTTTAGATCCTCCATTTCTATCTTTTAACTTGGTATCAGAGCCACAAATGGGTTCACCGTTGACTCCTTGCATCAACTCCCCTACCACCTCTGATCCTCAAACTACTTTCACCCCAACACTTTTTGCTACCTTGCCTCACGCTCAACTCTCCTTTTCAGTCAAACTCAAACCAACAAATTACTTAACATGGAAAACTCAATTCAACCCGATAATCAAATGTTATAACTTAACCAAACATATCGATGGTACTCCACCACCAGCAACGGTCATATTTAGTTCTGACAAAGAGGAACCAAATTCTGAATATCTTAAATGGGATCAGCAAGATCATCTCTTACTTAGCTGGATCTTATCATCTTTAATAGAGGAGGATTTTCATGTTATAGGTGTAAACACTGCAGGTGATACATGGCGTGCACTAGCAGATGCCTTTGGTGCAGGATCAAGTGCAAGACAAGTGCAACAGCACATAGAACTGCAAAGACTTTCTCCTGAAGGAAAACCAATAGCACAATTTAGTCAAGAAGCAAAATCAATTGCTGATGAATTAGCTGCCGCAGGAAAACCCATTAGTCCTGCAGAATTCAATGCAAACATATACCGATTGCTTCCTTCAGACTATCATCCAGTTGTTGCCAATCTATCTACTAAGAAAACACAAGTCTCCTTTGCTGACTTGACTGGAAGAATACTCTCTCATGAGATCATACTACAAGGATCTGTAAAACTTGAGCCAATTGTTGCCAACATGGCCAGACAAAGCGCCAACAACAATAACAACTCTTTCAGACAGAACAATACCAATAATGTAATTACAGAAACAATAATAAGGCAAGAGGTGGGAACAACAACAACAGGAGTGGAAAACGATGGTTTACTAACCCGTGTTAGATTTGCAATCTGAACAATCATCAAGCTGATACTTGTAGGAAAAGGTATAACAAAACTTATAATTCTCCTACAGCTAGTGTTGCCATTAGTACTTCCACTACAGGAAAGAATGACTGGTATCCAGACTTTGCTGCAAGCCACCACATGACTCCTGACTTGGCTAGTCTTGGAATTTCTGAGGAGTACAAGGGAGATGATTCAGTAATTATAGGTAATGGAAAAGGTATTTCTATTAAGCATATTGGTCAAAGCTCTCTTCCTACTCGTGAAAAACCATTACTGTTGAAAAATATTTTGCATGTTCCCTCTCTTCAGAAGCATCTACTGTCAGTTAATAAAGTTGCAAAAGACAATCATTGTTTCTTCGAGTTTCATGACAGTCACTTTATTGTGAAAGATCAGGTCACAAAGAAACCACTACTTGAGGGACTTGCAGAAAATGGAATTTACAGAAATTCTGAAGACCAGCTGCAACATTTGGGAAAGACTCCTGTTGCTTTTGTAGCAGAAAAAGTTACTTTACATGACTGGCACGTTAAACTTGGGCATGCTCAATATGGCGTTGTTAGCTCCATTGTCAAAAACTTCAATTTACTTTGTTCAGTAAAATCAGTTCCTATTGCAAAATGCTAGTCATGTTGCCTAGGAAAATTAAGCAGACTTAGTTTGCCTCTCACAGGATTTATAGTAACTGAAAAATTTAGTTTAATCCATTGTGATGTCTGGGGACCTGCTCCCGTTTCTTCAATCCATGGTGCAAGGTATTTTTTAATTTTGGTGGATGATTATTCCAAATTCACGTGGCTATTTCCACTTAAGTTAAAAAGTGAGGTATACCAACATATCATTCAATTCCAGTCTATGGTAGAATGGCAACATGAAACCAAAATCAAAGCAATGCGATCTAATAGGGGAGGTTAATTTCATAATGTGCATGAGTTCCTTAAAAACAATGGGATTACTCATAGAATTGCGTGTGCTCAGACGCATGAACATAATGGCACTGTTGAAAGAAAAATTCGACATGTGGTTGATACTGGACTAGCACTCTTGGCTCACTCTAAGGTTCCATTTCATTTTTGGAATTATGCTTTTGCCACTGCAGTTAACATCATTAACAGTTTGCCCTCTCTAGTTCTAGAGCATTATTCTCCTCTTGAGACACTCCATGGCACTCCTCCGGATTATCACATCTTCAAAGTGTTTGGTTACACTATCTATCCATTGTTACGTCCTTCAATTCTCTTATGTTCTCTTTCAGGAGTGCGGCATGTGTTTACTTAGGAAATTCTGCCAATCATCTTGGTTATGTCTGTTATGACCCAGAAACTAGCAAAATTTATGTTTGCAGGCATGCTAAAATTGATGAACCTCGTTTTCTCTACCATGAGGCAACAACCAAAACTCAAGAGTTTGTCTTGGGGCCAATCCCATCTTCGGATGCTACTCCTTGGTTAACGATCACTGTGCTACCAGTGGCAAAATCTCCAAACAACTCTGCTGCTGTAGATTTTGTTTCTGCAGCAACAACACCAAGTGCTACACCAATTCCTTCCACTAGCTCTTTGTCATCTATACCAACTGCCTCTCCAACCAACTCACCCCTTGGTGTCTCCGAGTCATCGAACAACAAGCATATTAATTCAGACTCGACATCAACCAAGTCACCAGCGCCTGTCCACCAACCTATCAGAACACATCCGATGGCTTTGCGACCAAATCCAAAATAGAAAGTGCTAAATTCAGCTACTGCTTCCCCAAAAAAACTTCATCTGACATTCTAGAGCCTACTTCTTATTCCAAGGCAATCCAACACAAAGGATGTTGGGCCCCGTTTTTGGAACCTAACCTCGGAATCAAAAATCGAAAAATAAAAAGGGGTGAAAGCGAAAGAATGAATCACAAAGCGAAAGTCAAAGTGAGCGAAATCCGAAGAAAATCGAATCGGATCAGAAGGCGTGCGGAAACGAAAGGAAATCGAATTCTTAAGGAGCCAAAGAAATCGAAAGCGGGTGGAATCAAAGAAAACAAAACAAACGCGTTGGAAAACTATAAGACGATCCTGATCTAAACCAATCCAAAACGGTGTAATTTTTTTCAATAACATTCAAAACAATTCAATGTCCCATTTGAAATTCATCAATTCCAATTCCTTAATCCATTTAATTCTTCAAATACAAATCATAACCATCAATTCATACACAAAAAGCACTTCAATAATTCAAACCAACCACCACAATCATCGGACCTCCTGTCCGGAATCCCAACACAATCAAACACATTCATATAACCATAGCACTTCGTTAATTCTCAATCATCAAAATCATCGGACTTCCTATCCGGAATCCAAACACAATCAAATCATATTATATATGCCATATCCATACACAAAGGCATATCCCAATTTCATACGCAAAATCCATCACTCATTATTCACGTCCCAAAATAAATGCATTACAAACTTTAATGGCATTTTCAAGCTACAATACAACATCAATATCCAAAATCCGAATATATACACAAATCCATATCTCAGACGCAAATACAAAGATACAAGTCCAAAATACACAGGATACAAAAGTCCTAAAATTCTCAACAACAATCTAACTTAAAAACAATACAAGATGAACACATACAAACAAAAACTTTCACTTTCTTTCACCCGATCTTCTTCTCATCACCTGTGGATGGGAATGAAGGGGGGTGAGCTTATAGCTCGTGGGTAACATATTTATAACCGAAAATAAGCAAAAACCATTGTAAAGTTCAAATTGAAAATCCATGTCACATATTTTCAAATTCAATAAGCAAAACTGTTGAAATGTTCATTTGTGATATAAAAATCATAATAATTTCATAAAATGCTTTGTTTTCAGTCAAATACGAAATTCAAACTCAAAACTTATAATCCAAGTATCATCACATCACAAAGCATACTCATTCAACCATCAATACAGAACACTAAAATTTATGCAACATATTTGACAATTCAAAAATGCAATGCATAAATAATGGCTCGAGAGTTTCGTGGAACAAAACGGATAAACCGAAGTTTAAACTGTGAACAAAACGAGTCCGATTTCTCGGGATCTTATGGCCTCAAGCGGCAGCCGGGATAAAGCTAGACGTCGACGTGCACGTGACTAATGAAACGTTCCTCTCTCGCCCAAACAAAAGCACATAATCATACTTAAATCAATCATTTTCAAATTCACATTCTCATGATTTTTCTTCTTTCCATTTACTCAAAATGCCATGATAAAAGACATAGCATAATCATGCTCACAATTCAAACACAACTTCATTTATAATGTCACAATGTCACACAAATTCACATATCAAATTCTCAATCATTCAAACACATGGAATGCGAAAATCGTAGCAATTTATTAAAATCATTTATAAACAAAGAAGTTTACAATTGTAGCTATTTATCGAATTATTTGAAAACAATAAATTTGCTAATCATTTCTCTTCTTGATTTTTTCGAAAACTTATAATTGGCTCATAATTCAAATTATAAGCATGGTACCCACCTCATATCCTTGTTTGAATACTTGTCAATGCCTCTTCTCTTCCTTTTTCTTAACTTCCTTCATAAATTGTAAAAAAAATCCCTAATTCAAAAGAAATTTCAAAATTGCACAATTAATAACATATAATCACCAAAATTCATCTTAGAAATCTCAAACCCGTACAATCCTCAAGCTATCTAAACCAAAACTCTTTCAAATTTCAACAAATCAAAATTTTCTCTTACCTTAATACTTCACCAATAGAAGAGTTTCTTAGCTTAGGTGGAAGCTCTCATCTTCTTACCCCTTTTTCCTTCTTGAATCAACTTAAAATCACTCTTGAAATCCAACAAAAATCGTGACCTAGCTTCTTCTTTTCTTCTTCCTCCTTTCTCTCTACCGAAAGCACTCCTCTCCTTCTTTATTCTTTTGTTTCTTTTCTCCCTTTCAAATTCATGCATCACTTCTCTTTATACTAAAACTCACTCTTCTGATTTACCAACTTGCCATTAATGAATGAGAGAAGACCCTTATGCCCTTACATATAAGTCGTATGACTTAAAACCTTAAGTAATCTTCCAATTTAGCCCTTATTTTATCTTAAAACTGACATCTTGACTCCTTATTTTAATCAGGTAAATGAAACAATTTGATACCACTTCCTTCTAGAGAAATATTCTTTATTGTCTTACATTTCTAACTACACCAAACACGCTCAATTCGGTTCAGAAATGGAGAAGTTATGGCCAAAACACTTTGAGACCAATACTAAACCAAGACTGAACACTACACCTAATTTCACTCCAGAAATTGAATATCATAGGGGCTAAATTAACATTTGATTCCTTCAGATAACTTGTATCTCCATGTCTCTAGTTTAATTAGGAACAAGAATCAACTCAATCGGAACTCTATAGCTCAAGATATCCCCAAAATACTGACCCATATTCAGAAAAATATTCAACTCATACTCTTTCAATCAATCCTCCCACTTGATTCGATCGATCTTTCTCAATTGATCTCAAAACAATCATAAATTTTCATGGAAAGATAGAGGTAAGTCTTAGAAATCCAACACTTTGAAAATCAGATCGACCGGAAGTCAAACGAAAAAGTTAAACCAAACAAGTGGAGGGAGGTCAAAATCGGCAAGAAAACCAGAGATCGGCCGAAAAAGTCAGAGATCGGTTGAAAAATCAGAGATTGGCCAGAAAAGTCAGAGATCGATCGGCCAATTAAAGATCGACCAAAAAAATCAGAGATCGGTCAGAAAAGTCAAAGATTGGTCGGCCAATCAGAGATCGGCTAGAAAAGTCAGAGATCGATCGGCCAAAAAATCAGAGATCGGTCGGCCAATCAGAGATTGGCTAGAAAATCAGAGATAGGCCAGAAAAGTCAAAGATCGGTCAGCCAATCAAAGATCGGCCAGAAAAGTCAGAGATCGATCGGCGATCGCCTAGCGCTCGCACGCCAGACGCGCGCTGGGCTGGCCGAGCACAATGCCAGACCAGCATCCTATTTTCCAACTTTCATATCTTTTGACTCAGTACTCCAAATTTTACAAACTTGGTACCAATGGAAAGATAAAAGAACGCTCTACAACTTTCATGAAAGACTTAAAAACAAATTAGGTCTAAAGGGGTCAAAAAGTCCACACAAAGTGACTGGTCGGCAACTTCATCCTAAACAGCATCAGAATTTCTAAACATCATAACTTTCTATTCCAAAGTCCAAAAATTTCATATTTTATATCAATGAAAAGAAAAAAATCACAATCTATATCTTTTATGAAGAACTTGAAAGTAATTTCAATCTTTAACTAGGCCAAATTTTCAATCAAAGTTTCTGTCATGCTAAAAATCACCTAAACAATATCCAAACTTCAAGCATTTATATCTTTCAATTCCCACATCCACAAATGGCATATAACACATCATTGTATAGCTATGAAATCCCTCTACAACCTTCAAGAAGGCTACTTAATCCACTTCCAACCATATCAGTCCAAAACTTGCCTCAAAACCAACATATATAAAACCTACCTTATGAACATTTTCAAAAACAAAGCAAAATAAACTTAACTTCAAATGATCATAACTTTCAATCCCGATATCGAAAAATGTCATACTATATAGCGATATGAAGCTATCCAGAATAGCTATAACTTCCATGAAGACCATTTTATCAAAATCTACCTAGATCAAACCAGAAAAATTCACAAAGTTTCAGCTCAAAAGTCAACACTGTTACTATTTATCCCAAACAAAATTCAAACTTACAATTCTCCAAAATCGCACACTTTCACTATTCATTTCTTGCTTTTCAACTCCTTTAAAAAAATCATTCACTATCAATTCCATTTTAAACTCAAAATACCATTTTACTCATTAGATAAGGTCATGTTCAAAACCATAGTACATCACCTTTTTATTAAACATATGCAAAACACAAGAAAACTCAAACGTCCTTCATTTCATCAAATGCTCATAGATTCATGCATGCTTTTCATTCATTACAAGGAATCATACCATATTTCCTCATGCATTTTTAAATATTCACCACAATTCAACATTTCATTTTATTTAATAAATCAAACTTTTCAAGAAAAGTTCAGGTCCAACAAAGGATGGCGAGAAGTTATGAGCCAAGAAATCAGTGCCTTATTAAAGCATGGTACTTAGACCTTGGTCCCACGACCAACAAATGCAAATGTGATGTGATAATATGGGGCAGCATATCTTGCTCATAATCCAACCTTTAAGTCATGCACAAAGCACATTGAATGTGATTATCATTTCGTTCGAAAGCAATGCAATTCAAGCGTCATGATTGTCAATCATGTCTCTAGCAAAGATCAGATCACTGACATCTTTACTAAGCCTCTTTATCATGTACCAGATTTGCAGACATAAGAAGCAAGCTGCAAGTTCTCTAAGAGCCCTCTAGCTTGACGGGGGGTATTAGACAATCAGATATTCATCTCATTCAATGTCCTGATTTGCAGCATCAACGTGATTGTGGAAATAATCTCTCTTAGTCAACAGCAGGATCGTAGGGAGTGTAGGATCATAGGAAACGTTTACACCAGATTATAGTTGATAATATTATGTCATTAAATGTACAAACGTGTATATAAGTTGGGCAGAAAATCAGTACATACAACTTTTAGATCCTCCATTTCTATCTTTTTAACTAAAGGAATCTCATGGAATTGTTCAAGGACCTATCTTCTTTAACCTTACCATGAGCCCATGCTTCATCTGAAGAAAGACGCCAGTAGCAATTATGGGGAATTCCTGAACAGCCTCAACATAATAGCTTTGAATGATTAGAGCTGCAAAAGTTTTGATCAGAGTGAAACCCAACTCCTTTCCAGGACAAATCCTAGGCCCTGCATTAAATGAAAAGAACT
>JAOQMR010000004.1:23657754-23673007 GCA_027563865.1 Erythroxylum pelleterianum
AAAATGTGGGATCAATGTGTAGATAGATGAAAGTAAGTGAAACACATGATTTCATCTTCTTTCCTTCCCACATTTGCATGTTTTAATGATGTAGTTCGCGTTTGTTTCTGTGGTGTAACTATCAGGGCCATTTGTCAGCATTAGTAATTTAGTATTAAAAGGTAGAAGTATGAGTTAAGATCATGGTTTCATCTAAATTTTAAATTAAGGTTCGTTAAATTGGATGGTGAAATATAAGATACCCCTTTGTATAGTTCCTAGTAACTCCAAGGAGATGGCGACACAATAAACATGTCAGCTTATCGGCGAGATCAATCTTGAACATAGGAAAGCCTTTTATTATTTCTCTGACCTCTTAGATCAGACCAGCGAGATCAATCTTGAACATAGGAAAGCATTTTATTATTTCTCTGACCTCTTAGATCAGACCAGCGATCATGTCAGACATTCGAAAGACTAAATTACATTCTGACAGCTATAATGATTATATTTATATATACAGGTTCTACCCATCTTAATGTAGTCAACTCTTATTGTTCATAATTCAGTACGAGCCCCGTAGGTCCTGAATTACGGGACGGAATTCTCTGTCTAATATTATAGTGTTTTATTCTTTTCTATGAATCTCAGTCATTTATTTATACAAGTTTCGTATTTATATAAGACCTATATAAATAAATAACCGAAATTTGTAGAAAAGAATAAGATATCATAATATTGGATCGAGTACGTGAATTACATATGTATTTAAAGATTCTTTTGGCAGTGGATTTTGTGTACATGGAAGGATGAAGAATGCAAGCAGATAATGGAGAACTGTTACAAGGTGCTTCCAGCCGGGGGGAAGCTGATAGCTTGCGAGCCAGTGTTGCCAACGCATTCGGATGACAGTCACAGAACTCGAGCTCTCCTCGAAAACGACATATTTATCATGACAATATATGGGGCCAAGGGTAAGAACAGAACTGACCAAGAGTTTAAGCAGATAGGTCTCTCGGCAGGTTTCTCTCAATTCAGGGCTCTATATATTGACAATTTCTTTACCGTCTTGGAGTTCCAGAAGTGACACCATATGCATACCGAGCTTGGTTAAAAACGAGAAAAAGAAAAATGAATGAATTGCCATTCATGCGAAAGTGATTGCGAAGGGAAATACTACTTGATCAGCTTCATTGGGTCGTAGTATTGGTGTAGCGTATCCATTACCAAGTAGTAGTCACCAAATAATGGTTACTGTAACTCTTCTGGTAGTGACCAGAAGAAATAATTGCTGAACTGGATCTGATTGTTCGAAAACCGTCTTCTAGTTAAAGTACAAAAGACAAAACATTGAAGTTCTGAGCTAGTTATTTTATTATGTTTATGGCAATCGTTCTTTGTAATGTTTCTGTGACTTCATGTCTATCAAAATTAGCACATTACTGTGGATGTTGTCTATTATTACTGAGCAATTTCAATGAGTCCAAATGAAATCTTGGTGCTTGCCATCATCAGAAAAGCTGGATAATTTATTCTGCAGATTAAGCCACTGATTTCCATCGATATAGGAAACATCAACGTAAGGTGCTGCCTCATCCTTCGTCAGTAGTTTCCCATAAGAAGCTCTGTTTGTGTAGTTTGCTCCAGCTCCAAAACACTCATACTCCCCAAAGAATACCGTCCTGGAATGACACATTGAAAAATATAAACATGTTAAAGACACTACTTGCAATAGATTTATATCAAATTTTAAATCTGTCATCAATATAAAAACAAATTTGGTTTTACATTGAATCAAAAACCTTATTCAGGGAAACTTGAATGAAGAAAAAGAGAGGAAATTATTAACATCTATAAAAGGGATAGATCACGTACTGGTCTCTAGAGGGGTCTCTCCAGTCGTTCCATCCATCTGGAGAAACAACATCAGACATGTAAGTTGTGGAGAAGATAACCGTAGCATATGCTCCCCAAGCTCGACCAAGCCACACTTTTCCACTTCCACTAATGCTACAATTCACAAAGGAAAAACCTGTTTGCTCGCTTGCTGATTGCCTTGCTTGTGCTGTAATAGATCCACTTACTCCTCCTGTTGGTGGCTTTGCTATGGAATTGATAGTACAGCCCTGCCAGAATTAGCTAATCACTTTAATATTTGTCCATCACTCTATGGGCTATGGATGAGTTCTAAAACTTACTCAATTCCTGAAAGAGTAGGGTATCATTATCTACAGAAGAAAAGTCACTTTCTTTTTGGTTCAGTAGTTACACCCTAAAAGTCCATTTTCAATACAACTGTATTCCTTTTCACGTCCTAAATAACAAACTATACTAAAGTAACATTGGTTAAAGGGCATACAAAGGAAGACTAAACTTGGCCTGCAAGCAAAAATTTCAAAACAAAAAACATTAGAAAAAATAAAATACCTCAAAGAGTGATCTAGCATTGCCAAAAATGAAATCTATAGACCCTTGGATAAAGCATTCTTTAAAATAATGCCTTCCGCGATCATCATTAAGCGTGTCTTGAGAACCATAAAATCCACATCCATAAAACGCAGCTTGATCACCTGCTATTCTAAGTGCCACAGCTTGACCTCCCGCTTGACCTGGTGATGGAGAAGGAGCTGTGTTCTTCTCAAGAACCCCACAAGAAAATCCATCAAATCAAGGACTTACAGATAAAATTTGATAACAACTTGAGTTATGTGTGGCGTGAGAAATGCCTTACGTCAAAGCTAATATTGTAAGCAGTGAAGTTAGGGGAAAAGATGGCAACTGAAGCGCTATAGATTGTGCCTCCAGTAGAATTTGCAGTGTCGTTCCACGCAATAGCAGTATTGAGATAACCCTGGCCTTGAAGTATCAAGTTTGTTTTGTTAGCGTGCACTATCACCTTCTCTCTGCAAGATATAGTTCATTCAAGTAGGTCATGTCTCTTGTCTGATAAATTGAAGGGAAGTAGGCTCATGGACCAACAAGAAACACAGGAATGGAACAGACACGAGAAACTTAATGAGCACAAGAGCATAACCTGTAGGTACCGGAATCAACTATAATGAGGGTAGAAGAAGAGCTGGACTCAGGGACAGCATCAACTGCGTCCTGAACGCTGCTGAAATTCCCACAACCATGCTTGTCAACAGTGAACACAAGGGACACTTTGTAACGGTAAATCAATGCAGATTTCCATTTGTTGTTGTTGCATTTGATCCTGCGTCTTCTATGATGATGGTGTCTATACAAGGATTTTGCTGCTAGGGAATACAAGACATTCTCTACGCCACTTTTCTTTACAATTCTGTTGAGAAAGGCAAGTCCAAAACTGTTACTAATATTAATGGAAGAGTTTGCTTCAGGTGAAAAAGGAACAGTATAGAGGGCGATTATGAAGGAACATAGAGCAATGGCAAAGGCCAGCCAAAATGATGGTGCTTTGTTTCTCATGAGATTTAGGGGAATCTTAAAGAAATCTTATCCTGCTACTACGAGGGAAGTTTGAGTTTGGTTGTGTTAAATTTATGGGAAAGAGTTTGGATGATGATTGGCGTGGGAGGTAAGAAATGTATGGGTCTAAGAGATGTTAGTGGATGTGATGATGGGTTCATTAGCTTCTGCTTTAGAGCTAATGGTGCGGAAAAGAAATGAGGTAAAGAGGGGTGGAATAGATTTGAAGTAATGCAATATGCATACGCTAGCACCAGAAGAAGAGGCTATATTATGTATGGTCATGATACAAAAGCAATAAAATTTCCCAGTACTGTCCATCTGCTCAGCTTGTGTTTTATTTTTTTGACAATTTATGAGCAAATAAGCCAAAAGGCTGGAACGGATCTTCTGTTTACGAATCCTTCTTCTCCTGTGCCCAAAGCCTTCTCAGCCATTTATTGCAATAAATTGGTTGGTTGAGAGAATCCCCAAAAGGCTGTGGAGTTAGCTGATGCTGCCATTTCAAGTGCCTTGACATGAACATTGCTTCAAAAAAGGAGAAACTCTCAGTCAATCTTCTACTTGGAAATGAATTACAACTTATGCGCTCCGGCACCGCCTCAGCTTGGTTGTGAAGTCTCGTCCTTGTTTAGTTTCTTCTTTTTTCGGCCGTGTTTTAGGGCTCCAAAGTCCAAACTGGAGTCATACACGCTCATGAAAACAGGTTGGAAATAAAAAGCAAGTGAACTTAAGGGTCAGTCTTACCCAGTTACCCCGCAAGAAAACTGCAAAGGACGCCCTGACTTTTCACTCGAGGCTCTTTAAGGCCTATAATCATTTCCACTTCTGTAATAACTCCACGAATGCCCCCTTACCTGGATGGTAATAAAGCGATTCTCCGTTCAATCACCTTCCCAAGTTCATTTTCGTAAACCTGCACTCAAAACTGTTTGTCCCATCCTAGAACCCTAAAGCGACTTAAAAGCAAGCAACTGCAAAATTTTGATATTGATTTTTTTGTTTTCCTTTCATATCTTGGTGATGGAATGCAAGCAGATGAGGTTGTGACTTTAGGCTACATATAGAAATAATATACATTTTAAAGGTAAACGATGGGTTGTTTTATCAGTAAAATTAGCAACACCTAAACGGACTTTGATGGTCAGCACATTGGCCTTGTTTTTGGTATCACTCACTCTAGATCACAGAATGCGAAGCACTCGACAACATATGTACTTGTTTTGTTATCTAGGCTATACACAATTTAGGAAGAAAGAAAGAATTAAAGAAATGAAATAAATATGCCAATTAAGACACTAGGCTTTCTCGCTCCCTTCCCGCTGGAAAATGGCTCTTCCATTTGTCTACGACACTATAGACTCCGTACTTTGAGTGAGGATTCGACATGCAGGAACATGTTTATGTAGCATTGAAGTTCCTTTAAAGGTCACCATCTGGCAGCAGCTTTTTCTGTATATACTAAGCTGTGGCAGAGTAAATAGAGGAGTCAAAATCTGACAAGCTATAACATACATTTGTGCCCATCCGAACACACAAATTTCTGTCCTGAGCAAATATGCTCGCACATCTGTGGATGTAACTTCTACGTGTTCATGTCTAGTAGTGTGCTTACCTGGTCTGAGTCAACCTTCTGGAAACCAAATTTGTCGGTCCATATAGATTCTGCCTCTTCAGCGGCTGGAAGAACAAGGCTCTGAACATTCAAAAAGGACAGCAGCTTTTCGATACAGGAAAACAACAACTGGAAGTAACCCTGTGAGGATAATTAGCTACCAAAAGTTAAAGATAAGCTATCCAAATATTCAAACAGTTGACCAAAAATCTTCGAAAACTTTATCAAGTGCAGGGACGCCTAAGTTGTTCTGAACAGAATGTCATCACTTGCGATTGAAGCTGGGCATGGAATAAAATCCATAACGTCCAGCTATTAAAACGATCAAGGGAGAAACAGAAAGGGCATCATAATCACCTTGCCATGATGCCCATTACTGGTTGCAACTAGAGGAAGCTCGGCGACTGCTTGCCCAAATATTCTAAGAATTCCAGCTGACACAACAAATGAGCTGCAACAACAGATGCGTAAGTTGCTATTACTCAGAAAAATTGCTCCCCGTTTACACAGAAAGTTGAGGCTTACTTGACTGTTAGTACTGCACAGAACATTCCCCCATAATCCAGGCCTTTGGAATTCTTCCTGAGAAAATCAGACCTATATAGTTAGCATATTAGGTTAGAGAGCAGCAGACAAGAGACTTGCAAACATTTAGCTTACCCATAAACCATCAATGGAATAAGGTCACGTCCGGTTGAATCAACTATGGGATCAAAACACTCCTGAAGCGTAAATAACATATCTCACTTCATCAATAATTTTCAAACAAAAGGTAAAATATTTATAATCCATTGACACTTGACAAATGAATAATGTATTGTGAACAAAGAATTAAACTTCACAACACTAACAGCTAGTAGCAAAGTTGTTCAGATTATGCGACTTATGGAAATGCATCTCCACAGAATACCAGATGCATCACAATTTGCACATCCAGATTAAAATATAAACCAGCTGAAGAATCATAGATGTAAAAGGTGGCATACATCAAGTGTAACTATGTAAATTGTTGCTTGTAAGCAAGGAATGTACTCACTTGGAAAATAATTAGAGCTTGGGAAAGTAACAGTTTATTTTCACGAGAAGAGAGTTTGCCACTGAGAAGTCTCCATCTTACATCAATGTCACTAATGACTCCTAAACCTTTCTGCTCATGCTTCATTTTTATGACCTCCAAAAGAGTGTCCGGAAGTTTTTCTGCTCCTCGAACGATCAATTTCTGTAAAGCAGTATGGATCCTACTGCAATCCATGGAACAAAACCACCTCCCTTTTGGCAATTCCTGCAAACAGGTGATGAAACATCTTCATTTCACAATCACCCAAAAAAAATACTCAATAGAATGTGAAATAAGTAGACATCAACTCAAAGATCTTCGTCACATAACTATGCCAACTGCAAAGCACAAACCTTTAAGTTTGCAATTTTATGGCTCCTCAAACAGCCAACATGAAACTCCTTCTCACACTGCAGAAAAGCAAAGATTTAAAAACTAGTTCTGAGTTAATAAATCTAAGAAAAGCATGAAATAGCTCAAACATGTAAAGAACATGACTAAAAATCCAAGAGAAAAAAACTAATCCAAATATCAATTTCTCATTACAGAAGCAAGCAGTTAATATTTCATCATTTCACAGTTTGAAATTATAAATAAATTACAGAAAATAGTCCAGAGAACTACCTGATCACACAGTATTATTGTTCTTGGACCAAATCCAGATCTGCTGAAATCATAACCCCTGCAAACAGCAAAATCAAATGAATAACGTCAAAGAAAAGTTAAAGAGAGCACAGAAAATCATTATTGGACCTACGTCTTTACAATTATAACAAAGTTTAGGAATCACTAAAATGTTTGCAAATTCAAATAGTTTCAGATTGAAGTGTAACTCTTACCGACACAACACACATCCAGTAAACTCAGCTTCTATGTTTCTTACAATACGCATGCATCTCTTGGTTATCTGCTCTAAAGGATCAATACCAGAAATTCTTCCAGCTGCAACAGCATTTGCATTATATTCCACAAACTTTTCTCTTTGGAACATATTCTGGCAAAACTGACAATACCAGTCACCCTGTGGAATACTTGGTAGAGATGCACATCCTGTATAGGCAATAAATTGCTCACAATATCAATTCATGCAGATCAAAAATACTAATTGGAAATGACAATTTCCTTAGAAAAAGTTCATAAAGAATCAGATGTTAGGTTTTGTTTTATTGTTCTTAAGATCAAATAATGAATTTTAAATAAGAAAATTGCCATGAATTTTAAAGAAACAAAACAAGTAAAGAACATGGTCCTACCTCTAAACCAAATGTACACGCAATCTATACTTAAGAACAACACAAGGTATGTTTTATGCAAGTACAAGTTTTTCCTGTTTACTCCTTGTAATGGTAGCTAAGCTATAGGTCCTTAAAAATTTAGAAGTAAGCAAGGTATAATTGTTGGAGAAAAAGAGTGTCAGGCCCATAACGCAGATACATAAACACCAAAAAAGAGGAAAAACTTAATTTTACAAGCGACATTTAATAACTCTTGAGCAATTATTGTATTATGATAGACAAAAGATTAGTAATGTAAATCTTGACGTGCACCTTCAAAGCAAAGGTACTATTAGAATTCTAGGCTCAGAATACTAAGTTTTGCTATATTATTTATATATCTGTAATGAGCTAAGCAATACAGTATATCCAGAGCAGATTTGCTCCTAACCAGAGCTGAATAAGCTCCTCAGAGAGAATGATTGCTCTCTGTCTACAATATTCTTTCTTCTAATTTCCAGAAGACTCCCTCTCCTCACTCCCCCTCCTCTTATGATACCCCACGTACATTTTGCCATACATTCTGTTATGCCTTGTGCCACCTCAGCCCATGTGCTAACTAACTCTGACATCACCCTCCTCCTGTCTACGTGAATACACCCTCCCTATCCTAGGCTTAATATTATTGCTAATTGCTATCATGGATCCTAACATTGCCCCCTCCTAGAAGATCACAAGGCTGAAATGAGGGAATTGGCTCTGAATAACACTTTCATCTTCCCAAGTAGCATTCCCTATAGGCTTGCCCTGCCACTGAACCAACCACTGCCCAATTGAGTGTCCCTCTTTGAAGATAACTCTGCTGGCTAGGACAGAATCTGGTTCCCCCCTATCCTCCACTTCGACCTCCATACCTTCTAGCAAGTTTGCTTTAGCTGTGTAGTTGCCCACTGCTTCCCCACTAAGTTGCACCTTTTGCCCCACATGTTGGAGTTGCATGGTCATCTCCTTCCAATCAACCATGACCTTTCCTAAGGTTTGCAACCAAACCATCCCTAATATCACATCCATTCCTGCTAAGTCCAAGACATAGGCATCAATTTTCCGCTCCATTTCTCCCATCCGAATAGGTACTCCCATACACCTTCCTTGAGTAGTGACCCTATGGCCATCTCCCAGCTTAGTTCCCAACACCTTACTTGTCTCCACCGTCAGTCCCAACCCACTCACTAGTTCTGGGGAAATAAAATTATCACTTGCCCCACTGTCCACTAAGATCATAATTGGAACCCCCTGTAACTGCCCGACCAACCTCATGGTTTTTGCTTCTGGCATCACTGCCTCCTCCACCTCAAACACCCTCATTGTTCTGCATCCTAAAACCATTTCAGCCCCTTCCTCAACATCGGCTTCTAGGGCAACGATTTCTCCATTTTCTCCCAAGGTCTCATTGTCATCCAAAATTAACAGCCTTAACTGCTTCTTCGGACACAGATGAAGGGGGTGGTACCGCTCCCCACATCGGAAACATAGCCCTTTATCTTTCCTGTCCATGAGTTCCTGGTACGACAAATGCCGCACCCCTCTGTTGCTCTCCATCGGTCCCCGTCTGTCACTCTCTGTTCGTCGGGTGGGAGTTGCCAAGGATGGAGCAACCGTCCTCCGTTGCGCCGGAAGCTCCGATGGAGCCTCAGAGAGGTCGCGATCTCTCCCTAATCCGGCCCCCCCCTCAAATCTCCCTTGACCCGTCGGGTCTGGAGGCTCCGGGTCCCGATGGGTCAGGTTGACCCGAAGGTTGCCCTTAAAAGGACTTCTTCTATGCGGCGACCACAATCGCATGAGAGGTCCTGTGCCTTCAACGCCCCCGAGCTCGTCATTCACTTCATCCTCCACTGCCCTAGCCATCTTCATCAGCTGGTACCTGTTGACAGGTCCCGGCGTACGTACCCTCCTGCGTATGTCAACTCTCAACCCACTCATGAAGTACCCCATGAACTGCTCCTCCGGTAAACGACCTACTTGCGACGAGATGAATTCGAAAGCCTCAATATATTCCTCCACCGAATCCGTCTTCTTTAAGTCCGACAGCTCCTTGAAAGGGTTATCAAACCTTCTTCCCCCATAACGATCGGTAAGGGCTCGTTTAAACCTTTCCCAGTCCAACTCTCCCTCTGTCTCCCGAAGAAGGTTAAACCAATGTATGGTGGAACCTTCCATGCTCAGTAGAGCTAGCTTCATCTTAATCGGGTCCGAAGTATTATGAACTTCAAAATATACTTCGGCTCTCGTGATCCACCCCACAGGGTCTGACCCATCAAACATGGGTAACTCTACCTTGCGGACAGACATCCTGTATTCGTCCATGGTATCATCGGAGTGCTCCACCGGATGTGTTTGCCCATGGCCTAGGTTCCTCACCCCACCAGTATTCGGCCCCCTTCCTGACGCATCTCCACTCCCTTGTCCTTCCTCCGGCCTCTTCCCTAGCATTTTGCTCATTTACAGCAGCAAGGATCGCTGCATTTCCCCCATCGCATTCGCATGGATGCCTGAATTTCCTCCACTCCTGCCTCCAAGCTAGCCATACGAGATTCCAAGACATCTACCCTGTCGGACATCTTCGGTGGCATCAAGGTGAGTTACTCAAACTTGGTTGGTCTCCTAAAAAAACGGGTCGTCTCTCCCTCAGTTGGTATCCGGCAGGTCGGACCAATGTTAGAACTCTAGGCTCAGAATACTGAGTTTTGCTATATTATTTATATATCTGTAATGTGCTAGGCACTACAGTAAATCCAGAGCAGATTTGCTCCTAACCAGAGTTGAATAAGCTCCTCAAGAGAGAATGATTGCTCTCTATCTACAATATTCTTTCTTCTAATTTCCAGAATACTCCCTCTCCTCACTCCCCCTCCTCTTATGATACCCCACGTACATTCTGCCATACATTCTGTTATGCCTTGTGCCACCTCAGCCCATGTGCTAACTAACTCTGACATCACCCTCCTTCTGTCTACGTGAATACACCCTCCCTATCCTAGGCTTAATATTATTGCTAATTGCTATCATGGATCCTAACAGGTACCATGTTTCAGCGGAATAAAAAAGTGGGGCATTGTATGAGTCTACTACCTAAATAACCATGGTCAAGAAATTGAATATCCCTTCTTGAGTTTAGATTATTACAGCACTAAAAGTTTGAAGGAAGCCCAATCTTATGTAGTTTGGAAAGGACCAAAACTAATAAAAAGAAAGAACAAGTTTTCCTAAGTTTTGTCCTTTAGAGAGTCCCCATGGTGAATGATTCTTGATACAACATATTAACTGCCCAAAACCCATCATAGTTACAAATAGTTCCTTCTTTGTAGCCTTTATTTCATCCTGTAGCTATTTATATCTGTTTCTTGAGATGGACAATTCACTGTATTCACAATTCAGGGCATACAAAAGTTCCAATGAAGTAATCCTTGGGATAAAAGATACACCAACTACCTAGTCCATTTCCAAATATTACCTGAAACCCGACCCGCGCTCAGGAAAAAATATTGGATAACCAAGGACTTTAACAAGATAATTTATCTTAAGAAGCATATCAATCTTCTTATGATGATTAAAAAAAAATTACAAACCTTTGTGAAAGGCCCTTGGGCATCCATCGCAAAGAATAAGGTTCCCACCATCCGCACAAACAATACACAGGTCATCATTATCCTTAGCAGAATACTTGCGGCCTTTTGAAAGAGAGATTGCCAATTCATGGAGTGACACGCCATTAGAGGTATAGATATATGCATAGCTGTCAAGAAAACAAAAGGTCCATTTTATCAAACCACATGAAAATATATATGCATCAAAAACGTAATGTGTACAATCTTACGGTTTCTTGCGAGTAGCCCAGCCTGCATGAGCTTCAAAGGTTGAGGGGCTAACCTGTGCATTATTAATTAAGAAATTTTCAGCACCTTTGACAGGAGATTACAGAACCAAAACATTTAAGTAGAATCAGACTGTACCTCACAATTGCAGCAACAACAAAGTATTCCAAAGCCCCTTTTATAACCCAAAAGCAATTTCTGTCCACAAGAGTTCAATACTTTACACACTAAGAATGTGACAATATATAAGCATGCACAATATTTATCTTAACCACCTGCCCACGAGCATAGTATGCTACTTCAGTTCCATCAGGCAATCCACCTTCCTCAAAAACCAATTTATGCAAGCGCTGATCTCTTTAGAAAAAAAAAATCATGACCAATTACTATGCGTAAATGGATTTAATAACAAAGAAGCAACAAATACAAGAAAACTATCGTGAGAATAATAAGAATAACAATGATACAAATATAGGGAAAGAATCTAACTTTGTCGTTATTCTCCACTGACACTTATTTTGGGGAGAGACACTTGCTGGTAGGTTTTTCAAGGACTTTGACATTGATAAAGTTTTTGATTTCCTGAAACAAGGGCCCAAAAAAGGAAACATGGAAATTCAATAATGTGTAATAAGGAAATCAAATAATAAAATCTGAACAGATAACAATATTAAATCTTAACAATGTTTATATGCTAATGCAACTTCAGAATAAAAGCTGCAGCAAACTTGTCAAATAATGAATGAATTGTTAAATCTTAAACCATGATAAGGAAATGACAAATCAACGTGATGTTAAAAAAAACAACCTCCATGTGGTCTTCCATGGCTTAAGTTTCCTTGATGATACATGCAATGAAACACTTTTTTAGGGATTTTTGATCATACCTAATGACCTGAAGTAGTGTAGAATTATGAAATAAGGAATGTACACCAGATAGCACAACACCAACCCAAGTATCCAAAAGAGTGTTTAAAACTAATAAGTCTTGCCAAATGATTGACAGGGAAAACCACAAACATTTTCTTAATATGACAAAAAGTAAAAAAAATCAGCGTCTAAGTCAGATAAAAGCAATAAAGTAGAATCTGAGATGTATATGATACTAACTCGAAAGCTGTTTTCTGTTCAGTCCTTTTTCTAGATGACATGCGCACCGGGGAATTTGTGGACTTTATTCTTATATGTGATTTTGCTGACCTGAATGATTCAAATGAGTACGCAAATAAGGGAAAAAGTCACAAAATGACAATACAGCAATGCAATGTAAGGAAATGAATGTAGGCATAAATCATGTGCTCAGGTGTTACTTGCTTTCCAAAGATAAAAGCAAAACAAGGGAAAAAATATACACTGACAAATCACAGAACCACAAGGGATACCAACTTTCTTTTGATCATAGCTGGAGTACTCTCTAGCGAGGATGTACCAATTGAAACACTGTTGGAGCAGTCCAAAGTCAAAATTGGTTCAGTTGAGCTAAAATAAGAAAAAGAAAGTATGTTTAAAAAACTGATCTCACGCATACATAACTCACACGATAGTAGGAAAAACCTACCATGCTGATTCATTGAGTGACTAGGATCATATCAGTTAAAAGGATAACAAAGGGCATACCTAGCAGTTGCACTAGTTTCAATAGTTAAGCTTCCGTGGGATTCTTTGGAGTCTGCACATGAATTGCATAGAGGCCCTACTTTGCCAACATAGATCGTAGGAAAGATACCTAGGTTGTTTCAAAGAAGAAAGAAAAAATGATAATAAAAGGTTTTGAATAAATTTCCCACAGAAATATCACAAAACAGAATATTCAACCAAATAAGCCACCTTTGCATCTTCTACAAGTGAATGTTTTTTCTTCAGGCAAGCCACTAATGGCACTTTGAATTGTAGCTTCTAAAGTATCCAAAGAAGAAGACCTGCATGCATTCAATACATCAAGCAGGCTCTTGCCATTCTCAAAACAAATGTATTGTCCTGCACGTCTGTATTGTTTGATTGCATGAATCTCAAATTGCGAAGGTGGAATGACCTATACAGTGAACGAAACAACCATCACAAAATGATGTATATGTCGAACCACATTGCAACAACAAAACATACTGCAGAAGTAAACCATACTTACTCTACGGCCCTTGCAGAGTGAACAAGAACACAGAATCCCAGTATCCTTAATCATACCCCGGAGTCCAAACGCTTGGAACTAAGATTTCCGAAGGAGATAAACAGAATCTTATGAGCTGCCTTAAATGAAAAGAATCAATTGCAGGAAAACTAATGCAAAAAATGACAATGTACCTTTTTGCCACCCATGTATACCACCGGCACCCCCTCAAGTAAACCAGTCTCAAACAGTTCCTTGACAGTCATTGGTACATTTTCCAGCGCAATCTTTTTCGACATTTTCAACTCCAAATTCTTCTTTGGTGGAATCAATGCACTTCCTTCTGCTATCGTCTCAACATCAACTCTCGAAACTGCTTCACCGTCGATAGCATCAAACCCATTAACCTTAACCTCAACTGCCTCACCTTTAACTTTCATAGTGGACCTATTAAACCGTTTCAACTTCTTCCTCTTTAGAGAACTGCCCTTTTTAACCATCAACATAATAGGCCCGTCTTCATCAGCCTCACCCGACTTGTCATCCTTAAAGATACCCATCTCCACACTGCAATGAGCTCGATCATCACTCAGATTACCAAACACTTGGCTTTCTTCATTCACATTATCAACGCTTTGTCTCTCTTTAATTACACTTTCAATAACCCCGCAATTTTTACTTCCATTGTCCAACACTCCAGTTTCCCCGTTAACAACCCAAACTCCTCTCGAATCATTATCTATACTCATTCCGTTATTACTTACTTCAAATTTTGACTCTTCAAAACCATCAAGTGATTTATCTCGTGCATCGACGTTGACACAGTCAAATAATTCACAAGCTCTACTCTTCCGAGAATAAACAAAGTAGCCATTTACCTTATCGAACTTGATTCTCTTACTACAACTACGAGCCTGTTGAGTCGGTGACTGAGTCACAGTCTCCCCACACTGATCAACGGCCACAGAATCGAGCTCCCTCTTCATGACTAAGACCGTAAAAGATCAACTAGAACTCGAAGGATCGAAACCCTAAGCATGAAATTGGGGCCAAAAACCACCGATTATAAGGTTTCGGCTCAGAGTGAGCGAAACAACAACAAAAAAACGGCGCCAGAAAAGAGGGTAAAATGGAAATTGGAGGAATAAGAGGAATCGGAGAAGTAATTAACGAGTTGTTGAAGAGCAGAAAACAAGAGTTTATGGATTCTGGATTTGGGGGTTTGATTTTGAATTGATTTTAAGAAAAAGTTTTAAAAAAAATAAAAGACGGGAAGAGGAAGGCTAAAGGAGTCGTACTCGTGTCATGTTAGACGGTGAACTGACCAAGTAGATTTAGTGAGAGAGCGGGTGGAGAGAAAAATGAGATGAGGTAAGTGGCAGGATATGTAAATATGTTGAAAAGGGACACAGTGAATTTACTTTGACACCCCTTTGGTCTATTTCATATGATTGACATATGAGAAAACTTCAAATTTCGGATTTATGTTAATAACTTCATAAAAATAGTAATACCATATATTATAAAACATTAAGCTTTAAATAACTTTAGGATTGTTAATTATTGATAATTCTTAACAACTAATTTAGTATTAAAACTGAATTTATCTCATTAAAAACAAACAAATCTTCAAAATCATGGTTTTATACATTGTTTAATTATAATAAAATAGGTTAAGGTGCTTTTTAATTCCTAATATTTGCATTAAACTTTAAATTAGATTATAACACTTGTCAACATACAAAAATAATCTCCAACTCCCCCCCTCCTTCCTTTCAAGTTATTTCCTCGACCATTCTTTATTTTTCTTTTATCTTTAGTCTTAAATTGCTTTCTCCCATTCTTTGGTATCTTTTCCTATTGTACCTTTTGATCTATCCCCTTTGTCTTTCTTTTCTAACCATTGCTCTTTTTTTTCTTTCTTTATTTAGTTTTGTCTAGTAGTGAACTTCTTAAAATTTGTCC
>JAOQMR010000004.1:23698976-23716514 GCA_027563865.1 Erythroxylum pelleterianum
TCAATCGAATCAATTCCGCAACAAAACAAATACAATTGTCTCGTTAAGTTTTTCTTTATAAGAATTAGAATGTTCAAAGCAATCTTCTTTCTCGTTAATAAAAAATTGAAAATATCTGATTTTAATTAAAATTTTAAAATTAAATCATAACATTAAAGATAATAAGTAATCATCACTCTTTTATTTGATCGTTAGAGATTTATGCCTATTATATCTACAAAAAAATTTAAAATACAAAAATATATATTCTTTCCATCTACATTGAAGGCTATAATACTAATAAAAGATTTTGATTACAAAATCATATGATCATCATATATAATTCATAACATCCATAATTAATATGACTAAATTATTTACAATTTTATTCAATCTTTTCGCACATATTAAACAAACTTTCCGCTTTCTTTCAAAATTCTTTTTGTGATTTTCTCACATTTTATCATTTTGCAAAATTACATATATATTATTGTTTTAGTTTTTTTTTTACTAAATAAGAGTAAAGTTGTGTACTACGGAATCTCATCAAACCCCATATTTAAAATAACAATATTATATATTTTAGTTGAAGGCACCTTTTGGTCATTAATATTTGCATTAAAATATATATATATTTGATAATATTTAGAAAATCATTTAAAATTACTCTTAAGTTGATCAAATTGTCAAGGTTTTATTACTTTTGTTGATTTAATTTTTTTTGAAGTTAAAGGCATACATTAATCACTTAAGTTATTGATATAGATCCTTAAATAAAAAATCTTCAAATTAATTAAGAGATTTAGAATTTCTAAAACCTTAAATTCTTAAAATCACAAATTTAAATTAATTGAGTTTTTTTTTATCATTTTTCTCTGTCACAACTCTTTCTCTTCATTTAAACCCTAAATCTCTGAAATCAGATTTGAATTAACTTTGGATCTTTCATAATTTTGTTCTCTCCTGTCGCTCTCTTCTTTGAATCTCCATGTGCTGATTACTCCATCTGCTAGGCTGTTTTTCAGTTCCAAATTTACAATATCACCAGCAATTTATTCTTTCAAAAACCCCCAATTGTAATGAGTCTTTCAGGTTGCGGGTTAGCATCTGGATTTCATGTTCTTATTATAGTCAGATTGTCAAAATGCGTTTATATGGTTCTTTAGCCTGCAACTTGCAACTTGCAACCTTTCTCACCCTTCACTTTTATTCATAGTCACTTGTCTTCCTTCCTCATTCTTTTGTTTTATTTCTGTTTTTGAATTTGTTTCTTCTCCACCTGGAAGCTATCTTGGAAGACTAACATAAAACAATCAGTGGATTGAATGCAGTGGAAGGAGTTTGGAGAAACTTCATGAAACCAATCTGTTAATGGCTTGTAGTTGTGATGATGATATTACCACATACTCAAAAAGAAGCCATATGATGGCCGCATCTGCAGTCATTTGACTTGGGGAAGTGAAGAGGCTCTTGAGTTCCTCCTGCTATTATTTTTCTGACCTCGCGGAAAAAGCTCTCTAATGTAAATGATCAAGGGCTAACTTACTACCTAATTTCTAAAATGAAGAGTGTGATAGTTTCCAGAAAGCCGTCATGGCCCCAGTTTCCCAGCATGCAACAAAATAGATCAGTCTGTTAAGGCACTTAAAGAACATGTGGATACCGGTTCATCCACAGAAGCAACATGGTTTATGACATTCTCAGACATGGAAGAAGACAGTTCTGGGCTTGACTATTCGGTGGACGCACTTCTTCTCCTGCAGAAGTCCATACTGGAAAAGCAAGGAACCTTTTTTTGAGAAGACGTCTCAACTGATTCACCTGGTAGAAATAACTCACAAGAAAGAGAGAAAAAGAAAAGGAATAGAGAGACAGTGACTTAGTGAGCAGTTTCATTTATAGAAGCAGTGAGATGCTCTCCTTTTTTTGTCCAAAGACCATAAATTTAATTCAAGAATTTTTTTTAAAGGCGTAGGTTTCAGGTACTAAGATCGGATTCATTAGTGCTAAAGAAACAGATTCAAATGGGGTGTCTGAAATTGCCGTTTGAACTAGCTAAGATTGCCAGACATCGTTAGCGTTGTGATGTCTGAAAATAGTCAGGAGTGGAAGATGCAGTTAACCTGAAAGCCAGGACAGCAATATACTTCAGTCTTCAATGATATTCACAGTTCTACTTCAATGGATTGAGGAAATACACTAGACTGTGTGTTTACTAAGGTTTGCTTGCTTGCGTTAGCTCAATTATAATATGGCAGGAGGCAGATGTTGTATTAGAAAATATAAATTTAGCAGCTGCCTATACATGGATGTCAGATATAGGTCAACTGATGATGCAATCAAATTGAAATTCTTGTTTCCTTCCCATTCTGTGTCTGACGTATGGTGTTTGATGGTTGATTTCAAGTCCAAATCAACGTGGACAAGCGGCAGATTGATTATCCTGTTCATAATTTGCTTCTATTCCCTGCTTAGCGTGCAGCATGTACCATTTACACTTGACAAAACATGCACTATAACGTTTTAATATCTTTAATCAGTTTCATATTAGGACTTTACATAACATCTTTTATCTCCCTCTTGTCTTTTATTTTTACCAGAGAGTGAATTAAATATATGTGGCAGAAAAATTGGAGAGTTTCTGTTGGTCCTTGGTAGGGACGAGTTGTTGGGGTCATTTTGATTTGAAGTTTGAACTTGAAGCATACATTTTTCTCATGGATAAGATTTACCAAGATATATACTACTATCATGGCAGGCAGGCAGGCACGCTCGCACGCAGGTAGCAGTTCGATGGCTAAGTTTCTTGCTCATCACATCCATGTATTATAATAGACACTAGCAAGTGTTCCTTGAAATAAGAAAGCTCATAAAACAAGCAAATATACGTTCATAGATGACTCCAATAACAAGCCTTGGCCAGAGGCCTATGGGCTCCATCAACATACACGTTTATTAAGTACCAGAGAGACAGGCACTAATCACACGAAATTTACATAAGAAAGGACATAAATGAAAGGAAAGCACAACATGTCTGACTTGCCCCGGAGAATGTTTCCTCCAAGCTCAAATGACATGGAGGAAAGAGAAACTCAGAGGGAACTGGTAAATGCCAAAGGATCGAAGTTGCCCTATAAGAGAAACCGCCGCCCTTTAAGAGGGCGATTCAGATCCGACAATCTCCATTGCTTCCACAATTCCGGAGAATTGCAGAAGCAGATATAACAATCTACACCAACACCAAGGAACAAGAAGTGACCACCCCACCCCCATCACTTTATTGGATGAGAATATTGTCAGGGGTGGCCTGAGAATGAGCAAAAGCATCATCCCATGTTGGGATGGTGCAGTTCTAAGAGGGTTTGTACACGAAGCTAGTAGTTGGTTGTTATACGGTTGGTTCTTTATCAGAGTCGTAAGGGCAATAAAAGGGTGAGATGACTTAAGTAGAAGTGTCTTGTCACTTTTTGGTTTAAAGGACCCAAAGAGAAAAGGAGGTGGCAATGGCATCTTCCCAGGATATGCCATTGCCACCTCCTTTTTATTATTTCTTGCAATTTTCCTTTCCCCTATCGTTGATTCCCATCCATTCTACTTCGTGTTTTCGTGGCAGCAGAAGATAGTTTTTACTTTTTAGGGAATACGTTCAGTGGTGTATTAACCTATTTTATTGGGACGTATACTACTACTTTTCATTCTTTGGAAACAAGTAAATTAATGGAATTATAGAGAAAAGAAAATCGTAAGTTAAATGTTTTTATCTGATGCTGTCCCTTGATTCTTCAGGTCTTAGTCAACATGGCCTACATGGAGATGAAATGTTGTTCAACAAAGTGGCATGTATCCACAGGAAAAAAACAACTCGCTGATAGCAACCGTATTGATGGGAAGCGATGAGATCTTAAGTGGCCCATTCTGGTTTGGTCGTCGGCCATTAGATCTTGATGCGTCAGGATACACTGGTGTCATGTACACAACCATATACCGTCTCCAAAGGTTGCCTCTTATTCAATATAAGGTATGCCTTTTCTTTAATGTTCTTTTGACATCTTTTCCCAGTCTGAGTGAGATTTCATGCTCTTGGTGACAACAGCGGTATCTTCTTTATACCCCCAAATGGGAGAGTTTAATAATCCCTTTTGATTGCGTAACGCCTTTTGGAGAGAGTCATCGGATGCAAACATCAGCTTGTTAATAAATGTTCATTACACATGGCAGATGAAAATGGCAAAGTTGAATCACCTAGATTGCATTAAACTTGGATAGCATCTAACATAAAATGAACAGACGCAATGTTCCCAATATCGTATTTGAGACATTCATAAAATGCAAATGATACTGTTGTTCATTGTTTCTGATGTCCATCTTTCAAATTTCAATCCTCCTAGTTAAAAAGCTTTGACATGTATTTACTCTATTGGAACTTCAATTATTAAGTATAAGTGAAGAGTTTGAAGGGATATAATTATCATTAATTTACTTGATAAAATAAAAGAAGATTTATTTATGTGCTGAAATAACAATTTTAAATTGGAAAATCAGAATAAAAATTCCAACTCTAGAGAAACCTGCAATATCAGTGACTGGATTCTTGTACAAGAAGCGGACAAGAGTAGGAAAATGTCATGATGAAGTGGGATGCAACATATGGGCATCTAGGAAAGTGGACCAAGAATATTATTTTGATGCCAAAACATTTTTCTGCACGTGCTTTATTAAGTATTTCTCTTCCAACTGCAACAGAAGTTGCACTACAGAGTCCATTGACATGGTTCTTGGATGTGCTTACTTGAACCTGTAATTAAAGCAGTTGCAGTAGGTGAGTCTATTGATTAAGAAATCGTATTCATATTTGGTAAATTTATCAGAAATGGCTTCCAAGTTTAACACCAAGACAAAAGAACCACAAACTTTTCAGTATTGGTGAATTGGAAGGATTCAAGGAATCATAAATTGGAAGCCCTCATGTGTCCTTAAAATTACCTCTTTATGGCATGAGCTGCTTTAAGCTTCATCACAAGTTCCTCGCGCTGTGCTTCTACCTCAGCATATTTGAGGCTCATATGTAAATAGCGGTCCTGAATTTCTCTCAATTCTTTTTCCAGTGACGATTTAGCGCGTTCATATCTTTCTTCTGGGGTGGCTTCAATTTCACCTACTGATTTTCTTGAAGATCCTGTGTGGACTTTATGGCCCTCAAAGGTTAACCTGTATAGCAGGTAGAAATTTATTAAGAGAACTACAAATACTGTAACTAGAGATTGTTAGCTGTGGAAAATGGATTAAATCTGTATGTAGAATGTCTAGTATTCATCATCTAATCAATGAATGAGACCATCATTGAATAGATGGATTCAAGTATCTTCTATCCTGGAAACAGACTAGGCCTCTTTAAGATTAAGATGAAGCTGCTGGATGTTGTTTAAACGAAGTTATGTTTGCTCTCATACTTACCTTTTAAGCTTAGCCTTGTACAGCTTATTCGATTGCATGGCCTTAGCCAGTTCGTCTTGGAGGATACGAATTTTTGATGCAGGATCAACATTAACAGCATGGCTTTCATGATAATGGTCATCTGTATATCCATTGTCACACTGTTTCAGGAAGACAAAAACAGTAAGTTCGGTGAGAAAAGATCTTTCTTCCTGCAATTAGAACCAGACAAAGTTGTAAAAGAAAATTGTAGTAGATATGCCTGAATGTCAAATTTAACAAGAGAAAAGAGAAACTGATGCATACGTCTTTCTGCTGTAGACTTTTAAATGAATCGAAAGCAATTAGCTGCCTCCCGTTCTGTTTCTTTTCTTTCATCATTTTCAGTTCCTCCTCAAGGGATTGAGCTTTTCTTTTAGATTCACTTTTCTCATCCTCGAGTTGTTTTATCTGTCGATGAAACTGTGTATTCGTTCTCATTATCTGGCTGATCTCTTCTTTGAGCTCCGTATTCTGCTCAATCAATGCCTCTTTTGCAATTATTTCAGCCTCCATCCGCAGAAGCTCTTTCTCTACAGAAATCCTGCTCTCTTTAAAGCCCTCTAGTTCGGACACAGCCTGCTTCAAGGTAGCAATCATGCCAAGAAATGAATCTTTTTCCACCTTCAATTCTTCACATTCTTCAGACACTAAACGCAATGAAGTTTCAAGTTTCTCTTTCTCAAATTTGGTGGTATTAAGCTCGTTCTTCAAAGATACTACTTCATCCTGAAGTGTTCCTATTTCCATTGACTGAACCTTCAAATTCGTAAACTTGTCCATGACTTGTTGCCTTTCATACTCTGATACTGTAAGTTTTAGTTCAAGATCATTAAGTAAGGTCTTAAATTTTTCCTCGTGTGATTTGTAGCTCTCCAACAGCTTCACCATTTTATAATTTTCGGCCTTCAAAGTTTCTTGGTTTTGCTTCAAAGCATCCAGCTCATCCATCAAGCTTCGAATCTGAACCTCAGATTCCACCTGTGCGGTATTGAGATCTGATTCTAGCTTAGCTATGTTGGCACGTAAATCAGATACTTCATGCCTAGCATCAGAAGTTATTTGTTCTTTCTCATTTTTAGTTGTTGAAAGTTGCAACTTGAGTTCCCTTGCTTCTCGTCCAAGGCTCTCATTTTCTGCCAACTTCTCCAGATGCTTCTGGTTCAATAAGCTATGCTTCTTGTTATGGTTTTCCAATTCCTCACAAAGGAAGTCCATTTGAGAAGTTAAGCTTTTCTCTTTGGAGGCACTGTCTTCCAAAAGTGAAGAGATCTTTTCATCTAAATTCTTAATTCTATCAGAGTACTCGACCAAATTTCTCTCCGACTCTCTCAATTTTGTCTCTAAGTGAGCACACTTTTCCTGCAACTCCATGTTTTGCCTTTTCAACTCTCCATTTGATTGTTGAAATGAACTGCATTCCTCCCTTAGACTTTCCACTGTACTTTGCAACTTTGGTTCTGCTTTTCTCAGATATTCAAGTTCTTCGTGAGCTTCTGACAATTGATCCTGCATTTCTTGAAGCTTCTCTTCGTGATCTGTCTCTTCAGTCTCCATATCATTCCTCAATCTTGCTATCTCAGCTTCAAGAGTCCCAACATGAGACAGGGACTTCTCTAATTGAAGGGAAGTCAACTCTTTCTCATCTGTCAGGAACCTTAATTGAGTTTCAGAGCGAGAAATGCATGCTGACAACTCCTCATTCTCCTCCCTTAGTTTTGATAACTGATTCTCCAATTCATGTTTTCCATTCTCCAACTCTGTTGATTTCTTCTGAAGATATTTGTTGGCAGAAACATGAGAATCGAAACTGCTGCTGAGCAGCATTAAATCATTTTGCAAATCATTTAGGCATCTTGTAGCAATGTCGCTTTCTCTTGTGACAATGATGATGTTTTCATCAAGCTGGTCCTTTTCTTTCTGAAGAACTGAAAGCTTGGATTCAACTTCTGTTTGATACCTTTGAAGGCTCCCAATCTCTTCTTCTTTCAACAACAGCCCAGCCTTAAGATTTTCTATCTGTTCCTTGCTTTCCTTCAGTTCCTTCCTCAGTTCCGTAACTTCCATTTCAAAGTTCAACTTCTCACTCTCAAAATTTTCAACTGAAAGATGATGCTCTTCCATAATCTCCCTGAGTAATTTCTTCTTCAACTTCTCTTCAAGATTATGTGTTTCAGCTTCATGACTGCGTACTTCAGACATGGAACTTTCCAAATATACACCTGCCTCCATGGATCTGGTATTGGTTGCCTCAAGTTTGGGAAGCAAATTTTCATCTGTTAGCTCCTTAGATTCGCTTTCTAGTTCCAGCGGCTTGAATTTCAGAGATTCAATTTCTTTGATCAGGTCCCTATCTATTTCATTTGTTGGTCCCATTTCTACGGAATCAGGATTTATCTGCCGAGATTCAGATAACTTTGCTTTCAACTGAACTATTTCCTTCTTTTTGGCAGATAGTTTTCGCTGGTATTCTGTCTTAACAGCCAGGTTCCGGTTGTTCAGATCTCCATCGCCATTTTTGTTACTGTCTTTCAAGGCCTGTTCCAATGACTGCACTTTAGCTTGCAAATTCTTTTCTGACTCTTGCAGATCACAATTCTTTGACTGTAGCTCAGAAAGGTTCTCTATCTCAACTTTCTGCTTTTCAAAAATTTCTTCAAGCTCCTGAAGCACAGAAACGAGTTCAACATTTGACTCTTGACTCCTCTTCAGCTGCAGACAGAGATTAGCATTGGATTCTTTCTGAAACTTATTATCATTTTCCAGTTCATTTATCAGATGGGCTACACCTTCATCTTGGAATGTTGAATCCTCCGCAGCAACTGATTTCACTGTTAATTTCTCTAACAGCAATTTCAGTTTTTCAACTTCATTTTGCAATCCGTCCCTTTCTGCAAAAGCCGCTGATAGCTCCATTTCTAGATTAGCATGAGCTTTGGACTGTTCTGAGTGTTCCTTTCTCAGTAAGTCCAAATCAAGCATCAGTTTTGTTGCATTCCTTTCCCACATCTTGGCTTCTTCTTGAAGCCCTTGGATAGCATCTTCTGCCGCTTCAAGCATGTTCTGGGAAGAAGAGGAAATTCTAGAAGAAGATGCTGGATACTCTTGAGGATCATCCTGAGAAAGGTCATCTGAATGTGTTGTCCGTGAGCTAAATGATGAACGACTTGATGGAGAAGGGCTTTTCCCGTAGCGGCCTCTAGCTGCAACGTTCTGCAGGATACGCAAGTCTTGTCTTCCACTCATGTCATGGCCATTACTACTAGTGTTACTTATACGAAAGAAATTTTCTTTTCCTGTTGAACAGCGAGCTGAATCATAGCTCCGATTTGAACCTGAGCTAAAGGAACTTCTCTGCAGATATGAATATGATCAAGCATGTATCAGTGGCCTGAAAAGGAAAACTATAATATTTGGCGATATCCGTAGACCAAAGGTGGCAGTGTTTAGCAAATAGACAACACGCAGCAAAGAGGTGCATACTTTGATCGGTTTATGACATAAATTTGTCGTCGAATGAAAGCAATCTAAGTACTCAATAAGCATTCTGGTATATACACTGGCATCAAATTGGCAAATTTTGGCACACCCAAATTATCAAGGGTAGTTTAACACCAGGTAGAACATTCAACAAATTACTGTTAACTGGTCTAGTGACATTCTGGAAGTTACTCTTCCATTTTTCTCCTCTTAATTGTTTAAACTAGAGATACCAAAGATCCATACTTTAACCACTATCAGACCATTGCCAGGCTTTGACTATAGCAACATTGTAACTGCAGCAAACCATGACTAGATTATCATTGCAAAGACAGCTAGTGGAAACAAGATGAAAATGACATGATTATATTTCAGCTCAGCTAAGATACTGTGAAAGGAAAAATGAACAAACCCTGCGGCCATCTTCGTGATTGATATTGGACATAACATCTTCGCTGGAATAGGAAACTGCACTCTTTGTCAATGTACCACCAGACAATTCTGATTTATCATGTGAGATTTTGTTTGTTTCTTTTTTGGAAATTGTTACCTTTGATTTGTCATCACTGAAAATAGTATGCGATAGATTATCATTACGAAGAAATGAAAATTTTTGAAGGCTTGAAGATTGCAAACTGAAATTGGTAAAAAACGAAACCTGACTTCTGTTCTTGGTGTAAGACATTCAATCTTGAACTGCAATTCAGAGACAGCCAGACCAAATGTCAGAACCGAAGCTATAATAAGATTACTGTGCTCTAAGTTGGAAATATTTTAGTAATCCAGCCAATCTGTTATCCGACGTCCTAGCAACATGTCTGACTCATCTCTTTCCTACAGTAGCTTCAACTTGGCGGTACAGAGAATTCAGAGATTCAAAATATTGGTATCTTTATCAGTCGAAACAACTCTCTTCCTTTACTTGAGAAAAGTAAGCAATCATGTCACTCAACAGAAGTGTCAAATTTTCTGATTAGTTACTTTAGCTTCTTGTCCTGATAACTCCTTATTTCAGCCCAACTATCTGATGATGTCAACTGGTAACAGAAGGAGAAGCTCTCCACAGAACAGTTTCTTTACTTCAAATTACTGAAAATTAATACAACATTTGATGTTTTTATTTAAGGACCTTAAGCAGCTCACTATGCGTGCCCAATGATATTGAAAGAGCTTAGCAGTTGCTAGCAGTCTTGGCTTTATCATCAATTTCAAATACTTAATTGAGATAGGAAGTAGAAGTCAGAATGAGCAGAGACATAGGGAGCATAAACTCACTTGTAAAATAGTGCCATGATTGCATCTCTTCAGGGGCAATGAAACTGGTACAGAAGCATTTGAACTCATATAGCTCACAATATTGATAGTAACCTCCAAGAATACCAGATCTAGCTGAGCCCTGCAGGCATAAAATTTGTTCAGGGCCGTTGCTTCTAGTAATGACAAAGAGCTATCTACAAGAATGTTGAATATGAGAACCAGCTATAAGAGGAGGTTTAGCTAGATTAATCTCCAAGCAACAATCAAAAGCAACGGAAAAATGAATGAAGTACCTGGGCAACAACAAGCCTGAAAAGGCAATCTTGAAGCTCCTGAGAGGCCTCGCCTGGCCGAACACATATGGACTGAGACACTGCCGCACTCCACTGGCATTTGCCATTGTGGACAGCTACTTTATTCAACTTGGCAACAGCTTTCCTGGTCTCTACAGAGATTACAGATACAAACAACTCGTCCCATCCTCTTGGCACCTGTTCAAATACAAACATTAAATTACACATTGTCTCCGTACTTTACAAGTCACAGAAGAAACTTCTCCACCGGTTCAGTGGTTGTTATAGAAGGATAGAGTTACCTGAAGTGCCTTGAAGTTAGAGAGCTTGAAGTCAATTCTCTCCTTCGACTCAAGTGATATATCATTCCTGCTTTGCAATCTGAACATCTTGTCCTTCAATACCCTTTTCTGTTATTCTTCAACTCCTCAATTTGCTCACAGAAACTCCGCTAATGGCAAGTTAACTTCATCAGAAACATGTTACAGTCAGACTAACTTGAAACACAAGGAGAGAGACAGGATTAGCTAGCTGGTCATTGTAGAGGAGGGTGAGGAATTCAATGTCCTACCAACTTTGGGCGTTACGTTAGTTATAGAGATAGAGCATAGGAAGTTGTGACTATGAGAAGCTAACTATAGCTTGGAAGTTGGGAGTGGAATAACCGAATAAGAGTTGGAAGTTGGCCTCATCGATTCATTTTGCTGCACTTAGACTAAATCACTCCCAAACTCTCCCTATAATATTTTGTTTTTATTGGGCAATGTCCAAATCAGCACGTCTATTTCTACTGATCTAGGCACATGCAAAGTACCGGAGATCCATGTCCATAAGATTTATCCCTCTCTTTAGTCTCTGTGTGATATGGCGTTTAAACCTAGGCTCGCGCTAAGCAGGCCGAGCTCACTTCGGTATTTTCTCGCATGCTTGCTTTATTATGCATACTCTAATTATGTTGTATATTTCCTAACCTTTATTCAAAATAAAACATTCATGTGAACTGTTGACACAAAAAAGGGAAAAAAAAAGGGGGGTTAGTTACAAAAAAAAATCTTAAATTTAACTCAATTTTATAATTATATCATGAAATTTAGTGACAACTAAATGCTTAAAAAAAATTTTAATTCTAGCCCAATATTAATATTTTCTTTAAAGTTATTGACTTGATTTACTACATAAGACAAATACCCATTAATACTTATATACGTTATATTTAATTAAACTAATTAATTAAGTTTGATTAAGTTGTTTAAACGTTTTGGAATTAACCAAATTTATTTGTTGTGCAATATCCTTTTTTATCAACATCTCATGCAAATTTTTTGTAAGTACAGTTTTCGTTTTCCCAAGGCATGCTTGAGTTCTTGTAACTTGATCAAATTTAAATGGTATTTTTCAAGAACGCAACTATAGAAATGATGGTTTATGCCCTACAACCAATCACTTTAATTGTAGTTTAGTAATAAATTATTTACAGGCATTCTTTATCTTGTACATGGTTAGATGTATATGATAAAGTCCATGGGATAATTGTACATTGCAAACACTACAAGAAAACAGCCGGTAAATAATGCTTTTCTGTCGGTATAGATAATTACCAACGGAAAAGACAGACGGTCAAAATCGTTGGTGAACTCATCGTAATTAAAAATACCGACGGTATAATTCCATTGATAATTTAGCTTCGGCCAAAAACATGTTAATAACGGTATAAATAACGTCGGTAATAATATTACCGACGGAAAAATGTTGATGGCTTTCCGTCGTTAAAGTTTAGGAATGGAACAAATCCGTCGATAATCCATTGCTGAGTGTTAACAACGACTTGCAGCACACCAACGGATATAGTAATTTCGTCGGTAATAAAAATGTAATTTTCGACGATATACTGTTTTTCATCGGTATTAGTGGGTAATTAATTTTTTTAAAACATTTTCCAATTTCATTATGTTGTGAATAATGCATAATGTTAAGAGTTACCAATAATGCATGCATGATAAATTAATTTGTAGATATATATAAATTTGATTAATCAGAAAATTAATTGATAATATAACGTGAAAATTGTTTGAATTGATAACAAAAGGAATGCAATGTGCACATCATATATGTTTGTAATTGAAAACAAATGACAAAGAGAAGCTAATGTCGTAGTGATCGTAGCTGATCTGAGTTACCAAGCCTCCCCTTTAACTATTCTATCTCTTGTCTAAGATGAGCCATCTACTCCATATGCTCTCTCATCTTAGTCATGTGCTCCATCTCTGCTCTCATCTTAGCCATTTGCTTCATCTCCGCTCTCATCTTAGCCATGCGCTCCATCTGATCCATCTCCTCTCTTATCTTTGTCACCTGCTCCATCTCCTCTCTTATTCTTATGACCTGCGCCATTTCCTCTCTTATTCTTGTCACCTACTCCAGCTCCTCTCTTAGCTTTGTCACTTGCTCATTGTTCTTAGCCTCTATCTCTCGTCTCATGTTAGCTATCTGCTCCATGTGCTGCATCCGTTCATTAATGTTAGCTTCAGTTATATGAGCTATCTACTCCTTCAATGTGTCCACTATGGTCGAAGCTTAGTTACTTCATTACTGTTCCCAGGCCTAGCCGATGCTGCTGTGCTGGACAGGGAAGAGCATGAATAACATGTGTTGGCATATGAACCTAACCCGAATATCCTCCTACGATGGTCCCTACCACCCACGACGTCTAGATACGTCTGAGTCTCATCTACAGGTTATTCCTCCTGAGTCTGCCGCTGAATGATTTGTTGTAGTTAGTCATATTAGGAAGCAAGAAAAACATGAGTAAGGAATTATAGAAGAAGAAATTATAAAAATATATTAATTTTTCATACATTCAGCTCTCTACATCGGGTATTGATGAATGTCACACCATCATGTTTCTTCGTGTGGGTGTGCAAAAACAACTGGATAGGTGTAGGCTTGATCCCTAATGGCGTTTCCTACATGTATAACCCAAATTGTCATATGTGAACTGCAATTTATAAAAATTTCGGCAGCATTTCCTCCATTTTTATGATAGTGAGATTATAATGAGATTATAATTATGAGATCATATTGCATTTATGTATTATCCCTAAATTGTTCCTAGTCATTGTTTTATTAAAATTGGACATTAATAGAATGTAAAAAGACTAGCATATGTTATGTTTTTCCATATGAATGAAGTAATTGATCCCATATGTTAAAGTATAGAGATATTTAAACAAACGTATGAGTGATTGTTAGAGAACAAGTTCACTGAATAGACCCGACATAAGAAATCAATTTGGATCCTTACTTATATGTTTATGGAATTCTTATTGTGAAGATTGTTTAAGTGATCATTTGACTTGGGGTCAGCAAAGTTATCTTGTATAGGATTACTATATTTTGATACTACTTATGACCTATTTAATCATGGGTTGTTTAATCGGTAATCATTGGATGTAGCTTGAACTATATGGCGATAGTTTTGTGATCAATATGATTCATCACCCTAAAGTAATTAAAGAGAATGTTTCATTGTTCTGGATTAGTATTGATTTGGAAATCTTTGGTTTTATAATTATGGTCTGAACTTAAAAAAGTGACAACTAAATGCTAAATTAAAGAGCGAGAAAGTATGACTTCTCTCTTCTTTTCATTCCCGCCCATTTGGTGGATTACCTTCATGCCCCCTCTCTCCCCTCCTTATTTCGAAAAGGTTAGCTACTGGTTGAGATATTTTTGGAATTCTCGGGGGATCCCGAACGAAGGAGCTCTCCTCCCCTCCGGAGATCTCTAGCGATGGGCGATCCTTTACGTCCTCTCTGAAGGGTCTCTTGGATAAGGGAGACCCCTCAACGTCGAAGGAGTTGTTCCCACCTTTATCAAGTGTGAAGACTACGGGGAATCAAAGGGAAGAGCCTGTTGGGACATAAGGAAATGGTGAGAAATTTCAGCGTACAATGACGACAGAAGGAGTTTGGAAAAATAGAGCCCATATTCAGTCCAACAAAGGGAAACTAAAGTACTACCCGAATGTGCTCTAGGATGGGATTTTTACTCCTCTGTTAGAGTTGCTACAAGCAGGTGTTAAAGCATGGTCAAATGCTTTGGTTGGGTTCCTTTGGTCCAAAAGATTGGCTTTTCCAGCGGTTAATGCCTAGGCAAAAGGCTAGATGGGGACATAAGGGTTTAGAGAAGGTGATGCTTAAGGAAGACAGGTCAATGTTATTCAAGTTCTCAGAAAAAGGCCAATTTGTTGGAGATTATAGAGTAAGGTCCTTCGCATATTGGGGATCAACCATTATTTTTACAACAATGGAAACCTGGAATGGGTGTGGACAGAGGGACAATAGATACAATTCCTCTATGGGTACAGTTTCATAGATTACCAATGGAGTATTGGACGGTGGAGGGGCTAAGTCACCTGGCTAGCGCATTAGGCAAACCAATTTGTATGGACTCCCAAATTGCTGCAATGGACAGAATCGGGTATGCAAAGATTTGCATTGAATTCCCAAAGCATGTTTCTTTAATGAAAAAAACTACCAATCCTACGACTTGGTGAAATAGGAGAGTTGGTGAGAGATGAAATTATCATCTCTTATCCATGGAAACCAGTATCTTCGAGAAAGAAATGGGTGGCTACAGGTCGAATTTTGAAATCAAGTTGGCAAGAAGATTTAGAGAATGTAGAGGTTACAAATGAAGGGTAAGCTCAAACTACAGAGCAGGGACATTTTCTGGAAGGGAATAGTAATGCGATCAAAGCGGTTAGCTCTCCTACTAAACAACAGCATGAAGAGGCGATAGTTCACAAAGCAAATGTAGATAGTGCAATATTGACTGGGAGGTCCAAGGAAACAATCCAGGGGAAGGGCAGAAATAAGAATATGGCTTGTGTAGATGAGCTGACACAAAACAAAAACCATGGTGGGGAGTCGGTAAGAGAGGGAGGTCTTATGATAAGTGAAGCACTAGTACTTCAAACGGCCATGACTAACCAGTTCATCGAGGGTGAAGGGAAGAAGTCTTGTATGAAGACAGATAAATCGATTCCAAAGCTTAATACTTTGGAGGCTGATGAATCTGAAAATACAGAAACAAGTATTAATTTGGGAAAGGAAGTAGAATCCGATACTGAAACTGGGGAGATTAGTCTTTTATCAATAGAAGTCAGGAAAAAGAGTGTTGGAAAGAAAAAAGGTAAGAAGAAAAAGCATAAGGGGCTTATATCCCCGGAGTGTCTTTTTTGAAAATACCTTTAAATGTCAGTATTAGTATGGAATAGAAGGAGACTTAATGACCCCCTCAAAAAGTTGATGGTGCAGGAACTAGTTGCTGAAAAGTAACCTATTTTGGTAGGATTTCTAGAAACAAAAATAAAGGTTGTTGTTGTCCATAAGGTGACGGATTTTTTGGGGTCCAAGTGGAAATGTTTCTCTAATCACATTCACCACTACAATGATCGGATTCTATGCTGGTATAATACTGACAAGGTTAAGGCTCATGTATTAAAAATGGGAGATCAATTCATCCACATTCGATGTCAGCTAATAGGTTGAGTATGTGGTAGTGAACATGGTTGCTAAGTAAGCTCAGTGGTAGAAGAAAATTATGATGGATGTAGGTGAATTGAAGGATAATTGTGTCACCATCTATTGTGACTCTAGTGCTCCAATTTCCATGGTAGAAAACCCTTCGGATCATATGAGAACCAAACACATGAAAGTTAAGTACCATTATGTCAGATAATTAATTGAAGAATAGGAGATTAAAATGGCATTCTGTAGGTCAAGTTTCCAATTAGCTGACTTGTTCACCAAAGCCTTGCCAAGATGGAGACTTGAAGCTTTGAGAAAATTGATAGGTATGCAGGCTCCACAAAATGAAGGAGGAGCGGTTGAATTGTGTTGTTTCATGCAGCTTGCTATATTGAAGCTTGCGGAGGACCTAGCTATAACTGTCAAGGTGAAGAGGAAAGGGAGGCTGAAGATCAAGCTGAGGTTCCTAGACATCTGAGGAAACTAGAGTTAATGATTTTGGGAATAATTTAGAAGTTCATGCATTCAAGAAATGAAATTCAGACAATTGAAGATCAAGGCAGGAAGAATGAAGAAAAGGTTGAAGTAAGCTGCAGTGGAGAAGAAGGAGAGACGATCGCAAAGGAGAGACGTTTGAGAAGGAGAGACGATCGCGTAGGAGAGATGATCCAAGACAATCCAACCTGCGAGACGAGCCCAGATGGTCCAAGATGAACCAACCTCCAAGACTGTCCAAGATGATTCAACATACTAGACGATCCAAGATGATCCCAAAAAAACCTGCGAGAGTAATATCAAAGCTACAGGACACTTTACCAAAGTTGGAGAAAGAAAAGAATTCAAAGCATGATCATCTGAGTATGTCCAATCCGTACCACATGTATATACTTGTGGTCCTGCCATTATCAGAATATCATTTTCATGTAGCTTCCAAAACCTGTAGCAGTTAATACATTGTCAAAGTTTGTTACCTTCAGAAAGCAACATTGTTTGTGTCCTTGTTGAATCAATGAGAGCAAGATACATGTTAAAATCTTGCTCCTTAATTATCTTTTGTTTTTTCATTTTCAGCCATTGATGTAAGGTGGCACAAAAATGTGTAAGAGCTAATTTCAAAAGCTCCAGTTTTACTTCATCTTGTGTAAGACTCTATCATTAGAAACAGAAGCAAGTGAGAAAAAAATATATACGAAAGAGTTGTTCTTCATCAATCAGGAAAAAAAACCTTTGTTTTCCATTTTTTAGCTTATCTCGAGTTGATTTGGAGTTGTGTTGTGGAAAAACTTAAAGTGGAAAGAAACATACATTGGTCTGAAAAATCCATTTCTAGTGTGTTACAACCATTCACCAAATACTTGAGAGAATCATACATTGTTCATTTGAGAGACAAATCTTTTACTATACACTTAAACACTTGAGAGGAAGTAGTCTTTACAATTTTCGGGGATAACTATTCGAAAACAACAAAATCTGAACGTTGGTTTACTTCAGTTTATTTCATCTTGTATCAGAGGGTATCAGACGGG
>JAOQMR010000004.1:23740253-23753240 GCA_027563865.1 Erythroxylum pelleterianum
GAATTTTGACACAGGGGATTAAGTCATGTTCATAGAATTATTTTTTCGTGGAGTATTTAGATAAATTGGTTTATATTTTCTTTTGATTGTGTGTTTGTAGTTTATGGTTTCAATGAATACAATCATGTATATATAATTAGAGGTATTGAAGTGTTAAAAAAGGAACTACTTCAAATTTGTTGTTAATAACCAATTGAAATAGTTTTCTCCAACCACGTATTTATTTGGTTTCTATTGCATAAATTTTAGCGACCAATTTGAATTATTTTTGCAATCAATTTTGGTTACCGGCAGGTATACATTAGGAACGATCCAAATTATTTTTGCGACCAAGTTTTGGTGGCTAACACATACACTCTAGTGACCAACAATTAATTTTTTTTTGCTAAATTATAGTAAATATAATACAATTTGTGAGGATATTAAAACTATAGAAACAAATTATTTGGTTGCTAAAAGTAAATTTTTAGCAACAGCATCGTGTCGTCATAACATGGTTACTAAAAGAAATTTGATACATCATTTGTTGCAACCAGATAAAAATAACTGCAACCAATGACTTGGTTGCTATAATATTATTTTTTACCAACAAAAATAATTTGATCGCAGTATGAATAGCTATAGTAACCATTGATTTGGTTGCTATAAGATTATTTTTTACCAACAAAAATAATTTGGTTGCAATATGAACAGCTATAGTAACCATTGACTTGGTTGCTATAAGATTATTTTTTAGCAATAAAAATAATTTGGTCGCAGTATGCATAACTATAGCAACCATTCTAACATTACAGCGACCATGAAATTTTACATTACCAAGTATAAATTTGGTCGCTAATAATTCTACCTTTAGTGACCAATTTTAAATGGTTGTTAATAATGCATTATTAATAACCAACGTAATAACTCGTCACTGAGCACTTTTAGTAACAACCCTATAGTGACCACCTGTGACCAACCCGATTTTGGTCGCTATAACTTTTAACGACCATTTTCTTACTTTTAGCAACCATTAATAATAGTTGCTGAAACTAATTTTTCTTATTATGAGTTGAGTGATTAAGATATGATTCATCACCCTAAAGTAATTAAGAAAAATATTCTGTTGTTTTCGATTAGTATTAATTCAGAAAATCCTTATCCAAGGTAGAATGACATTTTGTAAATAGTTTATAAACGTCATCAATTGAATTAATAGCCAATGGCGGAGAACTAATATGATTAGACTCAAAATAGAGTAAATATTAATTTCATGTTCTATGTCTAATCGGAACGTTATATGATGAAAGGATTGAATTATACGAAAAAATCATGCATAGAAAGGTTAGTCAAAATCATTTTTAACATTTCTAAATATTTAAGTGGTCAAGATGTGTGCTGGACGTCAATCTTGATCTATGATTATAAATTGTTTAATTGAAAATTTAAAGATAAATTAAAAAGAGTTTCAATTTATTTATTTTTAATTTTAAATTATAATTATAATTTATAATCATTGTCAGCATATTTGAAAACCTTATAGGTCTCACATAAAGAACGAGTTGAAGATAAATATGATTAATATCTCATTTGATACTACTTATGACCTATTCTAATCATGGCTAGTTTATTTGGTAGTTATTGGATGTGGCATGAATTATATAGAGGTAATTGAGTGATATGAGATATTTAATAAATAAGAATTAATATGAGATATTGAATCTTATTTGGGCATAACTGGTATTTAATTAAAATTATTTATAATTCTAATTAAAGTTTAATTGAATTAGAATTTAATTTCAATTAAATTACTAAAATGCTCAAAACTTATTATAAATATGATTAAGCTCTAATGGGGCTAGCACTTCTTATTTAACCCTTTCTGTAAGAGTTACAGAGCTTCCTCAACTTGTTCTGTGGATACCATTAGAAGTTGAATATTTGTGCAATTACAGTAGTTGAGATGGATTAATTTTGTAAACGGTTTAAAGGATACTATATGAATATGATCAAGCTTCCGAATAAAGTACGAATTAAGATTCATATTTTATTATGAGTTAAATATTAATCATTTTATATAATTAAAGTAATCTTGATTTTTGAAAAATCAAAATACGAAAAAAAATTTATAATTATGTCACTACGATCGGGATAGAATTTCGTCCCGATTTCTCAACAAATATAAGCACACTTATGCTTTGCAAGTTTACAATCATTACAATAAAAAGAGGATTCAACAACTAACTCTTCGAATGATGAAAAATATCATTTTCAAAGCAAGAAAAGATGAGTGACCTATAGGAATGTCAATTTTGACCTAGCCAAATTCGATTTTGGCTCAAGTTAACCAGACCACGGGCCAAAATTGTTCGGCCAGAACGAACCTAGTGCGAGTTGGGGCCAGCCTAGCCCGGCCCGTGGCCAGACCGTAACGTCAAAGATGTCATTTTTTAATTTTAAAAATATATATATAAGGTGGGCCAGATTGGCCATGAGTCGGGCTCGCGCCACTCCTATTGACATCCGTAGTGACCTAAAAGACATTGATAAAACCTAATTTTTTCTTTATTTGATATAACAACTCATAAAGGAATGATGAAGGTAAGGAATTCTTAATTGTTCTTCCACGTTGGTCTTCCAAAATGTAAAGCATATCCCTCTCACTAGAACGTCTGATCTTCCTTTTTATGCCATGTTCCTGAAAAACAAAGTGTAAAGGAAAGGATATAACTTGACAACTGAAATCTGTATTGAATTTTTTGACACAAATAAGGTTTACAAATAATTTAAGAGCATTAAGAACCTCTTTAATGTAAGGGAATTGTTTATATAAATGTACCCATAGCCTTCCACTGTGATAATGGACACACTAGTTGCGGTTATCTTCTTGTAATTAAGGCCCTGTTTGGTTGAATGTTAATTAATGGAATGGAACGGAACGGAATGATTTATAATGAAATGAAATATAATATAGTGAAAAGTTGTTTGGAAGGGATGAAATGATTCATAATGTAATGTAGTGAAATGTTGTTTGGAAGATGAATGGAATATAATGTAATGTATAATAAATGACTATTATACCTCTTATATTAAAATGGTTGTTGCAGTAGGATTATTATTTTATTATTAATTATATAAAAATATTCGCATTAATTATTTAATATATTTTATTTTATTTTATGTGATTTATGTTTAAAAATAATTTATTTATATTTTTATTTATATAAAATATATACAAACAATTAAAGAATAATTTTTGTATATATTTTTTATTTTCATTAAAAAATTAAAAAATTAAAAAATGTTATTATTTATTATATAAAAATATTATTATTAATTTTTTTATTTTATTTTATTCTATGTTATTTATATATATAAATAATTTATTTTAATTTTTATTTATATTGAAATATATACAAACAATTAAAGAATAATTTTTAAAAATATTTTATATTTTTCATTAATAAAAATTTTATTTATTTTTATTAATTATATACAATTTATTATTAATTATATAAAAGTAATATTATTAATTATTTAATAAATTCTATTATATTAAATTTTGATTTATATTTAAAAATAATTTATTTATATTTTTATTTATATAGAAATATATACAAACAAGAATAATTTTTAATATATTTTTTATTAATAGAAATAGAAAATATATAAAAAATTATTATTTAATTGTTTGTATATATTTCTATATAAATAAATATAAAATTTTTAAATATAAAATTTTTTATTTTATTATTAAATATATATTTATTATTAATAATATAATAATAATATTATTATTAATTATTTAATAAAATTTATTATATTAAATATTATTATATTCCATTTAATATATTAATATTATAATTTAGTCAAAGTTGGTATTAAGAAAAATTATTGAGGGTATATTAAGTAGTATATATTTATTAGTTTACATTACATCCTAAACCTTTCGAATCGGAGGTTTCTTATTTTCACTATTTAGGATGGAATAGAATGTAACATGAAACCTTCCACTTCTATCTCATTTAATTCCATTCCATTATGAAACCCTCAAACAAACAATAAAAGTGTGTAATATTCCATCTCGTTCCATCCCTAACCCCTCAACCAAATAGGTCTCAAGCAAAGATTATAGAAAGTGAAATATTTAAAAGAATAGGTCATGTGACCTGTCGCTCTAAAATCAATAATATCCATATTATTGAGGGCTCGCAGCACTGTCCCCTTTTGTGCCAATGCCTTTTGTTGTACGTGTTGAAGTGTCTTTGATGGACTTTCGTATAGCTCAATGTCTGATAAATAGCTCAATTTTCATCTACCCTTCATGACACTGCAAACTAATTATGACCACTAATAATTCCTTCCATTCAATAGATACGTTGGTTAAACGTTTTGCAAACCATTATTATAACAAAAGTAGTATTCTTAAATGTCCAAGCATCAAAGATATGGCTGGTTTTAGTGAATTCTAACATGATCACGTGAAGAGATTGAGAAGAAAGAAAGTATATAATGAATAAGAGGAATCTGATGAGCATAACATAATAAAATGAAGAGAATTAGCTTTTCAAAAATAATAATAACTCTAATATCATGCCACAATTTGTGATTCTCTTAAAATTATTCACATTCATTTAAATAGTTTACATACATGGAAATATGTACACCGATCGAGTAACTCAAAATTGAGATACTAAACTCTATCAAATAAGTGACTTCTTACCTTGTATATATAACTCACCGAAGTACTTAAATATCATGAATCAAATCAAATTCTTCAAAATCACAGGATTACCTTAACAAAGACACAATATTCAATAAGAAGAATACTTTTATACAATGATAAAAAAACCAACCGAATCGTAAAAATTTTGGACCGTTCAACTTTTCGATTCAATTTTTTACTTTCCGGTTTGATTTACTTCAATAACTCTTGTTGTTAAACATCGATCAATTTATTAATTAATTGGTTAATTTTCATAAATTAATAATTTTTATAAATCATATTTAATAATATCTTTTTCCAATTAAACTTCAAACTCTTTAATAGGCCAGGACAATCATATTTTAATATTTTAATATTATTTAATTTTTAACCAGTTTTATAACGGTTTAATTACGGTTAAGTCTTTTAAACATTAAATCTCATATCTTACTGGTTTAACTTTCAAACCAGTTTTTAAAATATAAAAAGCAATGTTTTAAAAATCAGACATAAAGTTAAACAAGTAAGACAAGAAGTTTAATGTAAAAAAAGTAATTTAGATAATATTAACCGCTATGACCATATAAATCATCAAAATAATGGTTAAATTCATACATAACTAAAAAGTAGTTGTAATTAGAAAATTTGTGTTAGATTTTACTTTCTTACTCCAAAAACCTCAATTTCATTTATTTTACCAGCAAATGTCGTTGGATCTCATATTTGCTAAATTTCTATGAACTTCCCTCCGACCTTTTTTCTTCACTTTATGTGAAGTGAGCTGCCATAATCTTCCTCTGAATAGCTATTGTTGCCTCTTGTGCACTTGTACACAACCCAGTCATTCCCTTTCCTCTCTTTAGAAGTTTCCCTACACGCTGATTCCTTATTCCGGGCTCTCTTTCACTTGTTCTTCTAAGTCATGTGTTGAGTTTTTGGCTCCTTTGTTGTCCCATATTGGTTAGGGACAACAATTGAGGCAAGGTTGTTACCAATATAAGGAGGTTACCACCTCCTTGTTTAATACACCAAATCAAAGTCAAAGATTTGTATGACAAATTTGACTCTAGTTAAATTCTTCTTTTGAGGTGAGAGTTGGAGAGTTTGTCTTGGGTATTTCTTTGTGGGTGTATTAGTGTATTAGGGGATTGGGTGATAGGAAAAATTGTGTGATTGTAAGAATTTTTCACATAGTGAATTTTCTTCTTGTTGCCCGTGGTTTTTCTCCGGTTTGGGAGTTTTCACGTAAATTCTCTTGTGTTATTATTTTCTGATATTTTTGTCTATTAAATATCCTTGGGTGTGGGTTTGGGAGTTATAAATTCCTAACAAGTGGTATCAGAGCCAAGGTGTATTTTTTCTTGGAAATTCTAAGTATGCTCTATGGTCGCAGTTTTGATTGATCTTCCACATCAGAAAAGATTTTCTTGAGAAAGGTTCATTTAGTGCGGTGGAGTTTTGGTGCGGTAGTGTGGTAGTACATGTCTAGGAAAGTTTTAACTAAGGAAAGACTTGGTATTTAAGTGTGTCTGTTGTGACCCATCTCTTTTTCCTGGAAACTTTCCTGGTGTATATTCATTTCTACGGTAAATTCATCAAGGCAGAAGAGCACAAAAAAAATGTCAGGAAATAAGGCTGCGAATCCTCTTAGATTTGAGGTGGAGAAATTCAACGGGAGAATCAATTTTGGCTTGTGGCAAGTGCAAGTTAGGGACATTTTGATTCAGTCGGGGTTACACAAGGCATTGAAAGGCAGACAAATCCCTGATATCAATACAGGCAAATCTGGTATGAGCGATGAAGATTGGGAGGATCTGGATTTGAGAGCAGTAAGTGGGATACGATTGTGTTTGGCTAAGAATGTTCTTGCGAATGTGCATGGAATATCTACAGCAAAGGAGCTCTGGGAAAAGCTCGAGGAGTTGTATCAAACAAAGGGCGTCTCAAATCGGGTGTACCTAAAGGAGCAGTTTCATACACTGCAGATGAGGGAAGGTACTACAATTTCAGATCATTTAAGTGTTCTCAATGGGATCGTCTCTGAACTGGAGGCAATTGGAGTTCGTATAGATGATGAGGATCAAGCATTGAGACTCATCTGGTCTCTTCCACCTTCATATGAACACATGAAACCGATTTTGATTCATGGGAAGGGGAAGATAGTTTTTCTGAAGTTACTGGAAAACTCTTTTCAGAGAAGACTGAGTGGTGGAAGAAATGTTCCTCCTAAAAAATCAGCTTTGATGGTAGCTGGATATCGGAAGAAGAACTCCATGAAGAAAAATGCAGTATGCTGGACGTGTGGACAATCTGGGCACGTGAAGAAAAATTGTCCAAAAGATGGAGCGGGTTCGGCAAAAGGCTCTGGGTCAATTAATGGAGAGACTGACAATGTCGCTAACATTGTCTCTATGGATGATGTTCTTGCTCTCTAAAAATGGGGGCATGTACATCCTCATGGCATGCCGCTAATACCAAAGTTGTCATGATAGAGGATATGTTATTGTTAGCGGGTCCATAAGTTTGCACACGGGCATTGGTTTGGCATTAATGCAAGGTGTGTGGTGGAATTTATGTCAATGGCTGATGAACTTCCAGGAAAGCCAAGCATGGGAGTTGCACCATAATTTTTTAGTAGGATTATTTTCGACATGTGCCATGTAAAAGGCTTAGAATTGGTTTATTCTGAGTGGGTATGCTTTTATGGTGGAGCATGATGCTATGAAGCATGATAATTCTCTACATTGAGAGTTATGTTATTTTCAGGAGATCTTCATTGAGGTGGAGTGTGGTTGTGGGATCAACCAAAGTCTCCAAGGTGGAGATTATTGAGTTTTTGACTCCTTTTTTGTCCCATATTGGTTGGGTACAACAATTGAGGCAAGGTTGTTACCTATATAAGGAGGTTACTACCTCCTTGTTTAATACACCAAATCAAAGTCAAAGATTTGTATGACAAATTTGACTCTAGTTAAATTCTTCTTTTGAGGTGAGAGTTGGAGAGTTTGTCTTGGGTATTTCTTTGTGGGTGTATTGGTGCATTAGGGGATTGGGTGAGAGGAAAAATTGTGTGATTGTAAGAATTTTTCATATAGTGAATTTTCTTCTTATTGCCCGTGGTTTTTCTCCGGTTTGGGAGTTTCCACGTAAATTCTCTTGTGTTATTATTTTCTGATATTTTTGTCTATTAAATATCCTTAGGTGTGGGTTTGGGAGCTCTAAATTCCTAACAATTTGGTCCCTTCACCTAGCAATGCTCAATGGCCTACATCACCTCGCCATTGGCCAAGTTCAAAGTTGAGGTCACTGAGCTTTCATCAAAGGTATAGAAACCTCTGGGGTTATTGATCACATGAAGCAAACCAAAATCCAATAACCATTTGGGTAGATTACTCCTCATGTCAAATTTATTATTCATCAAATTGATGATACTCAGTTACATCTAGCTATTACATCATGCGTTGGTATCTTTGGTATACTCTTCTGATGCATTATACTGATTGCTTAGTTTCACATTTGGCCAAAATTATATCCATAAAGCAGGTTCATATCACTTAAACTATTTTGGTTAGGATAATTTGTTGCGTCAATTGAGCTCTAGCCTGCTTACACTACAAGAGTGATAGACAATTATTTGTCTTTATTTATATACTCATATCTAATGGGTTTTGCTCATTATTTAAGAGTTTGATAGTATTTTTGGTACTTATTTCACTTCAAGTGTGTTTATAGGTGATGATTGCATTCATAAACTAAAAGGAGAAGAATTCGAATAAAATCATAGCATAAAATGAAGATTTAAAGCAATTGTGGATTTACACGACTGCGTACAATGACTGTATAAGTCTCTGTAAATATGTGGAGCTTTAACAACATAATTCCTACTTATATGTAGTTACACAGTCGTGTATGTTCCCGTATGTCTCTATGATAGTGTAAAGTTATGATTTTAGATATTTTTGGAGCTACATGGTCACCTAGACAGTCGTATAAGTGATCGTATATATCTAAGAAATCCTAGTTTTTACTATAAAAGGATACCATCGGAGGCATATTAGAAGAGACAAGTTTAGAAGCATTTTTTAGCCGTAAGAATCACAAAGAAGAGGTAGTTTTGAACAAAGGATGAGGAAAACATAAAGATTACGTTACAACAGCCAATAAAGAGCATCATTCATTCTAAGTTGCAAGAAGATTCATTAGAGACAAAAGAGAAATTCATAATATGATTTCTTTGTTTTTTATTTGTTTTTCTGAATATTTGTTATTGGAATTGTTTTTTTATGTGTAGGGACTAAATTGTTTAATGCCTAGGTATGATGAATCTTTTTATGTGTAGGGACTAAATTGTTTAATGCCTAGGTATGATGAATCTTTTTATGTGTAGGGAATAAATTGTTTAATGCCTAGATATGATGAATCCAAAGTTGTGATGATAAAATGATTTAATCTTTTATTCAATGTAGTTTTATTGATTGATTTATTGTGATTAAATTAGGTGATATATTCTTGAACTAATATATTTATAATAGTAGTCCTTGATTTGATTTAATATAATTGAGATTGAAAAATCCTTTTGTATGAATCGATCAACCATAATTGCAAGAATTTACATGTAAACCTAAAGATAAGTCAACATAAATCTTCTAGATTATGGTCAAACCTTATAGTAAAATTTATGAATTAATAATGCAATTTTAGAAGTTTTAACTGTAAAGAGATTTCAGTTAATCAATCGAGGGTTAGTTGATAGTAGTCTTAAGAAAAATATTAACATAAGATAGAAATTTTTACGGTTCAATAATCAATAATTTAATTGAGAAATTTTTACGGTCCAATAATCAATAATTTAATTGCACTATAAAGGGTCAATACTAGTACTTAAAATCCTCATAGGATCCACTTATACTTGTCAATACTAACTATACTAAAATGTGCACCTACGGTTAAAACTTATAAATCTTTATAAGTATAAAAATTCTCAATCAAGTTTTTTGGTACCATTATCGAGAATAATAATATTAGGAAATCCTAGCTTTTATTAATCTAACCACTATTTTTATTTTTTATTTATTCATTACTTTATCTTTTGAATTTCTCTATTCTTACTTGTGTTTGTGGCTTATAATTAGATTTAAGTTTCATCGCTATAGCTACAAACCACAATGGAAGGTTGAAGAGGACAATATTCTCATGGGAGTTATAATATGCTATCACATATGGAAACATCACAAACTTGGAACAAAAGGTATAGTAACATATGTTTGGAATCTCAACATATATCTATGTTATGTTGTGATATTTGTGGGGGTAATCATTACAATTATGAATGTTGACCACCAAACTATATGTGGGACCAACCATATTTCATGCAAAATTGGCCTTAGAGTACGCCATATGAAAATACTTATAATTCGGAGTGGATCAACCCTTATGCTGATGGATGGAATGAATATACTTCAACTAAATCTTTACAACAACAGTAGCAAAAAAAATGGCTTACAGATATAATAATAGAATACCTTACCAAAAGTGAAGTTAGCCAATGTAAATTTGAAGAGAGATTTTCTTCACCTGAATACATTGAGCTGAATATAACATATTATTTTAGCTTATTAACACCTCAGAGTAAATAAGAGACAAAGGTTGACTTCATAAATGAAGTTACATTTCAAGAAGATGAGGAGGTTACTGCTACTTTAGAAGAGAAACAAAAACATATGACAGAGGAAGTAGAGGAAGCCTCTATACAAGAAGAGGAAGTAGATGACTGGCAAAAGATGAATAAAGAAGAAAAAGAGAAGGAAGTCTTAATCCAAGAAGAGAAAGTAGAAGAATGAACAAAAGTGATTGAGGAAGAAAAACAAGAGGAGCCAAATAAGGAAACTATTGATAAATTATTGGTAGTCACTTTAAATACAAATGGTTCCCACTTTCTACAAGACAATGTTTTGAGTCAACTAAAGATTATGGGAGTTTTATTGGTCTTTATTTGATTAACATTTTGTTATCAAAAAGGGCATTAATGGAATCAATTGGAGTTACTAATTTAATACATTATGTACTTATTATTATCTTACAACATGTGGCTTATTCATAACCTACTACACCGCTATGTGCAGAAATAGGTAGAAGCAAGCCACTAATTATAGACTCAGGTTTATGGTAAATATGAACGGTACGTCGAGCTAACGACGTTAAACAAATACTACTTAGAAGGCAACCCAAGAATTATGATAGCTTTCATTTTTATTTCATTTTGTTTCCATTTTTGTGTTAGCATAAGGCTCTATTTCATGTTATTTTATTATATGTTATTATATTGTCATGTTCTTTATTATTTTTTATTTTTTATCTTTTTATCCCTTATTGTTTAAATGTTTGCAAGGATGGATGTATCTAACATCAAACGAACCCTTCATCAAATTCAGAACTCTATGTTTCTTATTATTCAAGGTAGTACCAATTTTGAACCTTTCTCATTTCTTTTTGCGTTTTATTATTATTTTATTTTAATGTGCTTTAATCGTAAACATTGAGGACAATGTACAATTTTAAGTATGGGGAATGAATTTCTTAAGTTTATTATGTTCTTTTTTTATTAAATCTTCCAAACTAATATCTTAAGTTAGTTAAAATATGTCCAAAATACTTCAGATCATATTGATTATTGAATTTAATTAGTATGTAAATGGATGAAAGTTAAAATAAACTTGTTTTATAAGTTATATTTTTCAGTAATCATTGAGATAATTAATTTGAATGAAATTTGCATATTATTTACACATAAGATTCTTTTTGTGAGTTATTGTGCCTAAGAGCAAAAACATCATTATTTTAAGCTTTTTTATTATTTCATGTGTGTTATCAGACATAGTTGGATAATTCTATAACTTGATTTTATTATTCATATTGAGATCACATTTGTTAAATTAGAAGCAATAAAATGATAAAGACATTTACATTGAATTTGAGCATATTTTCATTATTGTTATCTTATCATATTTTATCCCTTAGGAGTAACCACTTTTGAGACTTAGCCTTTTCATTGATTATAACCATATTGATAGTCTTTACCTTATTTTTCTTGAAAGCCTTTTCATTATTTTTGAACCTTGAAGGATTTACAATTACTTGATTGCTTGAAACTTAAATCAAATTAAAAAAAATTTAAAGAGATCAAATATTTCTTTGATTATCAGTGCATAGTGATTGCTCAAAAAGAAAAGAAAATACAATAATATATGTTGCGAGCATAATAAAAAAATTAATAAAATAAAATAAAATAAATAGTGTTGAATTTATTGTACCAATGGAATTATGGTATGAGGGACCTATATTTTGAAGAACTAGGTTGTATGTAATTTTATTTATGTAAATTCCCTTCAATTTTATCACCCTTTTTATTATCCCTATCATACCCTAACCTAAGCCTCATTAAACCTTATATTAAGAACTTTAGATTTTTGTTTCTTATTTACTTATAAGTAGTGGAGGTATAATTTTATTGCAAGCTTATGGTTAAGAATCTTTCTATGCATTGATTTGAAAGTTCTTACACTTTTCATCTGTAAACACTTTGAGTGCATTGAGTGAATCCTTGGTAAGGGTGTAAAAATTTGTGCTTTTGATTTCAAAAAGATTATCTATGTTATTGCTCTTAACATTGACTTAGAAAGGTTGGTTGTATAATGACTTGAATATAATTGTATGTTAATTTGATTGATATGATTTGATAATTTAGAGTGTGGATAGACATGTTAAGGTTAATAAGGGATGAATGTTTGTAAGATTGATGATTGAGATTATGATTTGCTTGAAGAAAAACAAAAGCTTAATTGTGGAGATGTTTGATAAACAATTATTTGTCTATATTTATATACTCATATCTAATGTGTTTTGCTTATTATTTAAGAGTTTGATAGTATTTTTGGTATTTATTTAACCTCAAGTGCGTGTAGGTAATAATTGTCTTCATAAACTAAAAGGAGAAGAATTCAGATGAAATTGTAGCATATAACGAAGATTTGAAGCAATTGTGGACTTACACGATTGTGTATAGTGACTTTGTAAGTCTTTGTAAATGTGTGGAGCTTTAGCAACATAATTCCTGCCTGTGTGGAGTTACATGGGCAGTGTATATGCCTGTATAGTCTCTGCAATCGTATAAAGTCATATTAGAGGAGGCGAGTTCAGAAGCATTTTTTAGTCGTACGAAATATAGAGTATTAGACCCCGAACCATTTTGCAAGCTAAGACTATTATATGGAAATTTGGATGATTAGCCATGAGTAAAGAAATCA
>JAOQMR010000004.1:23753340-23775957 GCA_027563865.1 Erythroxylum pelleterianum
GACCAATTTTAAGGACGAATCTCGATTTGAGGCCTCTAATACGAGTTGTAGATATGGATCTTATCTTTAAAATGGCGCAAGAACGAAGGCATTTGGATAATTGTAGAAAAAGTTATAGCAACCGCACCAAAAATGTTCAATGTGATTTTGAAAATGAGACGGTCATGTATGGGCACACTAATGGATCCAGTTATGAGTAAAGTTTGAGATGTTATGAGAGTTTGAAAAAAAAAATTTAACGGCTAATTAGGGTTTAATGGAATAACCCTTTGAAGTGAGATGATCAAGTTTCACGATTCACGGTTCAAGGTTGGGCTCCGGTAACAGGATCTGACATAGAGAAAAGGCAATTCTGAACAGAGAATGAGAAACACGAAAAATATATTACAAGATCTAATTATAAAGAGCATTGTTCAATCCAAATTGTAAGAAGATTTATTACAAAAGGGAGATTTATAATATGATTTATTTGTTTTCTATTTGTTCTTCAGAATATTTGTTATTGGTTTTATTTTCTACATGTAGGAACTAAATTGTTTATTGTGTAATGAACCCTAAGTTATGATGACAATATAATTTAATCTTTTATTTAATGTAGTTTTATTAATTGATTTATTGTTATTCAATTATGCGTTATATTCTTAAACTAATATATTTGGAATATTAGTTCATGATTTGATTTCATATAATTGAGATTGGAAAATCCTTCTGTGAGAATAGATATATCATAATTAGAATGAGTTGCATACAAACTCAAAGAAATGCCACATAAATCTTCTTGATTAAGGGCAAATCTAATAGTAAAATTTACGAATCAATAATGCAATCTTAAGAATTTTAACTAGAAAGAGATTTCAATTAATCAACTAAGAGTTAATTGATAATAGGCTTGAGAAAGAAATTAACATAAGATATCAATTTCTATGGTTCAGTAATCAATAGTTTAATTGCATGATAAAATGTTAGTATTTAACAATTCTTAGACGAATTCATCACCTAAATACTGCTCACTTGATATTAACTTCTCGTAATATTTTCAAGGATAGCAATGGATTAGCTCGTGGGTTAGTTCTGCCAACTTTTTAAAAAATAATTTTTGTAAGATGTCTTTTTGTAATAGGTCGACTCATTAAAAACACCAAAAACTAGGCCTATGGGCCTGCATATTGTCTTCCGTAAATATTTTCCTTATCCAAGTTCACTATTGTATCAATCTTAGGTTAATTATCTAGTTTAATTTTTATTTAAATCCCCAACCTAATTCGATGGTTAAATAATAGAAAAGAGTGGATACTTTCAACTCCCTAAAACGCATATAATTGAGAAACTCAAAATATCAATGCCTAGGATAAATGCCTACCTTCGAGAGAAGATTACCAAACGAGTTTCAAACTTGTCCTCTTCGCTTCCCAAGATAACATTATCGGCCATCGCTTGCTAACAACAGAACGCATCGTTAATTTTTTTTGATAAATCAGGATAATTTATAAAATAAAAAGATATGTACAAATAAGGTGCCTACACAAGCACCGTAATTAAAAGTTTAGTACTTACAATCTTTGTGAAATCGACTCATTCTTATCAACGCTAGGTACAACTACACCATTCATTTGCGATTAAAACTTATAAATCTTTATAAACATAGTTCACAGAGTGTCTCACTAAAAATGACTGCTTTTATACTTCCATTCACAACTAATCACAAACTTGAATCTAAGACCCTTCCCGTTCTTCCTCACAACCTAGTTACTAATGTATAAGCAAGCATGTATTTAATTACCTGAATTTCAAACCAATGAATTGTAGAACTAAGAATCCAGCAACCTTTTACAAGTCCAAGCTGCGGAACGTCCTACATATTTTTTCTCTCTGGCATCATTCAGTAGTACTGCCATTACTTTTCTTTGGAGGTTTACGTTGTAAAAATAATTGTCTTGCGATGGGTGCAACGTGCAAATTATAAGATCACGCAAAAAGAGAAGGTGGTGACTTTGCAGCATAAGAAATGTACTATTAATATAAACAAATGCCTATGAAAATCTCGGACAACGCAAACGTGCAACTTATATATGTCGCCTTAGCATTTGTTTTTATCAAGACATTAACGATGACTTCACCAAAAGGGTGAACTGATGCAGTCTAATTACTTGTCTTCTGTTCGTCAGAATACCATGCAATTATTGGCAACACTGACTGACGTGGAACCCAAGATTAAAGAACTCGAGATCCTTTAAAATATATTCTTTGGATAAAACATGAATAGAAAAAACCTTTACCCCTAATTAACCCCAATTAATTATATAAAATAAAACGCATATAATAGGATTGATTTGAAAACAAAAATGTAACTAGGCGTTTGGTTTGAGTACAGGGTTGACTATGGATATCAATATAATAGTAGAAGAGAATAGGGATGGGTATGAAAAATAAAAAATAATATTTGATTTATAACTTGAGTTTCTGTATTAATACTAATAATGTTGTTTGGTTTGTTGCATTAATGGGAATGAAAGATAATACAATACTATTTTTACCCTCAATACTATTTGTAAAAAGTGTTTCTGTTTCGTTGTTCTTGAAAGCCATTAAGAGCTTTACAAAATAAATAAACAAACACCAATGTAGAAGACGATTCGTTACGTGTTTTTTCTTCTTTTTTTTAAGAGTTAAAACCATATACGAAAAATTAACTTAAATCACAAAACAATTATAAGGGGAAAAAAAGGAGCAGATTGGTTTTATGATTATCATTCAATCTATAACTATATACACTTTCACATCATCAAACCATACAGCAGATTGGTTATTCTCTGATTAAATCCTAAAAGAAGAATATATATAAGGGGAAAAAAAAAAAGGAGCAAAAGCCCCATTTAAAATTAGATGAAACTAGGTTCTATCCAGTTCATTTAACATCAAATTAAAACGAGGGATTTCAAAAAATATACCTGGAGGCGCAGAACAAAAAATTCCTTCGTTGATGAGACGCGATAAGGCAAGATGGGAGATCGTAAAAAATTGAGAGACGACAAGGAAGTAAAGAATTTTACAAAGGCTAAGGATAAAAGAATAAAAAATAAACGTGATAAAAACTTAGATTAGAATGAAACTCAATACCCACCCCCCTTGGTAGGTTTAGTAGATTCTCAAATTTAATGGGATAAATCCATTCCCTTGAAATTGAAAAATCCAAAGCAAACATTGTTTTTTACAGTTATTTCATTTCTTCGTTCTCAAACCCTCAAACCAAACGCCCCCTAAATTCAATACAAATATTTACCTTGATAAGAATTATATTCTTGATATAATAGAAGAAGACAAGAAATCATTCCTTATAGAATTCGTTATTCATCCAATCTAATTATAAACAATGTTTATTATGATATATTTAAACTCTTTGAAAAGAAAGAAACCCTAATTTCGTAAAAGGCCTTTAAACATGAGTCTTTCACCAAAATAATTAAAACTCAAACTAATATTTCTAAAATACAACTCATTAAACCTAAAATGATTAATGGTTAATTACTAAAAAATCCAAACTTTCTTCAAATTTTCAATTATAGCTCGAACTTTAAAAAGTAATAATAAAATTCTCAAACTTTCAATTTTTTCAATTCTAACCTTCAAAAAGTATCAATAAAATGCTCAAACTTTCAATTTTTTTAATTCTAGCCCGACGTTAGTGTTTCCGTTAAGTTTGTTGACGTAACTTACTACCTGTTTCAGAAGCTTTAACTATTAATACACGTCAACCAAAATTAACACAACAAATAAAGATAAATGAAACGATATCGTTTAATCACGTAATTAAAACAAAGTTGATGTTTAAAAATGATCTAAATTTAAATTACCCAGCCTCGATGACCTGATGCTTTAATTTCAGTTTTCCCCTCCATTTTTAGTTTGTTCTCTTGACGCCCTAAGATTTTCAGATTACATAACCCCGATGCCCTCACACTAAAGGCATCAAGAGAACTAACGATGAACTTACTAGTACAATATGCTTTAATGTAAAAATAGTTTAAAACGTCAAAAGAATAAACAGAAAATTCTTGACTGAGAACATCAGAAGAACAACATATAACGTCAAGATAAAATTGAAAAATTTTTAAATTTTAAGTATTTCATTGCCACTTTCTAAAGTTTGGAGCCAAAAGTTATGCCTTTAATATAAAATAATTAATTAAGCAAAATTAAAATTCTTCTTGCACATATTTAACCGAAAAAAATTCTTCTAACATGTTCCACCTAACCTGATTAGTTATAATATTGACCCTCGTTATCTTTTGAGAGATTTCATGCTATCTACAATTCAACCCATGTAAGATTAAAGCGTTTTTTTAAACTTCTTAACCTTGAACTTATTATTAATCCCTCCGGCGTTACTACCTTATTTTTAGTTTCATATCTCTTACAAAGTATAGTCGTACTCGCATTACCGACATTGTGCACTTGCAGTAAGAAACGATGAAAGATGCAGAACAACCATGACAACGCCTGGAAAGTAAAAAAGATGCATATCAAGACATCACAACTGTACCAATTCCATACAATATTAACAACCCATCTTCTAATTCAACTTCTAAGGCCTTATTCGCAATTAACTTTAAAGGTAGCTCTGAGATCTAAATGGCCGAAATGCAAGCTTGCACTATTGTATTATCTCTTTTATCTTCTTAATCAAAAGCATCCCCCAGTATTAATTGGATTCCAAACACAATCCATGAAATAGGCCTAGCAGCATACCTTAGTTGGATGACATTATAGTATTCAATCTGCATGTTGATCCAACTTAGGTTTATTTTCTCTAGAGAGACCGAAACAGCAGTTATTAAACATCCAGTTTGTGCCCCCTGAAAACTATATGCGAGAGCATTCATGCCTGTTGCGCTTCCAGGTTTACTAAGTCAAGGAGCATAACCAATTCCTGCCACTGATACATGGACCTGATAAGGAAGCTTCATTGATAGGATTCCAATTATCAAATGGAGTGGCTCGAGTAGAAAAGTGTGCATAGCATAAGACTAAACAATGAGTACAAAGTTTCCGAATAGTTTCAAGATAACCACCATGTGTATTAACTTGATAAGCGAGAGGTGAGTACCTCCAAAATCTTCCCACAATCCTTCCTGATGATACGATGGTCAACGGCTTCTGCATGTCCCTTCTCAAAAGGTTTCCATTTTGTGTTGTTCAATCAAGCCAATTGTCAACCAGCATCAGTATATTATATGCCCGTGCTTTCCTCGTGACATTATATATATTATATAAACACATACCAAGAGACGCTGCAACCCAAGAAGCACGTTTTAGTACTTTACATCCTGGATTTTGTAAGTATAGTCACCTGCCAAAAAGGTTGACAGCCTGCAACAAGTATCAGCCAATTTGGTCAATAAGATGAAGGAATGGAAATTATAAACCCAGGAAGTCATATACCAGTTTTGCTAATTCTTTGAACTTAAATTACCAAGGAATAGCTGGGATCTAAACAGCCAAGCAACTTTAAATTGCATTAAAAATGCAACAGGACTTGCACTTTCATAAGATCGTGGTACCAAAAAGTTGGAACGTCTTTTCACTTAAGCAGCAAAGTAAACTTTGATTGAAAGCACTTGTATGCTTCACATCACAAACAAAATGCTGGTGTGATTTCATGAGTTGAGCAACCCTAAAAGATGGCAACTCTTGCAGAATCAACCCATGTGTTGCTTCATCACCAGTCGCAAATAGGGGTTTCTGATGATCTCTCTCTATGATGGTAGATTTGGGAAGTCGAATATCACTAACAGTGGCACGAGCAACCCCCAAATTTAAGTAACTGCTACCTACTCTCTTCAAATAAAGATGGGAACCCTGTGTTCCACGACCAACACCAGCAGGGGTGAGTGTTGGTTGAGAAAAATCCATCTCGCAAGACACTTCAGCTCTAGGACGGTAAGAAGCAACAATGTCATCGCTTCCAGGAGAATAAGCTAGGGATATACAGACTCCTTGATCAGATGTCTCAGGAATCAAGGATGGCCTACATTAAGGTCAAATATAATTGTTAGAACAATCAATCTTCCAAGGTAATCATAATCCAAAGAATCATCTATCATTTTTCTTATTTTTCTTCAATGAGAATGTTAAATTGAACATCATAGCGCACAAATCCAAATGAATTTTCTGTCTTAGAACAAATGTTGACACCAAAAAGAGATTTAAAAAACAAATAATCTCATTTTTCAACAAAAGGCCATCTGCGTAAAAATACTCCCTCGCACCTTTCCTCATTACTATTGAGATTCCATTCACATATGCCAACAGAGGAAGCAGATATCACTTTTCTAACACCCAAAGGAATAGAGGAACTGCGTTGAAGAGAGTGGATGGTGTGAATTGGTTTGGTTGAAATCCCAAACCTAGTCTCTATAGGTTTGGCAGTTTGGCGCATATCAAATACCTGAAGCAAACCATTCTGCAGGGAAGAAAAAACAAGATGCTCAACATGGCACCTGATAACAATTACAATAACAAGGCACTCAAAGGTCAGACCTGTAATCCAGCATATATGTGATTTGGATAGCAAATATCCCATGAACATGACCAAGAAGCAGCCTGCAAAATACAATTACAGAACAAAACCACGTGATATTACAAAATACAATTACAAAACAAAACCAAGTTATCAAATGAAACGAGCACAGTAAACAAAGACTATGCTAAGCAATATAATGTCGCATTGACATAGAAATGTAAATCATCAGCTTAATTGTCAACTGAACTGGAGTTCATCCTTTTATTATTAGCAAAATTGATTTATGAATACACACAAGTGCGTTTACATTCTTACATTCACAGCACCCTTTTCTCAAAGTGATAACCACCAGTTCTACAGTACATATTTCTACCAACCAAGAACGTAAAATCATGAGGTCTCAACAACTGAAAACTCATAAAAAAATTTTGAACCACTTACAGGTAAATCATAGGAAAGAACGACATTGTTGCTTTCCAGGCTGTCAAATATAGCAAAACAGCTAAATTAATTGGGAAAAGTCAAAAAAGAGGGTATAGAAGCATCCCTAAGTAGGAGACAAAAAGTATGTCAGATCTTCACACCTGAGAACTGATAGTTTCTTGCCTATTGAAGCCAAAAGTGCAAGGTTTCCATTATGAGGGGAAATGTGCAGGTCCTTTATCATTTTCATGGTAGAAGGAAGAGCGATATCCTCATTTTCATGTGGAGGTAACAAGCTTGTCTGCAGAGGAACACAAAATGTTTTCAACCTAAGAAAGCAATAATGATTTCAAAGTCAACTCGGAATATCAAAAACATTACTTTGGTAAGTACATATGACCCCCCTGTCCCAGACAGCCTTCTTGCAAGCAACAAAATTTGACTAGGGGCGTCTATGTCAAATAGACGAGCACCTTCCACTGGAAGTTCTATCTGTAATCACCACTACAATGATTAGAGTTACATACATATGACTGATGCACAAGTATTAAACTTATGAGTTTGCACGCGTCAGTTAAGATGTACCTGAAACAACATGTCTACAAGTTCTCCATCGCATATCGAGAACATTTTACTAATAAAATGAAATAACTTCATAAAGCAGACACAACACTAGGTAGAACACTGTACCACATATCCTTAGCCAGAGCAATCACAAGGAAGCACAATCAAGTGCTAATGAATGACACATTAGTTCAGGAAGACCTTACGAAAGTGATCTACAATTTTTCCATCCTATCAACTATAGTTCAAACAAACAGCACAAACACATTACTAGTTAAGATTAAGGTTTAGCCCAGATCTCGACCTTAAACAGACATTGTATTCCAGGATCAGGACCTTAATAGAAACGTTCAAGTATTATGAAACAATAAAAGATACAAATTCCCTATTGAAAATTTTCATCTCTCTAAAAAGACCAACTCCACTTCACTGTGGGTTCCAACTCTCGGTATATTTTCATTCTTAATTTAATTTCTCAAGAAAGAGTGGAGTAAACCAAAGCTTTACAACTGCAACTGCCATGAGATAAGGGCCCGTGTCAACAATATCAAGTAAGTACAAATCTATCACTAACAGCTCGATGCAGAACTGAAAATTTCAACCACAGTGAGAGAAAAATAAATGCTTTACCTGCAACATAAAGCTGCTCAGATAGTCTTTTGAACAGAACTTTGGTGTCACCCCCTTCCCTGTAAGGAAGTGAAGCATAACAAAACAAAGTGATACTTTTTGTTCAAAACTAGGAGAAAAGACAAATTTAGGAAATCCGAGAAAGATTCTTTCTTCGATTTTGACAACAAAAGTAACACTGTTATGACAAATAAGTACAACTTAAATATGATTACCAGATGGAATTTGTCCATGACGAACTGCATCACTTGTGATTGATCCAACTGGCCTATGCAAATCCCCAACCAAATGCTCCAAATAAATTGTCCTCTGCAAAATCAGAAGTTATAAAAGAACAGCCTCTTTTTAAAGATGGTAAATCTGCTGTCTCCAGCCAAACAAAGTCGAGATCCAAATTAGTTTTTCATATGCTTTATATGCCTTACTGCAACGTTCGATCATAATATGCAATGATCATGTCCTTAGATTACCTCTGATAGCTGGCTGACTTTTAGCTGCAACTCGGCCTCTTTCTTTTGCCAGTCAGACTCTTTTTGACACCAATCAGCATCCTTCAATCAATAGGAAAAATACTGGTTTTCTTAGGAAAACAAACGACAAAACAACAAGTACATCAGACTCACTACTGTATTACAGGGGAAGAAAGTAAGAGTGCCTTTCTTCTTTCACTGAGGTCAGTCGAATATGAAAACTGAGAGTAACTACTTAAAGAAAACTTAGATAAGACATTATTCATAATACTCGATCAGTAATTACCCACCTTCTTCTCCAGAGAAGCACATTTATCCTCGAGGAACTGAATTCTCTGCAAATGAAAAAAAAAACACTCATAAACAAAATAACCTTCCTTTCAAAGTAAGTTCATAGAAAATGCGTCAACCCACGAAATCTACAAAGTACCTGCTTCGATTCTTCATCAACAACGGCAATCCTCGGTGCATAAAGTTTCCTTACGCCGTTCAAAGAACATTTCCTATTGCATTGAGGACACTAAAATCAAAAAGAAAAATCAAACTTGAGTCAGGAAACACAACTATCCAGTCTTAATCTAATAGAAAATACAATTAAAAAACAAAAGAACACCTTGGCTGAACCTTGCTTTTGCTTTATCCATTTGTTGATGCAAGATAAACCAAACACATGCCCACATGGAAGACAACTACAGTAGTAACCAATCAAATGGTAGTTACTTGAATCATCAATCTTGTTAAAATACTTGAAATTTCGTCACTAAACCGTTAGAATTGAACATTGTTTAAACATGAATAACGGTACAAACCAGATATGATGATCACCCTCGCCGGTCCAAGGCTCCATGCAAATAGGGCAAACAACGCCGTCAGATTCAGCACGATTGCCCTCTCCAGAATCTTCTCCAGTTAACGAAACTCCCTCTCCCCCAACTTGCCCCGTCTCATCTACCTCCTCTACGCCACTAACACCCGAAACTCGACGCGAACTAGGATCATTACCTTGAACCCCAAACGAGTTTAGATTCCGAAGATACTCCGCATAATTCGCGTCTATCTCGTATATTGGGTCATCGTACTCACCATCTCCGTCCTCTTCTCCACCGGAATGAGTTTCGGAACCGGAGCTGTTTCCTCGTTCGCTTCGTAAGAATTCATCGACGACGTACTCAAGTTCTTCTTCTTCTTCGTAGTCGCCTTCAATGTACGGTTCGTCGTCGTCTACAATGTAGGGTTCCGCCATCGAAGCTCTGTAGAGTTGAAGCGGTGGTCTAAACGGGGAGGTATTTCGCGAGGGAAGGTGAATAATAGCTCTCGGCAACTTATACCGAAGAGAAGCGTCTCTTATAGCCGTTGGATTAACAAACGGTCAATAGATTGTGTAAAGCTATGTCGCAGTCTTTTATTGAAATGTTGACCGTTGGATGAAGCATATCGAGATTCGTTATGTAAGAGCCGTAGTACCCAATGTGAGACGGGGGATGCAGGATAACGTGCAGAGATGTGTTTCACAACAGAAGGTAAATTGTGGGCACGCCACGAAGCATCACATACACAAGAGTTGCGAGGGTGTATTGTAAGACTTGAGGTTTCACATAAAGTAAGTTACTTTTCATGGTTGCCTTTACACACATAGTAGGAATCATGTGTATTGCCATTAACTCCTTTTCATCTAGAGTGAATTCATAATTGTACAAATGTTGGTTTAAATATACTTAATATTTAACCTTATATACTTTGCTCTAAAATTTGTATTCTTAGACCTCAAATGTAGCACTTAAGATAAATACATTGACTATTTAATCATCATAGCCAGCTTCATTTCATTTTTATTGTTTAACACAAAATTTATAGTTTAAGCTTTTTGTTCTCAATTATCACCTTGATACGCTAGTGACCTTTTTTTGTTTTTTCTTTTTTTACCATTTTAATTTTAATTTTTTGACATAAGTATAACAAGCATAACATTAGATATGTCACGCATGTGACTTTTTTTTGGATTTTTTTGTCATTTTAATTTTAATTTTTTATAAAACTTACAAGTTGACCTCCAATTCTTAATACTAATATTTTAAAGATGGACTATAAAGTAAATCAATAAGGTAAGAAATTTAAAGTTTAAAATTTTCAATCGATACTAAACAGCGTAATATTAGTTAAAGAAAGAATAAAATTAAAAAATTAGAAATGTGATTTAATTAAAATTTCCAAAAGAATTTAAAATTAATTTAAAATATATTATTAAATTAAAATTAATTAGTTTATTTTAGTTTAAAAAATTGATTTATTTATTAAAATTATTCAATTAATTTATAAATTATAGAACAAACTATTAGATTAAATTTAAAAATTGATCAATTTTATTATTATTATGATGGTATGTTCTATGTTTTTTATTAGAGTTATAAACTTAATTTTTGTAAATTTAAATATATAAAATCTAAATTTTTATGAGAATATTCAAAGAAATACTAAGATAATACTCATGTTTTTATAATTTATTTAAGTCATGCTCCTATAAGTCATTTTATACATAAATAACTAATATTAAGTAACTAATTTTACCAAACATCTTTAATAAACAACTGATATTATTTATTAGTCAAATTAGCTGATATAATCCGCTATCAGCTAACAACTAATGCAATCAGTTGATTGCAAAATAGGGCTTATGACCTTGCCTGGTAAATGTCATTTTTTGGCGAATTGAAAGGTTTTAGCTATTTGATCATGTCAAATCACTGATAATTATGTTTGGTAATCAGTTGATTGGGTTGGCAGACTGAACTCAATCCACTGAATTTGAAAATGCTACTATAAGGAGGGTTTTTCTCCAACGGTTAAGAAATTAAGGGACTAAAAGATAATTATATCCAAAGTTTTTTTTGAAAAATTAAAATTGATTAATGATTTTAAAAAAAAAAAGAGGAATACAAAAGTTGGGAGAGCCTTAACACTCTCCTTCATCAAGAATTAACACCATATAAACGTCATCGTTCAACTCCTAAATAGTCACACACAGTTAAACAAAAACGACATCATTCCAAAGTTATAACTCTGTTAGCTCCAACGTTGAGTAAAATGGGTAAAGAAATCCCCAAAATCCAAACAACTCCTTTCTTGCGTTACTCGATTAAGATTGGAAGGATCTGGCGATGACTACATCTTAAGGGACACCAAGGAGTGAGTTTTGAAGCAGATCAGGAGATTAGATGGAAAGGTAATACAAATCCTTCATAAACTAAGTTTCTCTTCTTTATGTTTCATGTCCGATGCAAGGTGATAAGGCTTCTCTTCATCTCTCTTTCTATACCAATTCATCAGTTGAGTGTCTCAAGCAGATGGGGTTCATAGCCTAACCTTATACCGAAGACGCTTCCCCTCTGTCCCCTTGAGGTATGTTCCCGTTTTGATGCTTTCCATTTCCTCTTAGAATGTTAGCTTCGAAACCTCCCTGCTACTGTTAGTATGCATATTTCTCTATATTCTCCATAAGCTAGCTAATTGGGACGAGCACTCCTTGTTAGAACCTGAGGAGATTATTTGCTCTTTAAATTTAGCATAAACACACTTCATTACCTGTTGTAGACTCCTACTGATGTTCTGGAACCTACGTAGGCCTATATTTCCTTAATGTAAGTCACAAAAGAAATTAGGCTGAAAATAGTATTAGGATGAGAAATAGACTTTAGTCTAATAAACCATTGCAGTATCCCTGTGTATTGATGTGTGCTTAGAAACCAAAGACATTTGTGTCTTATCCAAGACCAAATGTCCCTAGAGAAGAGACACTCAAAGAACAAATGGTCCTTATTCACTTATCCTAAGTTATACAAGACACAAACCTTAGTTAAACTTAGAAAAGATAGTTTATCCATTGTACTAAGCTTGTTTAGGGTAGTGAGGCACATGATGAATGAAGAGCTAGGCAATAGCTCTTTATTCCAAACCACATCATACCATTCCACTTTGACATTTCTCCAAAATAGTCATTCCCTACAACTTTTTATTGTAAATAAACCATGTGGAAGGTTTCTCGAAATATATATATCAAGGATCAGTAAGTTAGGGGAATAGTTAGGTTATAAGAAGTGAATCTCCCTCAGGGATTCCATCCACTGACTCTCCCTAATAAAGGATTTAACCTTAGCAGTTGAAGGAAGGTGGCTCAATAATTGAGTGGCAATTTGATAACTGATTAGTGGTCCATTTCCTATCCAGTTGTCATACCAAAAACTAGCCCTTGCTCCATCCCTTACCTGACATGAAATTTCAGAACCCAACTCCTCCTTTATCTCCAATAATTGTGATAGAAACTAAGAGTGGGAGGTCTTGGGGTTAACAGTCTATATGCTCTGACCTTTTAGGACTTAAGCATGGAGCCATTTGACCCATAAGGTACCATTACCTTACAGAATGGACCAGAATTTCTTTATCAAAAGGGCCTTATTAGAGGATTTGATAGGAATAGTTCCTAGGCCTCCCGTTGACTTATGCATGCAGACATCAAACCACTTTACCTTAGCATATCCCTTATTAGGGTCGCTACCTCCCTGTAGAAAATTTCTCATTAACTTTTCCAATGATTTAATAACTCCCCTTGCTAGCACCATATTAGAGGACTAATAAGTATGCATAAAGTTAAGGATTGAGTTGACTAATTATAGTCTACCTCTAAAAGATAGAGCTTGATTAGTCCAAGAAGACAATTTCTTTTGAATTCTTTCAATAAAAGGATAACATTCACTAAACTAGATCCTTCTGGAAGTGATTGGTAGGCTTAGATAGCATAGGGGTGATTGTTTTGGCTGCATTCCAGCTATAGAGGAAACTTGTCCTTCCATGTGATATGCACTTTTAGATAGAACAAAATGGCTTTTATTATATTTAACTGTCAATCTATACGTAAAGCTAAATTGATTCAAAGAAGCCATAAGGAGATTGATTAAATCCTCATTAGCCTTAGAGAATAAGAATAGGTCATCTGCAAAGCATAAATTCACCAAAGAGACTTTCTTGCATAGACTGTGATGTTTAAACTTTGTACTTTAAGAGAGAAGTTAGAACTTCCATACAGAATATGAAAATATAAGGTGACATGGGATCCCCTTGCCTAAGTCCTCTTTTTCTATGAAATATATTTGTAGGAGTTCTATTGATCAGAATAGCATCAAATGGAGAAGTAATACAAGCTTCAATCCCTTTAGTGAACACACTTGGAAAACCCATCACTTCAAATAGTCTCAAGATAAAATTCCATTTTACACTATCAAAAACCTTCTTAAAATCTATCTTGAAAGCACAATTCTTTGGAGCATTCTTCCTTGAGTAGCTTCTTAGGAGTTCCTGCACTATGGAGATGTTATCTCCTATTTGTTTGCCCTGTAAGAAAGCACTTTGATTATCAGTAACCAAGGATCCCAAAACAATTTTTAGTTTATTGGCAATAATCTTTGTGATCACTTTGTAGAAGAAATTAGAGCAAGTGATTGGCCTGTAGTCCTCCAAAGATGCTGGATTGCTTAGTTTAGGGACTAAGAAATATATGTTTTGTTGATTTCCTTTAACAAAAGTACTAAAGAGAAGAATTCTTTGACGGTTGCTTTCACTATTGGGCCAATCTCAGGCCGTGCTTTCTGAAAAAAGAAACCATTGAACCCATCAGGTCCTAGAGCCTTTTTAGGATTCATTTGGAAGACAACCTTTTCGATCTTCGAATCATCGATAGTTCTAGTTAATAATGGTTTCTAGTCGGTAGATAGTTTATTATGAATAGCAAATTCCAAGAGTTAAGTGTGCACAATTGTATTTCGAGAGTTTTAGAAATCCTTAAAGAACCTCTCAGTCTCTTTCAACAAATCCTCATATTTTCTTATCTTTCTCCCATCTTGTATAGTGATTTCCTTTATAGAGTTATAATTCTCCCGAGCAATCATTGAGTTGAAGAAAAATTTAGAGTTTTTTTTTCACCTTTCTTTAGCCATTTTATCCTAGCCCTCTGCTCTATAATACTAGCATGATTGTTTAGAGCTTGAAAATAGTATCTCAAAGCAGTTTTTCCCGAGATAGGAGGGAGCTATCACCAGGATTATAGGATATAATATGTTGAAATTGGGAGAGCTTGTCCCCAGCTACTGTAATAGCTTGAGAGATGTTCTCCCCTAACTGTTTCTTTAGTGACTTTAAGCCCTCCTTAATTATTTTAAGCTTTTGAACACTTTTGAATTGGAGAGTTTCATTTATATTTGCTATCACACCATTCCTCAAACAGTCCTGGAACCCTTCTACATCAACCATGTAATTGTTGAATATAAAAGGAGAGCAACATTTTACCTTTAAGAACAAATCATCCACCATCATTGGAGTATGATCCGAAAACATAGGATCTAAGAAAGAGGCCTTACTTTCAAGGAATTATTGTAGCCATGCCTGATTAACTATAACTCGATCTAACTTTTTCCTGAGAGACCATCCATTGGTTTGCCTATTATTCTAAGAAAAGAAGCGAATAGCTACCTTGAGGTCTAGTACTCCTAACTGATCAACACAATCCTTAAAATCAGGAGAGTATTTTTTTTGGAGAAATGTCCCTCTACTTTCGCTCTAAAGAGAGCAGAATTAAAATCACTTGAAATGAGCCAAGGTCCTACCACTCTTCTTTGAAAACTTAGTAAGCTCTCCCAAAGGCCCTTTCTCTGAAAAACATGGATGAAGCCATACATTACTGAGGTAAGGAAAGATGTATTATGCTTAACAAAATGTCACTTTATGTAAATAACCTACATCTTCATTTCTAACACCTCAACCTTGACAATTTAGGGATCAAAACCAACTATAGTTCTGCCATATGCATGAGCTTGATCATTAGAAAGAAACCCCACTCATTACCTAACTTATTTAAAAACTTGAGATAGAGATAAAGATAGAAATTTGACTTCATTTATACAAATTATAAAAAGTTACTCATTAATAAAAGTTTAGAATATTTAATATTAAATTAAAATTTTCAAAAATTAAATACTTTTTAAATTTGTTATCTATAATTATATTATATTAATTACTTTTGTATAAACCCGATATTTAGGTCTCTTTTTATATCAATATTTAGTATATAATATTATTATCACTTGTATATTGTGTTCAATTCAATTCAATTTAATTTAAAATTAATAAGTCAAATTTAAATTAATTATTTTTATCTATGTTTAAATTTTAAGAGATTAATATAAAACGTTTTTTCAAAATAATTTTATTTTAATTTAATATATTGAAAATATAGTTTCAATTTTTAAAATTAAAAATTAAAATAACAAAAATTATATTTCCTTAAATTTGAAATTAAATCGACATCATTTTTATAGACTCAATTTCATATTAAGTTCGTTGGTGCTGCATTTGAGAAAAAACTCCTAGTATCATCTCAAGCTTAATTTTAGTAGCATTTTATTAATCTCTCAAGTTCTTCAGTTGGCCCTTCGCGGTGTAAATCTAAGAGGATTTCGAGAAGTTTTAAATCTAGCTCATTCGTCATTGAGAAGTTGTATTGAGAGAGAATTCAATGTTCATAAGACTCGATGGAAGATATTGGAGAAAATGATAATGTTGACTTCTTTTGCTCTATCTAAATTCTTACGAGAATATTCAAAGAAATATTAAGATATAAATAGCTAATACTTGTGTTCTTATCAATCTTTTTTTTAGTCATATTCTCGTAAGTCACTTTACACATACACAACTAATATTAAACAATTAATTTTATCAAACATCTTTAAATAAATAGTTGATGTATCCATTGGTCAAATCAAATATATTAATCCGTTGTTAGCTAATCTCTGATAGAATCTGCTAACAGCTAATGCAATCCATTGATTGCCAAATATGACCTATATCATCATAAACACATTTGCCTTGTTTGGTAAATGACTGATCAGTTATCTTTGGCGGATTGAGAGGTGTTTGGTTGTTTGATTATATCAACCGTTAAGAATAATATTTGGTAATCAACTGATTGGGTTGGCGGATTGAACTCAATCCGTTGTTTTTGAAAATATTTTTATAAGGAGTGTTTTGCTCCAGCAATTAAGAAATTAAGCAACGAAAAGACAATTTTGCCCTAAAGTTATTACAAATTACTCAAGACGTCATCTTTTATTATTGCTTTCTTTTTACCAAACACTACTATCCTAAACTTCACTGATACACCTATGAGAGAGAGGAGAGGAAAGAGAGATAGAGATAGAGATAGAGATAGAACTTTGTTCAAACCCTTGCAATTATTATTATTATTATTATTATTAGAGTTATTAACTTAAATTCTGTGAAATTAAATATCTAAAATCTAAATTTTTATAAGAATATTAAAAGAAATATTAAGATATAATACTTATATTCTTATAATTTTTTTTAATTCATGCCTTCATAATTTATTTGATCCCAAATTCTGATAAGCTTAATAAAAGAAAGGATAAGGGTAATGAAGCTATAATTAAACTGGTTTTAAGTTTCAATTAGTTCATGTTCACAATGACCCAATGATTTGAATTTCGCTTCGTTTCGAGTGGTTCCAGTCGGAACGGAACAGGCCTCTACAGTACCGGCCTTAAATACTGGCCGATATCGGTGGTTTTCGGTCGTTACCGACCGGTACCGGTGGTTTTCGGTCGGTACCGGCGGGTACTAACAGTATCGGAAGGTACCGACCAATATCCTAAAATTTTCAAAGTACAAGGACTAGTTTGCAAATTTTTTAAAAATAGCCCTAAATCCCCCACCCCCCCCGAGCTTCTCCCTTCTGTTCTCGACTATTCTTCTTCTCTCATCTTCTCACCCATCGTCGCACCGCCTCTCTCCTCTTCTCACCGTCGCGTGGCCTCCTCTTCTCCTCCTCTCACTGTCGCGTCGCCGTGTCTAGTTTGCTCTAGCGCTCATCCTCCTTCGCTCATCGCCTCATCCTCCCTTGGCATCGAAGACGCTTCCTCCTCCTTGGGGACCCGAAGATGCCACCGGCCAGCACCTTCTCAGTGTGAAGCCACCGCACCGCAACATCGGAGACGCGTCTGAAGCCACCGGAGAGGAGTTCACCCACTGACCCGAGACAAAACCCGACGACCCAACGAAGACTAGAGTTGGTTTTTTGAGTTTTTCTTATTTCAAAAATTTCTTACTTAATTTAAATTTTGATTGTGTTTTGGTTTATGGTTTTGGGTAGATGATCCGATGATGCATTGTATTGCAGTTGGTTGGAGTGTTGACGATTTTTTGTGTTGTTGTTGGATGATCCGATGATGCAGGGGAATGTGAAATGAAATGAATTGGGTAGTGTATGAACTATGAAATCATTGAAATGAATTGGGTTGTGACTTGTGTATGAAATGAATTGGAGTGTCGAATGATCCGATGTTGTTGGAAAATGTTGTGTATGAAATGAATTGGGTTGTGTTGTGATTGTTTATGAAATGAAATTCTGAATATTGAATAGAATTGGTTGTGTTCTGATTTCTGAAATTTTGAATATTGTTTGATTTGGTATTTGGTTGGGAATGAGTCATGACTCATAATAATTAAGGACATCATGATTCATGACTCATGATAATTAAAGACATCTAAGCTAATGTGTAAGAAAAGACAACTAATGAATTTTCTAAGCTAAGGTGAGATCCCACACAAGAAATAAGAGTCACAAGACACCGGAGACGAGTTCACCCACTGACCCGAGACAAAACCCGACGACCCGTCGAAAACTAGAGTTGGTTTTTTTAGTTTTGCTTATTTCAAAAATTTCTTACTTAATTTAAATTTTGATTGTGTTTTGGTTTATGGTTTTGGTTGGATGATCCGATGATGCATGGTGTTGCAGTTGGTTGGAGTGTTGACGGTTTTTTGTGTTGTTGTTGGATGATCCGATGATGCAGGGGAATGTGAAATGAAATGAATTGGGTAGTGTATGAACTATGACATCATTGAAATGAATTGGGCTGTGACTTGTGTATAAAATGAATTGGAGTGTCGGATGATCCGATGTTGTTGGAAAATGTTGTGTATGAAATGAATTGGGTTGTGTTGTGATTTGTTTATGAAATGAAATTCTTAATATTGAATAGAATTGGTTGTGTTCTGACTTCTGAAATTCTGAATATTGTTTGATTTGGTATTTGGTTGGGAATGAGTCATGACTCATAATAATTAAAGACATCATGATTCATGACTCATGATAATTAAAGACATCTAAGCTAATGTGTAAGAAAAGACAACTAATGAATTTTCTAAGCTAAGGTGAGATCCCACACAAGAGATAAGAGTCACAAGACACAAGAGAGAGGAAATGAAAGTCTTTATATTTATATGATTATACAAAAGACTATTAATCAATTTTCTAGTTATTATTTTTAGATATGTAAAATTTTTAAGTTTGAATTAAAATTAAAATAAGACAACCATGAATGATGAAATAATCAAATTTACCCATTTTGAATTTTGATGCTTTTACAGTTGCTTTTTAAATCATAAACATTGAGCCAAATTTGTTATTTACCTTATCTTTAAGATGTGTTGTTTGATTGTTTCTTAATCCCAAAATTATTTAGGTTGTGAATTACAATTTTGTGTAACAATTATGAGTGTACATTACAAATTCATAAACTAAATCATTGAAATATGAACATATTAAAGTAAAATATTTTTGTAATTGGAATCTATTGGAATTTGGAAATAGAAATTGTAGATGTATGTTTTATGAATGTTGGATATTGGAAATTGTTAGAAATTGATAAAAATGGAAATTGTTGATGTATCTTTTGAGATTGTTGTAATTGGATGTCGTTGGAAATGGAAATTGTTGATTATGTAAGTATGCTTTGTGATTGTTGGAATTAGAAATTGTTAAAATTGGAAGGAAATGTAAATGAAATTATGATTATTTTCTGATTGTTAGAATTGGGAATTGTTGTAAATGGAAGGAAATGAAAATAAAATTATGAATGTTTTGTGATTATTAGAAACTTAGAATTGAAAATTGTTGTAAATGGAAATGAAATTATGATTGTTTTGTGACTGTTAGGATTAGAAATTGTTGGTTATTTTTGGAGATTCAATTGGAATTATGAATGGAAATGGAATGGAATTATGATTGTTTTGTGATTGTTGGAATTGAGAATTGTTGTAAATGGATGGAAATAGAAATAGAATTATGATTACTTAGTGATTGTTGTAATTTAGAATTTTTGTATTGTCAATGGAAATGGAATTATAATTGTGATTGTTGGAATTAGAAATTGGTGAAAATGGAAGGAAATGTAAATGAAATTATGCTTGTTTTGTGATTGTTAAAATTGGGAATTGTTGTAAATAGAAGGAAATGAAAATAAAATTATGAAAATTTTGTGATTGCTAGAAACTTAGAATTGGAAATTGTTGTAAATGGAAATGGAATTATGATTATTTTTTAATTGTTAGGATTGGAAATTGTTGGTTATTGTTGGAATGGAAATGGAATTATGAATGTTTTGTGATTGTTGGAATTGGAAATTGTTATAAATGGAAGGAAATGGAAATAAAATTATGATTATTTTGTGATTGTTAGAATTGGAAATTCTTAGAAATGAAAAAACAATAATGAATGTTTTGTGATTGTTAGAATTGGAAATTGTTGAAAATGGAAGGAAGTGGAAATGATATTATGATTATTTTGTAATTGTTGAAATTGCAAATTGTTGGAGCATGTTTTGTGTTACTTATTATATATGTTGAATGTTTTAAATTATTAGCTTTTGACTTATACAGAATGAGTTATATTATATAAGATGGATATGTATATTTTCATTGTGTACTGAAATTATGTGTTATTTGTTTTTTTGTATAGATAAATGGGAGGAAGTTCAAATACTCCCGATCAACCTAATTCAGGAAGATACAATGATTCAGTTTGGGCTCACGCTGGTGCGGTTCCCGGTCAAAAGTGTTGAGACCTCGCTCTTGTGAGTCACATGTCGACGTCCTACGTGACATCTAGGCGCGCATCCCACAAGGTTGGTGTGCCAACACCAAGTCAAACCTAAAAAATGAACTCATATCACTTATTTCCGAATAGATTTTGGGATAGCTAAAAAAGGAATTTCAATAAGACTTTTTTACAACATTTGTTCCCCATTGTCTTAAGTTTCTAACGACACCAAAAACACTCAATTTGGTTCAGAAATAAAGAAGTTATGGCCAAAATACTTTTGGGCTAAAATTAAATCGAGACTGAATACTACACCCGAATTCACTTCAGAAATTGAAAGTCTTAGGGCCTAAATTGAAATTCGATTCCTTCAGATAAGTTGTATCTCCATGTCTCTAGCTTGTTTAGAAATAAGAATCATGAGCTCTATAGATCAAGATATAGCCAAAATACTGAAGCATGTTCAGAAAAATATCCAACTCATACTCTTTTAACCGATCATCTCACTTTGATTCAATCCATATTTTTCAAACTAATATCAAAAGCTATAAATTTTTATGGAGGGCTAGAGGAATGTCTTAGGAATCCAACGCTTCAAAAATCAGGTCAATCGGAGGTCGGACGAAAAAGTTATGGCCAAAAGAGTGGAGAGAGGTCGGATTAGGGGAGGAAAACAAAAATCGACCGCGTAGCACGAGGGCCAGCCTCTTGGGTCTCACTCTATTCGACATCCTAATTTCCAAAATTCATAACTTTTGACCCAAAACTCCAAATTTTACAAACTTGGTATCAATGGAAAGCTAAAATAAAGCTATACAACTTCTATGAAAGAATTAAAAATAATTTCGAACTTTAAAAGGGTCAAAAGTGCACGACAAAGTGACTATCCAACAATTTCGACCTAAACAACATCAGAAATTCTGAACATCATAACTTTATACTCCACTGTCCAAAAAATGTCATACTTTATATCAATGGAAAGATAAAAATATAAACTACAACTTTCATGAAGACCCTATGAACAATTTCTACCTTTATTAGGGTCAAAACTCCACTCAAAGTTTCTGTCCCGGAATTGCCATCCTAGACAGCACCCAAACTTCAAAAATTCACATCTTTCAACTCCCACATCCAAAAATGGCATATTATACATCGTTGGAAAGCTATGAAATTTCTCTATAACTTTCAAGGAGGCTACTTGACCGAATTTAACCCATATCAGTCCAGAATTTCCCTCAAAGCACAGCATACACAAAATCTACCCTTATGGATATTTACAAAACAATGCAAAGTGACCTTTGGAACAAGCATTGGCAAAACATAATAAAACCTGAATATCTTTCATTAATATCAAAATATGAGTTCTTACAAAGCTTTAGTGGACATGTCTAGCCCCAATACATTAAAGTCTCGGAAATTCAAATTACAAAGAAACCACATGAACAGTAATTTTGCTCCAAAAATACAACTAAAGCTTTGTTTACAAAATATAGCTTCAAAATCAAAAGGCAAAAGGGAGTGATGCCTTGACCTCGGTTCGGTCACTCATTTTCTTGCTCATCGCCTGTTGATGGGAGGAAACAAGGGGGTGAGCTTAACGCTCGTAGGTAACAAGTTTATAACCAAGAAATAAGAAAAAAAAAACCATTGAAGTATTTTTTTCCATTGTAAAGTTCAAATTTAAGTCCATGTCACATATTTTCAAACTTCACAACTTATCATGAAATTCATAAACATCATAAATCATGACTTCATTGAAACTTATCACACATCATGAACACATAACACATCAGAATGGTTTGAGTTAGTCCAAAAACATAACGTACTATACATTTCCGCATAGCGGTCTTATGTAGCCGTGAACTTAGGAGAGTCCTTGAAGGAGCTTCATGCCACTAGCGGGCAAGCGGAAGAAGCCTTTTTGACAAGTGTACTTAACATACTTAAGGGACCTAACTAAACCCACAAAACATGCATTTCACATCTTGAAAACAGATTGCTCAAAGGCACATTTCAAAAACTTGTTTGTCATGCACATGACACATTTCATATGCCTTGCCATCAACATTTCA
>JAOQMR010000004.1:23778934-23788935 GCA_027563865.1 Erythroxylum pelleterianum
ATAATTAAATTTAATTGTTTACTAGGAGTCTTAGTAGCACAAGTTGTTCAAATGATCCAATTGTCATTGATAATATTACTGTTTTGGCGGATTGGGTTTCTGAAAAACCCAATTTGGTTGATGTGAGTGATTTGAATTTGGAAGATAATCTTGGATGGAAAAACATTGACATGTCATTTGGTGCATTACATTTGAATGATAATGATGATGAAGCTCCTCTCAATGATGAGGATTTTGTACCAAATGATCACTAGAGTAAGTGCAGTTCTAGCAGATTTCCTCCCATTGACGATTAAATTCCAGGTTTTTGTTTTTCATCTTCTTTGAATTTTAATTGTATTTGATGTTTATGTTAAATTCTATATATGTGATGTACTTGTAATGTTTTTGTTTCAAGTTTAACTGCTACTTGATTATTTCTTCGTCATCAACTCTTTTTGTAATATTTGTTGTTCTTTTTATTGGATGTTTTGAATTTTTTGATGTAATATTATTTATTAAAATGATGAAATTGTATTATTATAATATTTTAAATACTTTATTTATTCTTAATTTTATATTTGAATGATGATGATTATCTTTTTTATATTAATTGTGGTTATTATTTATATGTGAAATATTAAAAATTATTGTTATTTCATATTAATTGTCATTATTATTTATTATTAAGATTTTTGAAAGCGTGACTGATGTAAACAGTAAACTAGTAAAGTGCACAGTACAACTGTATAATATACCAATATGGACTATTTTGCAATTTTTAAAAATTTTAGGGACTATTTTATAAATTTTAAAAAAAATTCAAAACGGTACCCGATATTGACCGATACTGATACAATTCCATTCCAAAGCTCAATCCAATACTAACTTTGCAATGACCCCTTCAAGTTTATACCAAAATACAAAGTAGGATTTTCTCAAAAAAAAAAATTTACAAAGTAGGACGCGTTCAAAAGTCAAGTGTAGAGCTTGAAAATTTCCGTCACCATCTAGACTAGAGCTTGAAAATTTACAATCCTCTTCGGAGCAACATTTTAAACATTTCTCCGCTTCCACTTTCATCATAATCTTCATCCCTCTTCTGGGCAAAAGTAACAGATAAAAGCATCCGAGTTTTGAAGCAAGGATCAATCGTCACCGACGGTGTAACAATCCCAGAATAAGATGGCAAGTTTACGATTTCCTTGATCCTTTTTAGGTCGTTTCAGATACGAATCCGTTTGACTTACTTTTAAATTATTGGGTTAGGTTTGCATAGCGTGTTTACTTCCTCTGTTCCTCGTCCCAATCGTGAATCTTTTGCCCCTTTTGTTCTACTATATCGTGGTAACAGAGTCTTCTCCATACACCCTTTTGTTAATGATTGAATTTGATATCAAAGCTAATGTCTTATCGCTTTTGGTGAATAAAAATCGTATGATGAATGCTTGTTAGGGGAAAGTGTATGCGCTATTTGGATGGGAGTACAGGAAACCAGAGAGGGCTCCTCTTGCCTGCCCTTATAAGCCTGCAGCTAAACAAGAGAGCGGCAACAAAGTGAGTAATTGACTTTCATTTTGGTGGTTTATCTGACTGTTTTAGGTCATTTCTTATAATATTATCTGATCTTCCACTTAAACTGAATCTGTGTACTGTAAACTGACTCGTGTGCGTTGTAGACTGAACGAACTATTTTCGGTTGAACATATGATTGACTATTTTCAGTTGAATATACGATTCTCTGGCGATTTAATGACTTTGTTCTCTTAAGGTCTAAGAATTGTCACTAGGTAAAGAAAATATTGGAACTTCTAGCCTTTTGAAACTGGAAAAGAGGAGTTCCAGAAACATCACTTGGAAAAATTGCTGGATAGCGATCTAGGGGTCAAAACTGGTTAAATAAGAGTGATAATTTCTAATTTCTAGCTGAATTTGGCTTCTTTCCTAACTTCCATGTATAAAATAACTGATTTGCAATTATTTTCTTCATATGCGATTAGTCAGAGCACTAGTGATAACTTTCCACCCTTGAGTCTGATCATTGCCACTGGAGATTCAACTTCTTCAGAAATTGCATAAGTCTGCCTGCCCCTTCGGAATTTTTATTGCTCACAAATCCCACACAACAAGGCTGTTAGGCAGAGCAACTTCCTGCTAGAAACTAGAACTGGTCAAGATGCCTTCATCTTTGTTGGCAATTCTTGCTGCCTCACCATGATTGTTCCAAATTCCCCATCAATAATACTAGGGTTGGCAATACGCCTGGCTTGTATGAGGCTTAAGCTGCAACCAAAACATCATTTGGGTATAACTGACAAAAACGACGTTGTTGTTGTGGTTAGTTTTACCAAAATGACGTTGTTTTGGTAGCCCCCCCCTGCAGCCCGAGCACAACCCAAAGTTTGGTCAAACCAACATGGCTTGTTGACTTCGGGTCAGGCTGCCACTACCATCCCTACTGCCCATCATAGTCAAATAATTCTTCCATAAAGATTCAGAGTGATAATATCCTTTTTTGTCCTGCAAATGCCTATTTATACCAGGAAATATAAGAGAATGATAATATGCTGTGTTGTCCTGCAAATGCCTATTTATACTAGGAAATGTAATTTATAGATCCTGACTGAAATATCTTTCCACAAGGATTCAGAATGATAATCTGTTGTCTTGTCTTGCAAAATCCTGTTTATAGTAGGAAAGACAGGCCATCGCTTCTAATTGAAATATTCTAGCCATCAACTATTATAAGACTTAATAGGAAGTAACATGAATAAAGTTAAAGGAAATATCAAACAAAATTGATTAACTCTAGACTTGTTCTTGACATCACTTCACGTTTTGCCATCAGTGTTTATAGAAATATTTAACCCTAGAAGACTGTCTCCCTAGAGGAAGTGTAAACAACTCTATTTTAGTTTGACTTAGCTACAGAAAATAAATGGGAAACATGCTGAACATGGGGATTTGATTGGTGTAGGAAGAAAGTTGAGTAGCTAATTTAATAATTTTGTCTGAAGTGAATTTTTACCTACATGTTTGTGGTCGATGGGGTAGGATAAGTGAGGGGTTTAATATGACCCATTAATCTGAAGCTCATCTGAAAATGGTCATTATTTGAAACTTTTAAGGGTCTGTGCTGGGAGAAAATTCATTCTAGTACAAATGATGCAGAAGGGAAAAAGAGACGAGTAATGTAGTAGTTTAATTTTGAGTGTTCACCCTGTGGTGCAGCTTTGTGCCTTCAATTAATTTTCTATAGGTTCGGCTTCCTTTCAAGATTGGTAGGAAATCACAATTGACAAGGTGCAAGTATATCTTAGAATAGTTTCTCATAATCTTTCTGCCAATTCATATATGGTTTGTGGAGCATGGATAGACATACAATACTAGTAACCATTATGATTTACCAGCTGTTTCTGCATGTCTTTTGCTTCTTGCATTTTTCAAATAATGATCTTGGTTTGTCGCTTGTGTTGGACGGATGGCTATGCGCATGTCTTATGTTTTAAGGAGGACCCATAAATGCCTTGCGTGGTTGTTTATTTGTTCTTTTTTCCTCTTTTCACTTTCATTCTCTTCTTTTATGGATATACGATGTTGGTGCACAACTCAAGCACAAATAAGATTTAAGCTTATGTTTTAGCAGGTGGAGGGAATAAATGGCACTGGGGAGCAGGTGCCTGTTTCAAAACCTGTTGCACCGGGAGATTCTAAGCAGGACTGAAGTAGGAAAGTTTACTTTCCAGCCATGAATGCCTAATGTTATTCATCGTGACTCACTATCTCATATTTAACTATCTTGTAACTTGATGGGAGTGAAACTGTTGGAATGTAAAGCTCATCTCTGCATGGGCATAAGGTCGGTTTCATACAAACAGAAATTGCTCAGGGGATGCATTTTGAGAGTATTATAATACTGTGGGGTTACTACTATGTAGAAAGACTCATTTGCTTGAGGAGTAAATGAACAACGCATTATGCAAGAATGATGCAGGCCTTCTGGTTAGCCTGCTCGAAGTTAAAAATATTTGTTTTCTTAAAAAGTTCAATCAATTGACAATAGGGTAAATCAAGTCAAAGTCATCTGAACTCAATCCCAACGAAATGAACAAATGAAGAGAATGCCGTGGCTGATGGTTATGGACTACTGAACAATTTTAAGTGTCCTTGCTTGGACCAAATTTGCGCTCATAGAGGAAGCCCATCAGTAAATTGAGAAAGTTGGAATTAAGATTTTATCGGGAAGAGAACGATGAGAGCTGAGTTATGATGAGCTAAGCCTAAGGGCAAAAGTAATGTGACCCAATTCAGTTCATCCAAGGTGGAGTGGAGAATCTTTGAAGCATCCTAATTAGCGCAAGTTGCTGGAGTTTCCGTGGGAGCCAAGCTCACGGATTGAATTCTTGCAATATTTTATGAGAAACATGTCCCTACGTAATATATTTTAAAGATTTGACAAAGACTGCCAGCAAATGACAAACGAAAAACAGGTCAGAACGTAGGACCATTCTTTGCTTGAAAATGACTATGCTGGTGGTGGAATTTGACGCTAAGAGGGTTGTCCCAATGCCGGAAATCATAGGCTTCCCAATTGACCAAGATCTTGATATTACATAAAAAGCATATACCTTCCAATCCAGACAAAAGATATCTCATATACAGCCTTTTTTTCTAACTTCAAATTCAGAATTCTACTCGGTAAAACTAAAAGTAAAGCATGACAGTAACCATTCAGAATTTCTTTAGGAAAAGAAACGAGTAAAAAGCCTAATTGGATGCTTAACCATGTCAATAATATGGGAAGTGTACCTTTTATTCCATTTGCTTTTGTTTGGGAATCAATTAGTCACTGATACAAGACGGAAGAAGACAAGAAAGAATCGTAGCTTTGGATACGATTTTGAGTGCCCAACACCATGCGTGACTTGTAGCTAAACCTAACACCCTAGACAAGACTTCATTTGTTCCCAAAATTCCTATATCAGCGTCAAGTTTTCGGCGGCACTCGGATTTCCTAGTGGCTTTAACTCCTACGCTACTGTTGATAAATCTGGAATCCCATGATCCCTCAAGTTCTTATGTAGCCTGTATACTTCTGCACATAAAGAGTCGTCACATACTCGATTGGTCGACTGCTGATTGATCACTGACTCCCCTGCTCAGCATCAGGTTCCCTAGTAGGTTCAACTCCCATGCTGCCAAGGTAAATCTGGAACCCCAAGATCCCTCAGGTTCCTACGTAGCCTGTACACTTTTGCGCACAAAGAGTTGTCACATACTCGATTGGTCGACTGCTGGAAACAAGGCGTCCGTAATTGATCCGATCAAGACGTTGTACCCAAGGAGCTAGAGGATCATCAATTAGGAAGAAATCTCATTTTCTTTCCTTTAGCGTGACTCGAACTCAAGACCTCTTATAAGGCAAAACTTTAAGTGAAGAGGTTGAACCAATTGGTCCACTCCACATCGTCAAAATTCCTATATTTTAGATCGTGATATTAGGTTAATAGAGTTTTAGGCTAACGGGCCATACTAGTGAAGAACATATTCCAACAATTGTCGACCAAAAGGATGAATAAATCCTTAATAATAACAATTTTCGATAAAGTATTAATATTAGATGACATTATCATTATCAAATCCTTGCAACATAATTTTGGTATTTAACTTTTATATATTATAATTTAGTTTTTTTTTTTACTTAAACTTGTATGAGAAGGTTTAAAATTAGATTAATTGAACTTAAAAACACTTTCAAAGTTTGACTCGCTTGTGTGGAAGACGGACAGCAATGAATGAATGGCCTACTTCTAACGATAACGTGTTGGATTGGATAAGAACGACCTCCACAAGAGTTGGGAGCTGATTTGTGGTTGAATCTACGGGAGGTTGCAGGATGCTTTGCATATCTTTCATCAGTTGCCCCATATGAAAAGTTAAAAGGGTCGACCTCCACAAGAGTTGAGAGTTGATTTGTGGTTGAATCTACGGGAGGTTGCAGGATCTTTTGCCTATCTTTCATCAATTGGCCTACATGAAAAGTTAAAGAGGGTCGAAAATGACTTGACCTGGTTGCTCTCTCTTTCACCACTTTCTCCGGTCGTGTTCAAACGTGAGCTCGCTGCTTTTATAAGACTGTCCTTCTTTACTATTTATAAACTTAATCAAGTCTTAACAATATATAATAGACATTTCGATCTGTAACCTTAGTATTTGGATTCTAACAACATATGATGAAAAAAGGTAGACATTCCAATCTCATAGATTTTATAAGGACTTGGTTGGGTTGGCTGGGTCAGCCATGCAAGGCTCAATCCCAGGCCCATTTATCGACGGCCGGATTGTAGGAGATGGTCTCGTATGCAGACATAAAGACTCACGTAAAGATCTAAACCTAGTAACCTCAGGTATATAAGGTACTATTCTTCCCTGATTCAGGTACGAGATTACAACCTCACTTTTCTCTGTTTTCATCAGCCGAAACTTAGACCAAAAAGACTAACTTGAGCGTCGGAAGGGCTCTCTGATAATCAACTCCCGGCCCGCCGTTATGTGTTTTGCAGGTATACCATAGCTAAAGTCGCACAGATCATGAATCCAAACAACGACGTACAGCTTTAGCAAAATCCGGCTGAACCGACTTATGAAAAATAAATAAAGATAAAGTATCTAAATGCATCTCTCGATGGAATCCTTGTCCGCCCACTGCCTTGGGATTACATGATAGTTTCCCCCGTCGTTTGCAATTCAGTTCACACTCCAAACTGTAAACAACTTGCGCATAAATTCACTCGTCCTCCATAAAAGTGGGTATTAAAATATGTAAAGTGCTTGAAATGAACAGTAAAGCCTATTATTACTTATCTCAGGCTTTTCATAATCCACCAACCGACCGACCTGTTAATCATGTATTAAAGTGGTGAAATTATACAAATATATTTTAGTATATGGTAGGGATATTGGATAGTTCACAACAAACACAGGGCCCTAGGATTAGGTGGTACGGATGATTATATATATATACAAATATGATGAAAATTTTGTAGTTTTTTTTTTGCACAAGTATTAAATAATTTAAAAAGTATATAATAATATATTGATTGTTTATAATATAAAAATTATTTTTAAAGTTGAAAAGTGAATTTGATCGAGAGACAAGTAAGACTTTATGATGACTCCTTGTCTCTTAATAAGGCAATAGAATATATGTACATAGTAATCTTTTACATATTGAATGAAAGTGATAATAATTATTTTATTTTGTTTTATTGATGCTTTTATTCTTATCATAAAATTATTTATAATTATTTAAAAATTAATAATTTCATAAATCATAGAAAGTTTTTGTTTAATTATTTATAAATTATAAAATATTTTAATTAATTATGTACAAAATAAATTATATAATAACTAAATATGAGTTAAAAATTTCCTACCATCATTTGTAATATTTGAAACCAAATATTAACTTTTTAGTATTATACTAAACCGCATAAGCAGCAATTTCATTTATATTCTGATTTTTACTTTTTATTTCTATTTTTTATTTTTATTTCAATTTCCTCCTTATTAGTAATTAAAAAAATCTTAAGTTTTTAATACATGTCTTGGCTTCAAATCACCTATATCGTAAAACTAGTGCCCCCTGTTTTAACGGGACATGACCTTCTGTTTCATTTTTTATGTACCAACTCTGTCCCATTTGATCTCAACCATTCATTTATGTGGAACCTACAAAAATAAATGGTTGAGATCAAATAGGACAGAGTTAGACCTTCAAAAATAAATGGTTGAGATCAAATAAGACAGAATTGGTACATAAAAATGGGCAAAAGATCTTAGGGCCTGTTTTAACAAACTCATCTATTTTTCTCTCTCAATTATTGAATGATTGAATGTTACGAAGACAAGTTGACACAGATTTAATGGAACAGGTAAATTAAAGCATACATGTCGGGGTAATGAGAAGATGTAAATAATTAAAAAGAGAAGTGCATAATTAACGTTCGTTTTAAGTCAAACAAAACAAAATTCCTCTACTCATTATCCCGTATTACAAGTTTTAGACCAAATCACAACAGAAAGGATTGGCTCCGTTCCATGTCCTTGGCGAATGAAGAGAAAACATGGCGTCACGACATGGCGTCAGCCTTATTTCACATTTTCTCAGTGACCAATGAATGAAGCGAAACCTTTCGAGTTCCTACTTGTTGCCTTGTCTCTATCTGCCACTCTCGCGGTGGGCGCAAAAACCCGTCGACTCGCAATCAACTGTTGATTATATTGGTGGGAAAGAGACATGAACGTCCCGTGTTCTTTGCTGCTAAAGCAACATGATGGATAAATTGTTCAAGTTTCTCCTTATCATTCCTTTCTCTATCTGGCTGAGTTAAAGTACGAGTTCCTTGGGACACAAGGCCTTGTTATGGGAATAACTATGTAGCCCTATTTATTCTTTCGGGTGTTCGATTCTTCATGTCGTTGCTATGTATATAATGTATAGTTTTTTCCTCCCTTGTTAGTCTATAATATAGACTCTGTTTGTAAATAAATAGCTTATTTAATATATAAATAAGCTATTTATTTACATATTAAATGTAGAAACATATTTTCAATTAGTAATCATATCAAATCAGTAAACTATTCAGCGGGATAATAATCCTCGTATATTCTAATAAGAATAAGTCCTAATTTTGTCGGTTTCAAAAAAAAAGTCCTAATTTTGTCATGACCCACCCCTCCAAAACGTAAAAGTAAAAACATGTGAGACAGTGATAAATCCCTGAAATAAGACACGTGATGGCGGCTGTCACGAGTTGAGTTGACGGCCTCTTTCCTGGATCCTTCGATGTTAATCCATAAAATTAAATAAAACCCTCCCCGATATTTTGTCGCGAGATTTTGTTTATTTGAAATTCCAACTTATCTGAAAATGAGTTCTAAGACTGATGGACATTATTCATTTTATTTTATTTGATAATAGGAATGATAACCAGCTAACGTATGGATTCAGATTTAGGTGTTCTTAATAAATTGATTCATAGGTTAGGCCAAGTTTAGACGAACCTAAGGTTTGACTATTTTAAGTAAAATAACATCGTTTTGTTTAGAAGAATTAAGTCTCAGTTAGGTTTGGGCTTGACAGTCTAGATCAGGATCCAATTAAAAAAATATATTATTTTATACTTTTAATTCATTTATTTTTTTAAAAAAAATTAGTAGGGTTGGCTCATGGACCGGCCCATTATCATCCCTACTCAACAAACTCCAGTAATGTAAAAAAAAAAGGGACAAACTCAATAGACAAAGCTCTCCACTTTATAAAGGTCGAAGGAGGTTCGTCAACTGTTCACAACCTTTCCTTGTATTTTACAAAAAGGTAATTTCCTTTATTCAAACTCATATCGTTTTGACCACAAAAGACTAACCATATTAGTTACTCTAAAGCTCACCATCTAAACTCCAATAAAGGATGATTGGCAATGGCTCTTGGACGCGCTTCTGGCTTGATCCCTGGCTTGCAGGAACAGGCTCGCTGATTTCCCTCACCTCGCAGCTTATCCCTGATTCAACTCTTACCCTTCACAACCTGTTGGTTCCTCTGCACGTGGAGGAGCAAGGCTCTTTTTGACTGTCAATTTACTTAGCTTTCCTCACCTGATGCTCTCATTTTGTCTTATGCAGATCAACTCCGCAGGGTTTTGGCGAGGCCCAGCCGGTCGAACACCAGACTCCGCCCCCGCCACGAGGTATGCGTCAGATGGTGCAAGCCACCGCCGGGATGGATCAAAGTCAATACAGACGTGGCCAGCAATCACTCCACAGTCGTGGCCACAGCCGGCGGCCTTCTTTGGGACAGTAACGACCATTGGATTGCAGGTTTTACACAAAATCTCGGATGGTGTACTCCGATGTCTGCTGAATTATGGGGTGTTTATACCGGCTTTGTAGGAAAATCCCGGGAGGTACATCACATGTACCAGGTGCGAAAAACAAAAATTTTTGTCACCGGGACCTTCCCG
>JAOQMR010000004.1:23829748-23841664 GCA_027563865.1 Erythroxylum pelleterianum
ATAGTCGTTGGCTGATCGAGGGCTAACGACTTCTTAAACTCTTCATCCCTCGTATTGTTCATTAGAGCCGCCAACATGGACGAGCAAGTAAGGTCGGGGACTTCAACAGCTTCGTTATTAAAGCGAGTGATAAACTCCCGCAAATTCTCATTCTTTCCCTGGGTCAATTGCATCACTTCCAAAGCAGTCTTTTGCGGCTGCTTGCTGGTAGCGAATTGATTGAGGAACAGTAACTTGAAGTCCTCAAAGCAAGTGATGCAACTCGAGGGAAGGCTGTTGAACCATCGCGAGCTCCTTCTTGAGAGGCAGTACAGAACGCCTTACACTGAATTGCATCAGGGACGCAATGGAGGTTCATCATTGACTGGAAGTGCTGCAGATAGTCTAAGGGATCGGTCTTGCCAGTATATTTTTCAGGCGTCGGTATTTTGGTACCGACCATTGGGAGGCTATACAGGATCTCCGGAGTGAAAGGAGAGCTACCCTGTGCGGACGTTCGGCCCAGACGGGAATTCGCGGCCAGATTGATTCGATCACCCGCGACTTTTTCTAGGGCTTCCGCATAGTGGCGATCGGCCATCACACCAATCTGCCGAGTGGGGGCCGGCTGCTTGTCCGTCCGAGACTGCAGGATTTGGCGGATCAGCAAATCGGCCGCCTCCTCTATCTGTTTTTGAGTGAGGGAAACTTGTCGTGGTGCAGGAGGGTTTGCATCCAGGGGACGCTGGGAATTAGAGTGAGAGTTGGCCTCGGCATTGTCCTCCAAGGCTACACTCTGTTCTTCTTGATCACGATGGTGAAGCTGCGGCTGATCGTTCGGATGCGAGGATTGAGTGCGAGACTCATGATGCAGTGGCGGAAGAGTGACGGGCAGCTGTAAACCCATCCGTTGCATCGCAAGTGCCATGATGGCAGCTATGTCTAGGTTGGCCGCTGCCGCTTGGCTAACCTGTGTGTGTCTGGTGCCCTGATGTCGGGCCCCAGGGTGGGCTCCATCTGGTTCAGCCAGATTTTGTTGAGGTTGGACGCTGCTATTCGGATCCATAAGGTCTGTGAGTATGGCTTCTGAAACACCTGCAAAACAAATAAAGGCGCACCGGGGGTGATTGCCGGCAGGCCCCTCCGATGCTTAAGTCAGTCGTTTGGTGAGGGTAGTGGTCGCTTAGAGCAGGAAGAACTAGGGTTTTAGTCGCGTACCTGAATCATGGCTGAATAGTACCTTATATAAGGGATACTGGCTAGGTTTAGGTCTTTACATAAATCTTAGTGTTTGCATGGGAGACGATCTCCTACTATTGGGCCGTCGGTGTCTGGGCTCGAAGTTGGGCCTCGTTTGGCCGACCCAACCAATGTGCAACTCGAAATAACTTTTAAAGATGTTCAGGGCCTTCATGAGAGTGTTAGTAAAACTCATCTTAGCTCTACAAAAAAGAAAGAAATCATCAGCGAACCCAAGTTAAGTAAAGTAATCTTTTTACATTTGGAGTGATATATGAAGTTTGGGTTAAGCTGCACTTCTTATTTGGTGATGGGGCTAAGAATTTCCATATATAGGATGAAGATATAGGGGGATAGAGGATCCCTCTATTAGAGACCCCTGGTTGCCTAAAAAAAATTTGTGGGACTACCATTTACGAGCACAGCTAAAGAAGCAGAGGTAATACATTGCTTTAACCAATTGATAAAGATAATCTGAAATCTGAAAGCTTGGAGCATGATCCATATGAATTCCCAGCTAATACTATCAAAAGCTTTATAAAAATCAAATTTCATTATACAGTTGGAAGCATAATTGGAGCGAGAGTAGTCGTTGAGAAGTTCTTGGACAATAAGAATATTATCACCAATATTGTGATCCTTCATGTAAGCTCCTTGGTTCTCATTGATCAAAGGAGATAAAACCTTCTTCAATTTTTTAGCTAATATCTTAGAAATGATCTTATAGAGGAAGTTAGTGCATGCTATAGGTCGAAAGTCTCCTAAAGTAAAAGGGTTTAGACATTTAGGGATCAAATAGAGAAAAGTTCTATTGATTTGCTTAAGGAGTATCCCATTTGTGAAGAATTCCTAAGTTGCCTGTTTCACAAAACCACCTGTGATGTGCCATGATTTTTAGAAAAAGTGGCCATTAAATCCATCAGGCTTGGGTGCCTTTAAACCATCCATTCCAAAGACTACGCTTTCAATTTCATTGTCTTCAACAGGTTGAATTAGAAGATCCTAATCTAGTGGAGAAACTTGATTCAAATTAAGTGAACAAAGCTCAAGGAGAGAGACTATCGACTAGTTAGGCAATCCAAAATGAGAAGTAAAGTAACTAGTACCTTCTTCTTGAATGTCTTGAGAGTTCGAGAGTAATAAACCTGCTGTGGATTTGATAGAGTGGATTTTGTTGAAATTTCTCCTTACTAGAATGGATTAAAGAAAAAACTAGGGCATTGATCACCATCTTTAAGCCAGTTAACATTTACTCTTCATTGAAGTAAAGAATGGTGGTTGCTAACAGCTTGAAGATAATTGCTAGTTGCAATCTTTTCCTTATTCACGAGATCCTGATCAATGGGGTTCAAGGCAAGCGTTGATTGTATAGCTTTAATATCTGATCTTCTCAAGTGGATTGCAGATAATGTGGAGCCTCATATTTACTTCAATCGTTTAAGCTTATGCTTGATGCATTTCAATTTCTAGACACAACAAAATTATTTAGTACCTACTCAATGGAAGTCAACACCCATCTTGCAAGTCTCGGGAAAGCCAAGATCATGTATAAGATAATTGTTAAATATGAAGGGAAAATGAGGATGAATTTTTGAAACAAACTATCGACTATAATGGGAGAATGATATGAAAATAATGGATCTTTCAAGTTAGAAAAACTACTTGGAAATACATTTAATTAAGTATCATTCACCATTACATAATCAAGTTTTTTGCTTATGTGCCAAGATGATGTCTGTTTATTTGACCAAGTAAAGGTATTTCCAATGAATTTTAGATCAGTCATGCCAATATCTTGAGCACAATCTTTGAAATCTTCTTAATGGTTTTTGGGATTACAATGACCCTGAGCTTCTGAAGGGAAGAGTATGAAATTAATATCACCACAAATCAACCATGGTTTAGCAATATAGCTGCTAAATGTTTTGAGATTTCTCCAAAGACTTCTTCTCTAAAATGAGTAGATACTTTCGTAGACGAAGGAAATGTTTATATCAACATTCTCCTACAAAAATGTCAGATGGAGATGCATAGCTTGCTCATTTCAGTCCAATAATTCTACCTTGAGTTAGCCCTTTTTATAACAAAGGATTATTCTTCCAAAAGTATGATGTTGGTGATTGGAAAGTATACTCCATTAGGGACCAAGGACATGTAGATTGCATAGGTTTTGTAATTTTATTTTGGTTTCAAATCCAGGCATAACCAATTCTTCTTTTCATAGCTGTATGTTCATCCATGCATAATGGTTTGCCAACATGACTAACTAATGAGCTTAACCTCTAGGTGGTCTAATATTCTAAGGAAACTGTAGCACCCCTTACCGTAGGGTACACATCGGGATGTCCGGAGGTCAATTTGGTACATATCCTACGATAATAGCGTACTACGATCAATCACTACATTCACTTCATATGGCATGGTATCATAATTCACTTATAAAGCATCACAAGAAAATCACAATATTTTAAAACCAACTTTTTCCTCATTTCATTTCACAAAACCGAAAGTCTACATTATGTCTTTCAACGTTTTCCATATGTACATCATCAAAAACCTAATATAATAATATTACATGAATGAGGAAAATATGTACAATCTAACTAATCTGTCCAAAAATCCCAGCTGACCGACCTTTGAATCATGACTTCTCTTGCCAATAACAATTTACAAGGTTGGTAGAGTCTCTTAGTAGCTAGAGTCGTCTCTTGATCCTAAAAGGACAATGTTAGAATTTTGGTGAGTTTTGCAAACTCAATGAGGTAACCATCATTGATGGCCCACTCAATTCATGTATCACATCAATACATGTAACAACTTATTCACATCTTTGCATATTCACATTTCACTTTTAGAACAATCATCATAATCATTTCAATCATATAAAGTACACATATCAAGTATAAATGCAATGCACGTGAGACTCCTTTTTATTTATTATTGTCGTTGTGACTGAGTGGCTTTTTACTAGCTCGTATCTCTTAATGGATATCGAGCTGTATCAAATTATGTCTCATATCTCTTAGTGGATATCGGGTACGTTCACAACCGAGCCTGAGGCGACTCCGATCACAATTTCCTTTATCTTTCATGCATTCATGTATTGAAATGCTTCACATATCATTGTCTCAATCATTCAAATGCTTGCACATTCACATTCAGATCATAATTTTCATCGGAGCCAAGGTCCTGCATTCATCGTCATTGATGAGTAACATTTATTCCATCACATTCACATACAAGCAGCACTTCCTATACATTCCCGAATAATAACTCCTTAGACATGTTATTGTCCGGAATCAACAATCAAAACACATTCATTTAATAACTCAAAACAAGATTTAAGCAAACAAGTAATTAAGTGAGACCGTTTAGGTTACTCACAAGTTGCTCCCGAAGCTAATTTCTGAAAGTTTCGACAACGTCTGCAGGTTGATGTTTCAGTTGCTCCTCTATATTAAACAACATACACATGTATCACATTTTATACAATCATAAGTGTTTAATAATGCACATGAATGAAATGAATTATGTACAATGTATGTTCATGATAATCCCGGGTATCTTTCCATCAATTTCATCAAAAAAACATTTTCATATCTAACTCATCTAGTATAATTTATACTTAGATTTATGCCTCACTAAAACCATTAAAATCTCTATTTCTTTCTCATTGACTCACTTCAGAAAATTTCCAAATTACACTTTCGGGTCTACTGTTCACATAAGATGAAGCAGATAGCAGACGAAGCAGAAAGTAGACGATAGCAAGAAGTAGACGATAGCAAGAAGCAGACGAAGCACAAAACAGACGAAGCAAAAAGCTGACGAAGCAAAGTCAACTTAAGACGATATGACGTTATCACAGAAGATATGACGTTATCTTAGACGATACGTTTTTACAGACGATATGACATCATCACAGACGATACATTTTTACAGACGATATGACATCATCACAGATGATATAGATGATATGACGTCATCACAGATGATACAGATGGTCAACTTAAGATGAAGCAAAAGTCAACCTAAGATGATACAAATGGTCAACTTAAGACGAAGCAGAAGTCAACCTAAGACAATACAGATGGTAAACTTAAGACGAAACAAAAGTCAACCTAAGACGATATAGATGGTCAACTTAAGACGAAGCAGAAAGCAGACGATACTATCTATACTCCTCAACTCAAAAACCTTTTTCTTGAACATCTCTAAGTCTTCATCAACTCACAAATAAACACCTATATATTCATACATCAATTCATTGCTACTTCAACTCTAAGAACCATTTCCACAACATCTGATCACTAAAATCCATCAAAAACTAAATAACACCATATCCACAATTTTCATCCCCTTAACACAGTGTGCAAGAATATAAATATACGTAAATGCAATGATCATGCACTGACAATAAATTCATCAACTTTATTTCAAAAATCCTCAACTCTAACAATTGTATTCGCTACTTACTTGTTAAAAACTCCAACAGCTTCAACTATCTTCAAGTCCTAACGCCATACAAAATTACGTAAACCACTGTGAACACTAAGCAACTTCTAGTTCTTTTTTTTAAGGCAGAAGAAACACTTAGCAGTGGAGGAAGTGGTAAGGGATAAAAAAACAAAGTTAACTCTCAGAAGGAGTTTTGATGGAAAACTCAGTGTATAGGAAGAAACTCGGAGAAGATGATGACAAGGAAAGAACTTAGGGAAAGAACAAACCCCTTTTCAACTCTTGGATAACTCAAACTTACTTCTGAAAAATAATAAAGGTAACTTTACACTTGTCACTTTTCCTAAGGTCCAACTCTAACTAAGTTTCTTTTGAAACTAACTCCATTAATTCTATCTTTGCAATCCAACTATCTCTAAATCTTCTTTTGATTTCTTTTCCCCTATTTTCTATATTTTTTTTCAAAATTTATTCCTAAATTTGCTAAAATTCATAATTCTCACAATTCTACTAACCAATAATATTTTCAACATAGAAAAATTCAAAATTTACTAAATTTTCAAAAATCCCAACTCAATTCAATTATACCCGGAATCATTAATGAATGCATGTATAATTATTTTCATGTGCAAAACTTTCACTATTCACGTGTATATGTGTGACATATTTTTTTCTCACTCATATTTACTATTTTAGCCTCCCATAGGTGATGGGATGTTACAGAAACATTATGAAAGTTAATCTAGATAGAGACATTTTGAATCTTTATAGTTTCAAACTGTAAGTTAGGTTGCCAAGCTTGTAAAAAGATAGGTTGGTTTCCGAGATGCCATGGACCATCTTCAAGGATTTTCCGAGCATTAGATATAGATAAAAAAGTGAAGAGTATGAGGTTACTCACTAAGATATCTAATAAACCCTTTGCTTTCCATGTTCTAGTGGCCTAGTGTTGTATGAGAGGGAAGGCGGGTCTTTGATTAAAGAAAAATATGACAAGTGTTGATTCCCAGCTCTTAGCTTCCTTTTGGAGAGTCAAAATGTCAGGACACACCATAAGCTTTCCATCCAATTCTATAGGTGGAGTAAAAGTGAGGGTCTAGGATGGTTTATCACTGACCACTTGCTTCTATGTTTTCGGGGGAGATTGCTCAGAAGGTGAAGAAGGTAATGGTTTTTGGGAAGGTAGTGTCGAAAGTAAAGACAGGGATGACTATTGGGATGAGTTCTTAGAAGATGAGGATGAAGATGGTTTGGTGGGAAGTGGCAATGGGGGAAAATTAGAGGGATGGAAGACAAGATTGACTGACTTATTGCTAAATAAAGGAGGGGGCGAATTGTAAAAAGGGAGTTTGACAGAAGCAATGTGAGGAAAACAGTAAGATGACGCTGGTGGGAAGAGGAAATTTAAAGGGAAAAGACACGAATGTCTTTGAGAAGTCAAAAATTGGTCGTGATAATGGGAAAAAAAAAAAGCTGAAGGCAATCCGGAAGGATGGAGAAAAGGAGGACGTAAGGAACAACTTTTTACTCTTGAATATATTTGCTCGATGTATTAACAAAAATTTTGTAGTTTTTATTAATAATTAATATTAAATAATTAAATAATATATATTTAGTTGGTAGCAAATTAAATTATGAAAAAATAAAAATAAAAAATAGAAATCACTTTTTACCATTTTCATAAGGTATGAAAATTGAAATAAAACAAAACTAAGAATTCAAACAAAATAATGACGGAAGGTGGGGTTGCCTCGTTTTTCTATGTTTCAACCTAAATTGAGATTTAACTGGATCTTGGTTAAGCAGCACTTTTAAATCAGTATCTAATTATAACGCCTTATCCCTTTGAACATTTCCAAAATATCATCCAAACTGGCCCCACATAGATAGTACTCTCACACTTGGGATCATTGACTTGGCCATTTCTAAAGGCAAGTCATGTCATACCCACTTCACACACTAGAATAGAATAGACATGCTGAGTCAGCCCAATGTTGACTATTTTACTCAAAAAGCAACAGCCCTTTTTACATTTTCTAAACCAAATTAGTTGTAAGTTGTAACCGTAAGTGTATTTTGACTTTGTCGAACCAAAACACAAGTTTAAATCAAACTATTTATTTATGGCTTTTAGTTTCCTGTAATATTCATAAATGTGGAAAATGAATTATAAAAATTGAAAGTGCTGATCAATGGACGGTGAGATATGATTAAGATGTTACATAACCTTAGAAAACTACTGGTCTGTAAATGAATCCATTTTGTTTCAACTTTCTTTGCTTTAATTATCTCCCACTATCCTCACTCCCATTATCTCTCCCCCCCCCCCCCCCCCCCCTCTCTCTCTCTTCTGTCTAAAATTATCTCTTTCTCGCCCTGTCTGTCTTTTATGGGATTAACTGACGCCGTTGATCATCTGACCGGCATCCCGTCCATCGGCTCCAATGACTGGCCATTTGGATTCTGGTAAAGGAAAGTTTCATCTCCGGCTTCCGTCTGAGATCCCTTTCTGTTGATTTGCTGATATACAGATCATAACAATTTCATGCTTTTCGCTGTGATGTTATTATCCAATGCGTGATGATCCATTGAAGCACACTGAATCCGGCAAACTTGTCACCGTCCGATCAACAATCCGTGATTGAGTTGTTTTTTATCGTAATTATTTGTTTTAGGGTTAGGGTTTGAGAAAATGTTCAAGAAGATCATGAAGCGTAAGCCCTCCAAATCGGAGGGCAACGAATACGGGTTCGGGCCGTCGGGTAGGAACTCCGGGTCGGGTCCCCCCTCAAATGTGGTGGTTAATCACGCGTCACGCACGGCTCCGACTACTCAGGGAGGTTCGGCAGCGGTAAAAGCTCCGCCACCAATGCAGGCGGTGGAGCCGCTCCCTATGTTCCGCGACGTGCCGGCTTCGGAGCGCCAAAACCTGTTTCTGCGAAAGCTCCAGATTTGTTGCTTCCAATTCGATTTCAGCGACACGTTGAAGTCCGCTCGTGAGAAGGAAATCAAGAGGCAGACACTTCTAGAGCTCGTGGATTTCATCCAGTCCGGGTCGGGTAAGATATCGGAGGTTTGTCAGGAGGAGATGATTAGGATGGTCGCTGTCAACATTTTCCGATGCCTGCCTCCGGCGCCTCACGAGAACACCGGCCAGGAAGCGGCCGATCCAGAAGAGGATGAGCCGACCTTGGAGCCGTCATGGCCTCATTTGCAGCTTGTGTACGAGCTTTTGTTGAGATACGTCGTTTCGTCTGATACGGACGCGAAGGTCGCGAAGAGGTATATTGATCACTCCTTTGTTTTGAAGCTGTTGGATTTGTTTGATACGGAGGACCCGAGAGAGAGGGAGTATTTGAAGACGGTTCTTCATAGGATTTATGGGAAATTTATGGTTCATCGGCCTTTTATAAGGAAGGCGATTAATAATATATTCTATGGGTTTATATATGAGACTCAGAGACATAGTGGGATTGGAGAATTGTTGGAGATTTTAGGGAGTATTATAAATGGATTTGCTTTGCCAATGAAAGAAGAGCATAAGTTGTTCCTTGTACGAGCATTGATTCCTCTGCATAAACCAAAGCAGGTTTCATTGTATCATCAGCAACTGTCTTATTGTATTGTTCAGTTTGTTGAAAAGGATTATAAGCTGGCGGATACAGTTATAAGGGGGTTGTTGAAATTCTGGCCGGTGACTAATTGTCAGAAGGAAGTTCTCTTCCTTGGAGAACTTGAGGAAGTGCTTGAGGCCACGCAGTCTGCTGAGTTTCAACGCTGCATGGTTCTGCTTTTCAGGCAAATTGCTCGCTGCCTTACTAGCTCCCATTTTCAGGTTTTAGAATATTGCCAAACTTATTACAAGAAAAGAAATGTTAGCATACTTTATTTCTTGGAGTATTTGGATTTCGTACGTTATGACGTGGTTAATCAAGGTAGAATACAGCCAGATAAATTGAAAACGCTAATTATGAAAAAGTGCAAGTGAGATAACTTGTAATTCAACTTAGACAAATGGTTTTTGATGATTAGCCTATTGTCTACACTTTACAAGTTATCGTTTCCACTATAGAATTCAATATTTGTTGGCCTTTAATTATATTGAGTTGTCCTGAAAATAATGTCTGCGCACGTGATTGGTGCATTTAACTGCAGTAATTGCTATTTGTTTCATGCACCAATTCGCTGGTTTTTCAGTTACCTTCTGTTAGAGAAAAGAACGTATTGCCTTATGTTCTGTAAATGATGGGTGTCATTGTTGAATGTTTGAGATGCTTTCATACTGCCTATAAATGTAGTACTGCTTCATTAATGAGGTTTAATGTCAGTGTCGATGTGACTAATTTGACCCATTTGATTTCGTCTTTGTCTGTTCTATGTTGATGATTCAGCTTGTAAATTATGTTTCAGTAGTTTATAGGTGCCACATTTCATTTATGGTAATACTTATATGGCTTGTTATAGAATTACAGATACTGTATTGCTAAATGCAAAATATGCTCATCTGTTAACCCATTCTGATGTCGCATTATTCAACTTGTCTAAGGTTGGAACAGTTTGTCTTGGCCATGTGCTTCTATTATGGAAATGTTTCTTGTGCATTAATTTATTCAATCCTTGAAGATTTTATGGAGCATTTAAATGTGATGTTATTTGGAAGCGAGTCATAGTAACTGGAGCCTTATTATTTGCCTTCTTCTGTCCTCTCAAATGAAAGCTTGTTATTGCATAATTCTTTATTTCCTTTTTTCTTCTGAAAATCAATTGCTCGTTGATGTCCATCAACTGATTTCAACTGATATTTCAGCTCCGATTAACCTTTTCTTCTTTGGTTGGCTTAAACTTTTTTCATGAAGATCTTGACTTCAGCAGATTGCAGCATGATCCATTTATTTGAAGACTTGATTTTTATGATTCTTTCTGAACTGAATTCTCTTTCAACGAACTTGGTTTTAAATTTTTATTCGCTTGGTGTTTTTGCTTATTAACATGCACATAGAAGTTTTTATATGACCATTTGGCATGGGCTGTGGAAATTGCTATGCCTTTTTGATTTCCTCTTTGTGAAATATTCCCTGCTTATATGGAAATTCCTGCTTGGGATCTCAATCCTATACATCAGTAGAGGTATGCATTATCTCCACCCCTATACTGGCAAACAATTCAATTCATCATTACTTCCAAGATTCTACCCTTGTGACCATTAAGTAGAGCGAACTCATCTGCTCTAGTGTTTATTTCAGAAATTACAGTATTTGCAGCATGATCGGTACATTTTGGTGCCTTAATTTCCAAAAAAAGACCCCTTATGGCCATTAAGTAGGATAGCAAACTCATCGGCTCTAGTAATTTCAAAAACTACAGTATTTTCTAAATGAGCTGTGCATTTTGGTGCCTTAATTTCCGGAAAAATACCCTTATGGCCATTAAGTAGGATAGCGAACTCATTGGCTGTAGTAATTTCAGAAACTACAGTATTTTCTACGTGATCGGCACACTTTGGTGCCTTAATTTCCAGAAAATACCCTTATGACCATTAAGTAGGCTAGCAAACTCGTTGACTGTAGTAATTTCAGAAACTGCATTATTGCAACGTGATTGGTGCATTTTGGTGCCTTAATTTCCAGAAAGTACCCTTATGGCCATTAAGTAGGATAGTGAACTCATTGCCTCTAGTAATTTCAGAAACTACAGTATGTGCTATGTGATCTGTGCATTTTGGAGCCTTAAATTTCCAGAAAATACCCTTACGGCTATTAAGTAGGATAGCAAACTAATTGACTGTAGTAATTTCAGAGCCTACAGTATTGCAACATGATTTGTGCATTTTGGTGCCTTAATTTCCAGAAATAAAGAACATCATTTATGTAATCCTCGACAAGGTATTCCTAGTTGTATTTTTGGCGAATGGAATTGGACCTCTAATAAGTAATAAGATACAATTATTTAGTATGTATTTATTTTTCTTGTTCTTCTTCAAACTGCTTTCCATGGTGCATTTTCCTATGAATTGTTAGCCAGATCTTTCATGCTTCTTCATTAGCAAATCATATATTAGGACATGCCTTAAAAGCATTGGATGCCACGTTGTGCCATAATGCTGAAACAATTCATTTGGAGCTCCCATGAGTTAGGGTGGTGGAGAAAATAAAAATCCGGGGCAATATTTCCTTCATGCTACATTATTTTCAATAAGTGGAGGCTATTTATGATTTGGGAAGTAATTTACTAATTCCCCTT
>JAOQMR010000004.1:23862948-23877700 GCA_027563865.1 Erythroxylum pelleterianum
AATTGCCATGAATCTTGAAACTTGAATTTTTGGTTTGGCCCTCTTCTAAGGTTAACATTTTCTTGATTAATAATTGTGAAAAAATAGCTTATAAGTTACAATTTTATGCTTTTATGCTCTCTTCTGGCTAAAAATCTCCCTCCTTTTGCTGCCTCGTCCTTTGTTAATTTAAAATCTTAATATTTAATAAGTAGCACATTCCTAATACGATGTATTTGTCGTATTATCTTTTTTCACATTTTGTATTTTTTTGTAAAACATTATTGCCAATACAGACCAACATAAGGACATATATGGTTTATGTTTCCTGATCAAAGGCGAACATAAAGGTGTGTAGCATGGAAAAAGAAAAATAGAATTATCCATCTTTGAACACGACCCAATCACAATGGCTTATAGGTGTTAAGCTCTATGGGTCATTCTTCACTTCTTTTAAAATTACTGCAAATTGATCTGATTCTTCTCTAAATTCACTTATGTTCCTTAAAGATGCATAATTAAGACTTAGGAAAAAAAATATTTTTCATTTTAAGTATCAAATCCTCCAAAGTTGTCTAAAACACAAGTACAATGCTATGAAAATCATATTAAAAGTAATGTATATTTAGAATACATGAGTAGGTTGCATTTTCTAACTTAAATAACACAATTGAGCTTTGATAAGAGAGGTTAGGAAACTTGGATCAAACAAATATGAACATTTTAGTATGTTTTATGAAGAAGCTGGAATTGATACTGACATATTGCCTTTCATACTCTATAGCAAAATATGGTTAGCGAGAGGAACAACACTCTCTAAACAATTATGGCCATAAGCAGCCAACAAAGTTGTTTTCCATTAAATAGGCTCCTTATAAAGGTTATAAAAGGAAACATTCAATTTGAAGCATGGTATGACTATAAATTTTATCTATAAAACTTCAAAGTATTTGGTTGCATCTGTTTCTCATATGTACCCAGTAGCGAAGCTACATTTGCCCACCCTCAAATTTTTTTTTTAAAAGAAAGTATATATGTATATAGAGGTTGCCCACCTAAAAGAATGTCGTTGCCCATGGTGGATTGGATAAAAAAAAAAATTGCCCCCCCTGAAACAAATTCCTGGCTTCGCCACTGTATGTACCTCAAGTGAAAAGAGATAAGCTTGATAGAAGACTAGATCATGGCATTTTCATTGGCTACAGTAGTATCTGTAAAATTTTTCAGCCACAAATTGAGAAGATTCTAATAAATAAAGATATTCATTTTGTAGAAGAGTAATAATGGTATTGAGAAGAAGAAGATATGAATCATATTAATGAATTTCTACTAGTATAAGATGAAGAAGTTGATGATCCTAATCTTAGAGATATACATATATATATCAAAGAATCAATGCCTTAGTGTTTGAAGCAATAGGACTAAATGAAGTTAAAAAGGAACCAAAATTAATACCTATAATAAGGAGGAGCGAATATGATTGAGAAAAATAAAACTTAACAACTTATTGAAAAGTCACAGCATAAAAAGGTTGCTAGAGTTAAATGTGTATTTAGAACCAATTTGAAAATAAATGATTCCATCAATAAACACAAGGCCAGACTTGCGATGAAAGAGTATGCTCAAGTGTTGATACATGACATACATTATCAAAATACTTCTTGCATTAGGTGCACAAAAAGGGTGGAATTTATCTCAAGCTGATGTAAAATCTTTCTTTCTCAATAGATACTTGCAGGAGGAAATATAGATTGAGTAGATTAAGAGATTTGTAGTAAAAAGGTATGAATACAAGGTGGCTGTATAGTAAGCAAGTTTCAAGGACTTGATATAACAAAACTGATAAGCATTTATTAAGTCTTCGTTTTACAAAAAATTAAAGTATTCAACTCTGATGATATTTTTTATTATTATTTTTATATATGAATGATCTCTTGGTAACCAAAAAGCAATGCCATTTTTATTAAGCAAATCCAATTGGAGATGATGCATGTCTCTGAAATGTCTGATTTAGGAACAATGGCATACTTCTCTAGAATGAAGATTAGATAAAATCAACAAGGTGTTTTCATATATATATATATATAAGTATGTTAAAAAGAGGAAGGTATTAACTTACTTGGATGTGAATCAAGAAAATAGCACTAAATTGTTTATGGATAATCAGGTAAACGTTACAATCTCCAATAATTCAGGATTCCATAACTAATTTAAGAAAGTACTACTTATGAGAATAAGATATCCAAAAAATTATAACCTTATCTCTTTTCTTACTTTATTTCATTTGAACCTTATTGCATTGGATTTGGAACAAAAGCTCATAGAAATATTAATCTACCTGTACATTATTACCTCAAAGTGCCTGAGAACAACTTTGAAAAGCCCTAGTTTGTGTGATTTAGAGAGCATAAACCCATGAAGTTGTGCCTTAAAATAGCAAAGATCAAGTTGCCAACAAAATAGTGTAAATGGCTCCTCGAGCATTAAAATACTAAAGATCAAGTAATCCATCAGTACAGCGATTGCGTTGGCTATTAAGGCAGGGCTACCACTACCACAGATACCACACTGTCCTGAAAAACAGCAGTCGGTTGATAACAAGACCCTCTTTAACGAGAAGCCCTGAGAAACATGTAAACATTATTCCACTCGGCTGAGCAAGATTCTTGTTAGGATAAGGCATCTCAAGAAGTGATGATCAGATTTTTGCTCGAAACATTTGTGGATGAATCCATTATCTTACAACACTAGCTGAGTAATGCCCCAGATCCAAGCCTTGCCCGAAGTTGAAAAATCCAGGTACCTCAAATGGCAAATTGAGATGCACGGATAGAGATGAAAGCCAAGACCAGTCCTCCCAATTGTCCGTCTCAGTTTACCTTCTCTTTTCCTATCAACTAACTAGATGGTAAAATTGTACGTACTGACAGGAAAGGAATATGAAGTTAGGGTAGAGGAAACATTGATTTGTGTACAATGGTTATTCATCCTAGTGAATATGATACTTCTACCCATTAAATAGTACAAGAATGGCTATGGATTCACAAGAAGCACAACACCAAGAAACATCGAAGTGCTCCATCGTGATCACAGGTTATAAATCATACTTGCTACAAGAACCAATTGTTGAAGGCAACTCCAAGTAGCAAGTGTTAACCAGAACCTAATCAGCTCATAGTCTCTTCAATCCTTGATGAGCATGCTGTTGGCCCTCCCCTCGTCTGCTTTGTATTGTAAGATTTGCATTTCAAACACTTGTGTGCTAAAATATGGAAATTCACTTCAGAAGTTTCCCCACAGTCATTACAAAGGATCCAAACCTACAATAAACCAAATTATTAGTCGGTTACCATCTTATTTTGACCCATAGGAAAGAACTGACATTTGAAAATCTCAATTATCTATTACTTACCATCTTATTCTGATAAATATCAGGCATGGGAGTTGAAGCAATCTGTTAATCCAAAAGCATATTCAATCAAGAAAGTCAGAATGAACATAAGACAGAAATATCCATCACGCTACTATATAAACTTACCTCCTGATCAAGTTTTTTCCACACACGAGACATATCGCGATATGATTTTGAGCAAACAGGGCATGTATACCTACAGGAGAATACTTGGGGTAAATAAAAGGTGTCAAAGCTGATTATTGAGGTTTCAAAATGGCAACCATTACTAGACTTACTGGGAATGCTGCTCCATCTCGTTAAGACATTCCAAATGAATGGTATGTCCACACCGCAACACAGTAATATCTTTTGTTGTATCAAATAAAAACTGTACCAACGTGACAAGTTTAAGTCACTGAAGCATTTCATAGAACAAAATCAGCATTCATATTTGTTGTTTCAACCTGAAATTTACCTCAAAGCATACGGGGCAATTATGATGCATGGCCTTTTCAACACAATTGTGTGAATCCTTCATCACAGTTGAATAGCAGCATCCTACAATTAGAAATATTTATCTCAGCTAACTATGATTCAGTATCAAGTTCGAGGACAATATAAACAAAAACTTAAAAAAAAAAATCATGACACCGATGTGAAAACCAAAAAAGAAATTTCTCAAGTATTAGGTGTGCTTAGAATCTTACCACATCTATTACAATGGAAGAAATTTTCCTCTCCCCCAGTTCTGCAATACCAAACATAAACATAAGTTACAGGGCAGTGTATAAAATGATACGAGACGTAAGCTATTGTCAAAGGAAAAAGGCTAGTTCAAATGCTGACCTGCAGATACCACATTCATTGCAATGATATTGCCGCTTTGAAACCTGAAGAACGTTTTGACCCATTAATTAAGTTAAGAAAATAGCAGAATAAGCAATCGGAAAGATTTCAAGCAAAGGAGCTCACATCATCATCAAACAACTTGCATTTGGAGCAAAAATATTTCCCCATGCAAACCCCACACTGGGCGCAGAACTGTTGAACCTGGTGAGACAACAAGAAGTTATTAAAACCATTCAAAAGACTTCCGAAGATTATTTTGCGCTTGTGGAAACTTACATCTTGTTCTGTGTGACACAAGGAACAGATGACCTGAAAGACATTAGTAGCAAAAGCAACCGTATTAGTTTCCTTTTCATTTCCTGAATGTTAGGCTGAACCAATTATGTAAGGAGGAAAACGATTTTAGGATACACGAAGATAAGGAAGACAGTGGAAACTCAGGAAAAACTGATATTTTTAGGACTCCGAGAAAGTGAAAGAGATAAGTCGTTGAGCCAGATGTCTGAATCATTCAATCAACTTCAACTTATTTCTGACGCCAAATATCCAAACAAACAAGATCTTCCCAAAGCAAAAACAAACAATGAGATGACCCCCATGCAAAAAGAGATAGCCCCCCGTCGGTATACAGAGAATGATAGGAACGCAAAAAGGTAAAAAAAAATTTGTGAACTAAGTAAAAGCTCAATTGGTTTATTTTTGACAAGTTATAAAATAGAACATAAGAGATAAATTACTAGCAACTAACCCTTTTCAATTCCTGGCGAGGAATGTCATGACGATCACGCGGATCAACTTCCATCCCATTCTGCAAAAGGGAAAAACAAATTCAAGTCAAATTTCATGTTCAGGCACAGTTAGCCGAAGTTGGAGAAACTATGAAAAACCATAAGGAAGGAATTAACAAAGATAGAACAAAAAGAGAACCTTGGATTCGTTATGACAATGCCTGCAATCGAATATCTCATCACAACAGGGCGCTCTGATCTTGCATCTCCTTCTGTAGTGTGAGCACCTTCAAAAAAAAAAATTCTCAAGAATCGAAATAAAAAAATTTAAGTCAATAATTGAAACATAAAGAAACGAGGCATCTTTAGAGAGAAACACGGATATACGAAGTATAAACACTTGGTCCGGAGCAAAATGAAAAAATTGAAGCATACCCGTAATGCCCAAATCCCAGATCCTTTGATGAAATGGCCCCAACAGCCAAATATGCCATCCCAGGCTCCATCCCTCTCTCCATCTCTTCCTTTACCTGAAAAACACAGGAAAACCAAACTCACCTCAATATTTATTCCTACTCCTGGTATTCTAAGTACACAAATAAGCTGAAATAGATTGAAGAAACAAAAAAAAAAGTAAAAGAAAAAAATTGAATAACTGACCCCCAATTAACAGATAAAAGGGAGGAAAATTTCCCTTCTTTTCCGGGGAATCACAGAGTGGTGATCAAGAGCCAGGAGGCTTGAACCACTCAAGCAATCAAAGGAACCTTGCACATTGGGGAAGGAGGGAGGAGCATGAAAAGAAAAGCTATACACACAAGAAGCCTTGAATTTATATACTTTTGCCCACGTAAACTTTTGCCTCACAAGTCAAATTAACTCCCCCATTTTCAAAGAATAGAGTGATGACGAGGAGACACGGTACGGTTTGACAACCGACCATAATTATTACATGACAGAACTAAGAAGATATTTTTCTCCGTGTCTGTAACTTCCAAAAGAAAAGGTGTGGAAATTAAAAAAAAAAAGGAAAACTTTCGACGAAATATAATGTGCAAGAAACGACGCCGTATAACACATATCAGCATTTTCGAAGTTGCTTCTGCAGACTGGAAATTAAAAAAAAGGGAAAATTTTCTACGAAATATAATGCAAACGAAACGACGCCGTATAACACATACCAGCATTTTCCAAGTTGCTTCTGCAGGCTGAGTTGCTCCCAGACAATGATTTGATTGAACAGTCGATATGTTGATGGGTATTTATACTTGCCGATTTAAGGCCAGCAAAAGCCGAGGCCTGCCAACAGCTTGGAATTACAAATTAACCCTCGTTTCAGAGCTTGAGTCGACGCTACATAAGATGGTATTACGGGGACAGAGCAACTGCGAATCTTCATGTCGAGGAGTAGATATGCTTGTAGGATTCGATGACGAGGAACTGGTCCCAGACTGAGTCAGTAGCGTGTAATCCGATCACAAAGTTGACAACTAAGACATGGGACTTTTCTACTTTTGTCACTTGTTGTATGCATACATGTCTTATTCCCCGCTTGCTGTTCCACCTATGCTGTGCCCCCGTGCCACAAATGTTCCACCTTATTCCCGACCTTTTTCCTTAGCTGGTCTCTTTTTGGAAGTTACAGCGCAAGCATACATTATGTTCCTGGAAACTTCTCGATAAGGGTAACCTCCACTCCATCCACACATTGTTCTCTGTTTTCAGGCATTGGATTGGACTATCAGATTAAAAGTGGTTCGAAAAAGATCAACAGGATTTGGTTTTGGATGACAGAAATAAAGTTCACTTTGGGAATAACGAATCTTGATGCAAAAAAGGAAAGAAAATTACATATGCAGCTAGTGCCAGTAAGGAAAAGAATCACTTTCGACTGGTGAAGATAACAAATAAATGTTTACAGATTGAGTTCGGAATCCTGATCGTTCTTTTCACAAGAGAACATGGGATTGTTGGCTAAAAGTAAAGCAAAAGATAACTTGAAGAAGAGGTGACTGGAACTGGAAGGAAGCCATTGTCAGTGGCTGGATTGTTGCTAACAAACCCTTTTTCCATATATCGCAAGGAATTTAGACACAAAGATGCAATTGGATATTCCTGGTTTCCATGGAAGATGAATACACGGTTAGAATCTGCTTTCATCCATAAGATTGCGGACTAATGTGACGCGTGCTGACTGCAAACGAAACGGTAAGCAACTTATTAAGAACCTGAAATTCTGACATAATTCTCGTTATGGCTAATCTAAGAACCTGAAATTCTGACATAATTCTCGTTATGGCTAATCTCATTTACTTCTGCTCGTTGAGGAATTTTATATATTCTTTATTTGGTTTTGGCATTTTTAAATGGGACATATAAGATAATTAGAATATGAGATTGTATCTACGGTTGAAGTTCAAAAGGTGTATTGCTATATATTTCTATCATTGGAGGAATCTATTTTAAAAACAAACATTCTATGTACGGTGGATTCTAAATCTTTGAAGATTATGCATATAAGTGTATATCTCCTAATTATGGAAGGAGTCTAGTGGGACACGGAAGTTGAAAATAAAAAATCTGCAATGGGGTATTTTGTTTATGTTGCGTTAGTCATATGCTATGATCGGTGGGCTGCGCAATTTTCTTTTTGAGTTGAATATTTGTGTCTTTGAAAAACCCTTGGCATACTGCACAATTGGTATTTGTATGAGCTGAATATTGCGTCTCACCTTGGGCTTGCAGTAAAGGAGCCTGCGTGATTTATGGGATTGAGGTGAAGATCAAGTGGGTCTTGAAGAATAGCTGGCTGTGCAATTTTCTTTTGGTATTTGAATATTGTGTCTCACTTTTGATAGAAAGGGGAAGGAGCCTGAGTGGGTTAATTTGAAGTTGTGGAGGTCACAGTGTCTTGGAAAGGCTGGCTGCGCATGGTGTTTTTCTTCATGAGCTGAATATTGCATCTTATGTTTCATATACGGTGAAAGAAAAATAACGCATACTGTATTGATATTGGATTTATGGTAGAGGCAATGCGCAATCAGCTATGTCAAAAAGTTTAGGTTGGATTATTTTGAGAAGATAAATTCATAGGGGCGTCTTTTTTGTCTCAAGTATTTTTTTATTTAATTTTTCAGTTGATTAAATACTTGAGCTATTTTATTTATTATTTTTTTGAGTGTTGAGTTGTTCGTTTAATCACTTGATTGATTTAGTTACTATTCTTGTTACAAAAGAGTGTTGAGAAAAATTCTCTGTTGAGGTTAGTACGAGATGGTCGTACTATTGGGTGTGAAATTCTTTCATGGGAAGTGAGGTTGAGGAATAATGTCAAGGGTTGAGTGGTGTCGGCTCAGTAAAGCCTTGGGTAAATCTATTGTACTTTCGTGAAAGTTATTAAGTTGGATGAGAGTCCCGGAGACGTAGGCAAAGTGTGCCGAACTGCATTACCAAATTTCTGGTGTTTTTATCATTTCAGTTTAGCTTGTTTTATATTTTATTAGTGCCAAAGACATTTGTGAACAGTTTGTGAAATAATTAACCCCTTCACGTTTTTCAACATTTCTTCAAACTGCACAATAGACTAAAGACGATAGACTGGAAGATAATAAATAACAGCCTTCTTAGATTGCAAGTCGCATTAGGTTTGGCCTTTGTGATCTTTTAACTCATCTTTTTAATATTTAAATTTTGGTTAGTGTTGATCAGGTAAAAGTCCATAACAAAGAGAGAGAGAAAAGAAAAAAATAGGAAAGCAAAATTTGTAAATATCAATTTCATTTTTGATTTGATTTAAAATTGTACGTTATTAAATCAAGTTCAAATTTAGCTTAGAAATTTATAAGACATTGCTCTATAATATGAATGATATAGACATTAGTTACGGGTCTTTACCTGCATATTTTAACGTGTGGATAGTAATTCAACTTTTGGTGATATTTCTCATTTTACTGCAACAAAAGAGCTTTTAGTAACATACAAAGCGTAATTATAAATATAATTATTGTGGTCTTTTTATTAAGGCAATATAATTCATACTGTTAAGTAAAATAAAATAACACTGCTATAAATATAAGTAAACAAAATTTCTTGATTAGGCAACAAAATAAATAATCTTGCTTCAAGTTTTGACTAAGACAACATAATTGTTTCAAATTATAGCAATAATGTTGAATAGATGTTACAATAATTTAACTCTTTATAAGGCAATAAAGTGAACTTTTTAGAAAACAATTTGCAATAACAAAAGCAATAATTTATTCTTTCATTATCAATAATATGTTAATGCAAAAGCAAACTCTTGTTATTAAGTAGGCAACATCCATATATACATTAAAAGCACTATACATACATTAACGTATATCTTCATTATGTATGTACTATTAAATGTAAACTATAAAAGAAAACTATATATATATATATATATATATATATTATAATCCATCAGGACTTGTAAAATTCAACCTTTAACATATTCAAAATACAGAAGCAAAAAATTACCAACTAAAATATTAAGCTACATTATCTTTCTCCATTTTATATGAAATATAAGTGAATTAATTTAAATACTAAGCAAAACCAATATGTATAGGCACTCCAAAATCTTCACCAAGTGTCTCCTTATCTACTCCTAATCATTACCTTCCTACCAAAAAAAGAAAAAAAAAGAAACAAAGGGTAGCTTAGAATTCTAAAACTACTATGCTAAAAACATGTTGGTATATCTAAAGAATGAAATAATAACTACTTTATTGAGACCTCAATTTAATCGAGACAAATAATATAGTAAAAAAACTAACAATATAATGCTTCAATTCTTTTTGTGAACAAATTCAAAAGGTATGAACATAGGCAATTACTCTTAACCAAAAAGATAACAAGTTAATGTACAACAACAATGAATTAAGAAAATTTGTCACGTGATATTTGTCATATTGATTGTATGGTTTAGAGGAATAGAAGATTGCCTTCTTGAGTGACTAGACGCAATCAATTTACAAAGCATGTCTATGTTACTGGTGTTAGCTTGCCCAAACTAAGATTGAATAAGGGAGAACATTGTTTCATCATTTCTTCTCTATCAGCTTTATCTTGTTCTAATTGCCTTTTCATTTCCAAACGTTCAACTTTCTCTTATTATAATTCCCCTCTCATTCTTTCCTTTTCAATTTCTACTTTTTGGTTCATCTCTTCTTCCAATCCATTCTTGATGGACTGCAAATACTTATTAAGAACTTTATACAAGGCTTCACTTACCATATTATTTTTTTCCATGCTAGATGCTTTCACACCCTTCCAAAAATTTTGTTACGCCCAGGCCTTATCACTCCCATATCAGCCATAACTTCATCAAGCTTTTGACTATCATTTTCCTTTTGCATTTGTTTAATGCGAACATACAAAAAAAAAAATTGCAATCACACTAATATATGCAAGCATCATATATGATTACAAAAAACCCACAATAATTTTAGTTATACTATAAATAACTCATTTTAACAAGAAGAACAAACTAACAATATAAAAAATGAAATCAGAAACACCTGTAATAAACAATAAATTTGGTCATCTCAACAAAAGTAGCAATAATAAAGAAAATTATTACAAGACACATTACTCACAATTTTCTCCATTATAGCTTCAGTAGATTACTTGTACACTTTTCCAGGCTTTTTTTTATAAGTTGCAAGATACTTTTCAACATTAGAGAGTGCAGTTTTATCCTCTTTTTCATTTTGCTATTTGCAGAAACAATTGTTAATTATAATTTAGGAAATTTAAGCAGTTTCTTAATAGATTATAACTCATTGAAGAACTTATCAACTTAGCATAAATACTTGCAAAGCTCTTAAGACTAGTTATGTGCATTTCAATTTATTGTTTTCTATTTTGAATATCTGTTTCAGCAATTTGCTACTTATTAAAACATTATATTGAATAGATATAATGTAACTAATTTTAAAAAGTACTAATTATTATCATATCTTCACATCTGGGTGGTTCCAATAAAAAAAGCTCCTCAAAGACTTTTTTGCTTATATGGCTGGGATGATTAGCCATTCTTTCTGCATCTGTCGTATATTATTTGAAATTCTTTCACATTACTATAGACTTAAAACTTCTCCACACATCTCCAATAATATCTCTTCTACAATGTAATAAATTTTCATTTAATTTTGTAAATCAAAACTAAAAGGAGCATTAAGATATTGAATTTTTTTTACATAAACATATTCCTAAATAGGTTCTTTGGGAATTTTACGCCAATTAAGATGGTTTAGAGGTGCAAGATTTTATTTACGGGCCACAACATCTAAGAAAAAATGTGAATTCAATCAGCGCCTTCTCATCAGGATCAACTGCCTGATTAAGAGCATTGAAAAAAAACTGGTTTGCATTGTTACATAGATTTTGTATGAACCTCCTTCAGCAAAGTTGGACCTCTCCCCTTCTTCTTCATAAATTCTATATTGAAAATAATTATTAATGTTAGAATACAAAAGAGAAATTATTTATATACTAGTATAATATATGATTACCTTTACATTGAGTAGTGGCAATTTCTGCCATATACATGCTTATATCATATCCATTTTATTCTACTAGATCTTCAAGTGGTTCAAATTATTGTTCCATAATTTTAGTTTTTATTTCTTATCACCTTAGAAAAATAGACTCTTTTTGAACAATCACTTCTTATGATTCGGTTTCTATTACATTTTCAAGTATTTCATCCCCTCCACTTATGGTTTATCCTTAACAAGTTTCTTTTGTTTTATTTTCACTTTTAAAAGTCATTAACACTACTTGAAGGATATAAAGGTTATGGTCTGTCCCTATATTTAGAGGATTGGTCTTTCCCTTTCTATTAAAATTTGTGACAATTAAAAATAATGGAAAGAAAAAGATAAATTAAAGGTTTTTTTGAATCTATATCAATATCAAAAAATGTTCATTCACATTACAAAGAGGATTAAAAATAACAATTATTATAGCAACTATATTGAAACAAATTTAACAATATAATAATCACATATATATTACTAAATCAAATGAAAAAAAAATGTACCTTTTCTTTAATGAATTGGCATTGCTCTTCACTATACTCCAAATGCTCTTACTCACAAGTGAATGAGTCTTCTTCTGTTGCTTTCTCAAAAAGTTAATTATAGACCTTAGGGTAACAAATTTTGTCACACATGTTTGCTTCTTCCTAAGACCTATAACAATAAAAAATGTTGTTGTTAATAACCATATATAAATAATTAGATTAGTAAAGTATATTTAAACATATAGTAACAAAAGTTATCTTTTTAATAAGGAAAGAAAATAAATAAGGACATTCTATAACAAACTATTGATCAATATCCATTTAATCCCAGTTAGTGTCATCAAAATTTGAATCATTTTCATCATCATCGTCTTCTATTTCTATATATAACATATTTAGAGGTATGTCAAATGTGTCTACATAGAAATCTTCTTTGGACCAATTAGGGTCCACATCACCATTATTTCTAAAGAAATAATTGACATAATCATGGTTCTCCCCAATATATATCTTCAACATTTTCATTATCATCCAAAGGTACATCAAATAGATACTTAGGCACCTTCTTCTCCACATAACAACAACCTTCCTTAAAACAATTAGTTACATAAAGCACTTGTTGACTTCCCAATACAAAAGGATCCTCTATATAACATAACTTTTTGAATTTTACTTGAGTAAACCCATAAGTGTCTTTCTCCTCTTGATACCAACAACACTACATTAAATTGTCCACATTAATCCACTTCAATAATTTCCTCTATTGCTCTATAGTAATTCACATGTCCAAGTATTGGATTTCAGTCTTTAGAACTTGCAAAACTTGGAGTTAATGTTGTCAAATAAACTCCACTATTTTGACTCTTACACGCATCCCATTTTTTAGTCATAAACTTGTATCCATTAATAACATAACCTCAATGTTTCTTTGACACATTATTAAGGCCTTTGAACAACCAATGAATATGACTTAGGGTGTCATTACAAGATATCATCTTATTTCAAAACCATTGAGGAAACATATTGTAATGATCTTGTGCTTTTTCCCATCGACTTCTTTTATTGCTTGTCTATTTCAATTTGTGATGCTCCATAAAAAGAGTCATATATGTTAATTATTATGATAGGAATAAAAAATTGATCTTAAGGTGATGTATGTGTACCTTACCTAATGTACTTCTCAACATCTTTGTCATTTGAATTAAATAAAATGTATTGATGAGCTTGATGTAATGTATATAAGTCTAAATTGACAGTTTTGCCTTTCCTTTACCCTTTCCCTCCAATAGGATGCCTAACTTTTTTAAAAATGAAGATGATACATCAACAAGATTTGTATTGTCAGTCTTCCATATGCCTATTATACTTTCTTCTCACCTCACGATGCATATAAATACAACAAAAATTTGCACATTCGTCAACTAAGTATCGTTTGGTTATAGACCCTTCTAGTTGTCTTTTGTTACAAAAAAAAGTCTTTTTTAACCTACCCAAATGCTACATAGAGTGACAATACACTATTCCAACATATTTGATTTGTTTGGGAAAATAAATAGGTAAATAAATAATGATGTCAAAGAAACAAGGTAAAAAGATTGTTTTAAGTTGACATAGTACGTCCCTAATTTCCTTCTCTAGATGCTGTAGATCTCCTAACTTAATGACTTTACTATATACCCTTTTGGGAAAAGCACCTAACCTAATCAAAACAAATGCAAATTTTTTGGTAGTGTTTTCTTGACAATAAATTGGAGTAAGTGTTGCTTAATAATTTAATCATCATAACTCCTGATATTTTTCTCCTGCTAACATCAACACATCATGCAATATTTTATGCATAACCTTTTGTTAGTTTTTCATTCTTTAAAAATGTATAGAACACTAAAAGAAAAAGGGCAAATACTGACGGAACATACTGACCGAATTCGTTCACATTCCGTCGGTAATATAATTTGCCGACGGTGTAGGACGACAGAGAAGTTGGCCGGCGATATCGCAGTCGCTAATTTTTACCGACTCTTTAAAGTTTCGGTCGGTATTTACCGACCGAAGCGTCGGTAAAGAACTTCCGACGGATCCGTCGGAGTTGTATACCGACGGAACCGTTGACATAAATTTCGACAGAACTGTCGGCAGGTATGAATGTAATTTGCCGACGGTCCGTCGGTAAAATTACCTACGATTTCGTCTGTAATTACCGATGGAACCGTCGGTAATTGGTTGAATATTGTTGGTTATATTGGTTGAATATTGCCAATCTTGCCAAAATTACCTAGTGGATCCTGTTTAATCGTTGAAATGACCTACAAATCGCAATGAATAATAGTTGAATAACTAATTAAATTTTGATTCCAATTTTAACAAATTAAAGAGTTCTGAACCATCGGAAAATGTTTGAAGAAAAAGTCAAATGACCATAATTACAGAAAGCATTCTTAACTGTAAAGTGTAAAATTTTGTTGTATTTAATTGAAAACCATATTCTAAACTACAACAATGCTATTGTCTTGGTGAGCATTGTTGTTCTGAGTCTGCATCCCTCGTTTGTTTCATTACTTCTGTGTCATTTCTGAGCTTATGTATGACCTCCATCATAGTATTCATTGCGGCTTCAAGATGAACGATATGTCGGTTTGTCGACTTTGAACTAGATGCTGTTGTTGTCGACATAGTAGAAGAGTCCGAATAAAATGCATTGGCAGATGATCCTAGGCCAAAGATCCTTCCTCGACTGTCCCTGCCACCCACAAC
>JAOQMR010000004.1:23914919-23925079 GCA_027563865.1 Erythroxylum pelleterianum
TAAGTGACATGCCCATTTCACCCTTCATGCAACTTATCACTAATAACACATTAATTTCCAAACTCATGCCACCTAACCTTATTAATGCTACCATACTAATTAATCCCAACACAATTTAATCTATCAAGACCCCATAATCGATCTAATCATGCTTAAATTTAAAAAAAATCAGGGGCCAACACATAAAACACTACATCACGAGAATCAAACAACTCACCAATTTCTAACCCATACAACGTCCATCCCTTCTACCAAAAGGATACCTGGTACAAACTGTCATTTATCTTTTAGGCCTATTCTTTTCAACAAGAAAATAATAGTAGAATTTGGTTTGATAGAGGAAACCAAGACCTCAATGCTATGACACGTTCCTTAGGAATTTTCAGCATATCCTCAGCTTGTTATTCATTAACTATAAATAGCTAAAAACAAATCCTAACAGAACTGCTAAAAAGGAGCTAACATCCCACAACTAAATAGATTACCAGAAATTCAAGGAAACACACACTTGTCATTTGACTTATTCAAAACTAAATAGCTATCCAACAAGCACTAAAGATATTAGCATGTGACAATTCCCTCCTCCTTAGAAGCCACTCTTGTCCTCAAGAGTGACATGTGGAAATTTAGACTTGATGGAATTGAAGTCTTCCCATGTTGCATCTGCAACTGATAACCCATGCCACTGAATTAAAACTTCCTACTTCCTTCTTCTCAGTCTTGTGTCCAGAATTGCCTCCGGTTCTGGAATCAAAGTACCAGTCTCATCCTCAACAGACAACTCTGATTGTATAATAACTCTACTTCCAACATATTTTTTAAGGAGAGACACATGGAATATGGGATGAATACAGGCATTTTTTGGTAAATCCAATTTATAGGCAACTGCACCAATTGTTTGCAACACCTTGAACGACCCATAATATTTGGGTAATAACTTCAAATTCATCCGCAAAGCAACTAAATTTTGCCTATATAGTTGCAGCGTCAAATAAACCCAATCTCCTATTTCAAATTCTCTTTCTTGATGCTTTGCATTGTAAATGCGCTTCATCTGATTTTGAGCTCGTTGAATTTTCTCCTTAATCTCTTTAATCATAACATCCCGCTCTAACAACTCTTGTTCATCTGCTGCTACCTTAGCCGTCCCAGGAATGTAAGAGAGAATAGTTGGTGGTGGTCTACCATACACAACTTCAAATGAAGTTTTCCCGGTAAATGAATGAACCCTAGTGTTATAGCAATATTCTGCCCACGACAGCCACTTAGTCCACATCTTAGGTTGAGAACCAGTTAAGCACCTAAGATACATTTCCAGTGTTCGATTTACAACCTCTGTTAAGCTGAGCTGAAATTAAAACTAGTGCCATTCAAGCAGAACAATTCTTTCCGAAACAAACTTGTAAATTTTGGGTCTCTATCATAAACAATAGATTTTGGCAGCCCATGCAACCGGAAGATATTGTCAAAAAATACTTGAGCAACACTTACAGCAGTATATGGATGAGAGATAACCACGAAATGAGCGTATTTTGACAGTCTAGCAACTACCACAAATATGGTGGATTTACCTCTTGAACTTTGCAGGCAATTAATGAAATCCATGGAGATATCTTCCCATATTTGATTTGGAATGGCAAGAGGTTGAAGAAGCCCAGACGGAGAAGTTTGCTCCGCCTTATTTCGATAATAGCCACAAAGACCCAAAATTCCTCGCATAGCTTTGCAGGAAGTAGGTTGGCCAATCCTGAATTGCCTTAATTTTATCTGTGTCTACAGCAACTCCAACATTAGTAATAATAATATGGCCAAAGTACTTAACTTCTCGTTGGCCAAATTAACATTTTTCTATCTTAACAAGTAATTGATGACGTTGTAAAATAAAGAATACAATTTGTAAGTGTTTCATGTGATCAGCCCAAGACTTGCTGTAGATGAGAATATCGTCAAAAAACACAAGCACAAACTTTCGCACATAGTCTTTAAATACCTCATTCATCAGTGATTGGAATGTTGAAAGAGCTATGGTAAGCCCAAAAGGCATAACCAAAAACTTATAGTGGCCTTGGTGTGTTCGGAATGCTGTCTTCTCAATGTCTTGTGCATGAACCTTTATTTGATGGTAACCAGATCGCAAGTCCAATTTTGTGAAGTACCGTGCACCATTCAATTCATCCAACAACTCATCAATGACAGATATAGGGAACTTATCCTTGACAGTAATTTTATTTAATGCTCTATAGTCCATATACATACGCTAAGATCCATCATGTTTTTTAACTAAGAGAACCGGGGCTGAATATAGGCTCTGACTTGCCCGTATAATTTCGAATTCCAGCATTCCAGCCACTATCTTTTCAATCTCAGATTTTTGGTAATGTGGATAATGATAAGGCTTAACTGAAATCGGTTCCGCATGCTGTAAAGGTATCTTGTGGTCATGAATTCGAGGTGGAGGAAGTCCATTTGGTTATACCAACACAGCTCTGAATTCCTTCAATATTTGTTGTATTTGCAGGTGTAGTTCAGTCAAAGAAGTCCCTGGAAGTTTGGTCATGTTGCTCAAAATTTGAAGGAGGTACCCAGTTTTTTTATGTTTAACCGCTCCTTCCATTTGACAGTTGCTGATAACTTGATTTTCAAGAATGGTAGAACCCTGCAAAATAACTTCTTGTCCCTTCATCACAAATTTCATTAGAAGCTTTGAAAAGTCCCATACGATTGGCCCTAATGTGCACAATCATTGAGTTCCCAAAACTACATCATATCCTTCTAATGGCAACACATATAAATCAAGAAATACAAGTATCTCTTGAAGATTTAGTTGAATCTGGTTGCATTTTCCTGAGCTTACCAATTTTTCTCCGGAAGTAACAAACACTTCCATTCTACCTCTTTTGATTGGTTGTAGCCCAGCTTTCCTTACAAATCTTTCACTTACAAAATTATGAGTATTTACGGAATCTATTAGCACCATAACACGTCTGTTTGCCAATTTCCCTTAGACCCGCATTGTTTCTAGACCTTCAAAATCGTATATGGCATGTAGGGATATGGTTGGGTTGTCCGCTGACTCTCCATCTTCAATTTCCATGTCAGTATCATCATCGCTTTAATCCAGAATTGCTTGAATGGAGAATAACTTCTTGCATCTGTGACCCTGCTCATATCTCTCATTACATTTGAAACAGAGACCTCGCTTTTTCCGCTCATTCAACTCATCCCAAGTTAGTCTTTTGACACTGTTCCCTGAAACTTTTGAAGGAAAAGGCATAGAACCTGGATTTTGTGGAGCTGTTTTGCTGGTTGAACCCCTCCCTTGGCTGGAATTCCTTGCTTCATAAAGTTTGGCAAGTGAAATTGCATGGGTTGAACCCCTCTCTGGTCCATGTCAATGCTCTGATACCACTTTGGTACAAACTGTCGTTTATCTTTTGGACCTATTCTGCTCAACAAGAAAATAATAGTAGAATTTGGTTTGATAGAGGAAACCAAGACCTCAACGCTATGACACGTTCCTTAGGAATTTTCAGCATATCCTCAGCTTGTTATTCGTTAACTATAAATAGCCAAAAACAAATCCTAACAGAACTGCTAAAAAGGATCTAACATCCTACAACTAAACAGATTACCAGAAATTCAAGGAAACACACACTTGTCATTTGACTTATTCTAAACTAAATAGTTGTCCAACAAGCACTAAAGATATTGGCACGTGACAATACCCAACTAATATACACTTCCGACTTTGACTGTCAAAATTTCCTTTAGTATGCAAAATTTTCGCATAACACAAACACCCAAAAACTCGTATATAATCCATACTAGGTGCCTTCCTATACAACATCTCATAAGGAGTTTTCCCTTCAAGTAATTTGATGGAGTACAATTAATCAAATATGATGCGGTAAGTATACACTCACCCTAAAAATGAATTGGTAATTTCGCTTGAAAACACAATGCTCTGCCTACATTCAAGATACGCCGATGTTTCCTTTCTACCTTGGCGTTTTGTTGCGGAGTTTTTTCCATAGATTTTTGTTGAATCATACCACATTCATTGAAATGTCCTTTCAAAAATGTTAACTCAGTACCGTTATCGCTTCTTACAATTTTCACCTTCTTACAAAACTGTCGCTCAATTAATGCAAAGAAAATTTTCAACAATCTTGGTACATCACTCTTTTCTTTCACAAGATACACCCAAACACCTTTAGAAAAATCATCAACAATGGTTAAGAAATAATGAGATCCGCAAGACGCAGGTTCAGTATAAGGTCCCCATAAATCACAATAAATTAACTTAAAAATCTCACTTGCTTTATTATCACTTAACTTAAAAACTTCATGAGTTTCTTCGCTTGAAAAAAATATCACAAGGTTTCTCAACTAAATTACTACTCTTAAATGATTTGCTAACTTGAGGAAGTAGTTCCACTACTTTCAAAGATGGACGACCCAGACATCGATGCCATAACTCAACATTCTCCGTTCCTATTATTGTATAGACTCGTGCACGTGTCACTGCTTGAAGGTAGTAAAGACACCACGTTGTTCACCTGTTCCAATCGAAATCGTCAAAGTGCAGTCCTGTATATCACAAAGTCGATTAGTGAATTGTATACTTAAATTTGAATCTTCTAGTTAGCTAGATATATATAATAAGCTACAATTCAATTTGGGCACACAAAGAACACGCTTCAAAGTCAAACTTTCTCCTAATACTACTGTGCCCACTTTTACAGCGTTTATAATATCACCATTGGGTATGCTGATAGGAGTAGATTCAACATCCTCCATGTTTACAAACCACTCTTGCTGCCCCGTCATATGGTGAGATGCGCCAGTGTCAAAAATCCACAAATCATCAAATTCCTTACCATTAAGTCATACACTAGCTCCCGCCTTTTGAGTATTCAACAACTTAACCAAATCATTCCATTCTTTACTGCTTAATGCCCCTTCACCATTCGCCACAACACCAGCTCCTTGGGACATGTTTGCTCAAGTCATGCTTCCACGTCCTCTACCTGTAGCATTCGTCCCTCAGCTACGTCCAGCTCCTGCTTGCTCACAAGGATGATCACCCCACCACTCGGGATAACCGATTAAGGAAAAACATGAGTTAGCCTCGTGAGCAAGTGTTTTGTAATAGGCATAAGTGATGCCTTCATCCTTGTTTTCCCCCCTAAATTTCGAGTGCTTGTCGTCGGAGCTCAAAAAAAGAAACTTATGGAATCATTCTTTGAATTATTGCTTTTGGTTGAATTTCTGACTTCCTCTTCTTGTACCAACTTTGAATAGACATAATTCATGTTAGGTAAAGGTTCAATACCCAATAAATTTTGCCTTACTGTTGCATAAGTCGTATCCAAACCCATGAGAAATTCTCACACTCGTTCGTCTTTATGCCTTTTCTCGAGTTCACGACTCAAGTTACACTTGCACCCATTATAAGTGCAAGTTGGCAGCATATCATAATCACTAATATCATCCTATATTTTCTTTATACGTCCAAAATAGCTCATGATTGAGTCACCATTCTATTTACACTCTATAATGTCTACTTTCAATTGATAAATTCGAGGGTCATTACCAATAGAGAATCGTTGTTTGATATCATCCCATAGGTGTTTTACGCAGTCCCTATAAGAGATTGTTGATCGAAGGGTCGATTCGATAGTGTTAAAGATCCAAGCAACTATCATTGAGTTAACAGTCCACCAATCTTCAAGATTTGGGGAGTCAGCCGCAGGTTGTTCAATGGTCCCATCAATAAAACTAATCTTTTTCTTTGCACGTAGCGAGTTTCTCATCCCCTTTGCCCATTCTTCACAGTTTTAACCTTTGAGAACTACATGAGTGAGAATTAATCTTGGATGGTCGTTTGAGCCAAGAAAGAAAGAAGATGATGATTTGTTGTCGCCTCTGCTTGTCATATTTACAAAAGTGTCGTTTCTGACTGTAGGATAAGATGCTTTATTTTAGGGTCATGGTGCCCTATTTCGGGGTTGAGGTTTTCGACTTTAGGGTTGGAGAATATTGCTTTTTTTTTTCTCTGATACCATAAAGAAATCAGACATGTTTGGGAAGAAAAGGAATCTTACGTCGCTGGAAATTAAAAAAATCTAGCTAAACTAGGAAAACCAAATATACACAACAATATAATCTCCTAATTATTTACAATCTCCTAAAAAGATACAACTTCCTAATAGAAACAGCCAAAACCTTCTTAAAAAATCCATAAACAACTTATAAATTGCCAAAAAGCCATAAACAACTTATAAATGCTAAGAGAACATGTTGAATTTTTATGTTTATTAAGGTTCTACTATTTAGTTGTAGTTTTTTAAGGTAAATTTTTTAACCTTAAAAATTCATTTGATATATGAGAAATTTAGGTTATTTTGTAGCATTATGTTCTTGTTTTCATTTGATAGAGCATAAAAATATTTTTAAATTTTTATTTTTACTTTTTAAAAAATTATTTTATGTGATTATTGTAACTTTTGATGTATAATATTAAAAATTGTGGATTTGTGTTTGTTGTATCATTATATAAAATAAAACTTTAATCATTTAGTAGAATAATACTACCACATATCTTTAAGACATAAAATGGTTTAACAGATATAGGAAGTTCTAGTCCGATTGCAAGTCCAAATAGGTCTAATGAAATCAAGCATACATTGCATAGAAATCTAGGTAGTTCAAACTTGGGAGGTAACATGACAAACAGGTCTACTACTAGGATACCTGCATCAGGTGCCCTACCACTTAACCCATATAAGAGGAATCACACTGAAACTATTAACTTTATTATAGATTACCAACCACTTGATGGTTAAATATACTAACCTACAAAGAATGCTAAAAGGGAAAGAAATCAATGTTCCTTGTAAGATCACAAATGAACCGAAAAGTTAATTTTTTGATTTAAAAAATACAATCTTCAAAAGAAATGTTAGAGATGGATCTTCAAAAGAAATGTTAAAGATGGTATACTTATGAGTTGATTCCGGTGGATATTGTCAAGCGTGTGATGTAGAACGTCCAATATGCAACAGAGACGGTAGGAAATGATGGAGAGATGATGATGTCAACAAGCGATAGCTGATAAGGGAGACTGTCAAGTTTATTTGATCTAGGGATGAAAATTAAACTAAAAAAGAAAGGAGCGTCTTAATAAGACCCATGTCAGCTTGAACGATCAACTAACAATATAGGACTCATTTGAAATATCATATTATGGTGAGTTTAGGGTTTGTAAATTTAAGAATCAAATAAAATGATTTTTACAACGACAATATTTTTTTAATATTATCAAATGTTATAATATAAGTTAGATCTTTGTGGAAAACTTTGGGTTAACCCTTTTTGCCTCTCGTGATGTTTAAATCCTATAGCTAATCTCCCTTATTTTTCTATCTCTTATGAGACCAGATCCTCTGTTTCAATAACTTCGTTCCAACTCTATTTCGTGTCTAATACGATATCGTTTTATAAGTTTTACACATAATACGATGTAACTTGAGCAATTGTATCTTCCTTAAACGATTGAATGATCACAAGTACTTGAACTTTCTTCAGTTTATTTGTAGAAATAAATGAAGACATGTATCAAAATTAACTTAATAACTTCATATCAAAATAAAAATACTCATTTTCATTATCTAATACTATCACAAAATTTGTATTGTTTAACTCAAAATTCCAAACTAACATATTACACATATACATCTTATATAATATAACCCTTTTGTATGATTACATTATATACAATTCAATTTCATCCAACACAATAAGTCAAAAACTAACAATTCAAGTATTCAACATACACAATTTAATTTCATCCAACACAATTTATCAATAAATCAAAAACCAACAATTCAAGTATTTAACAAACATAATTAAACAATAAACATATACATCTTATACAATATAACTCATTTTGTATGATTACATCATACACAATTCAATTTCATCGAACGCAATTCACCATAAATCAAAAACCAAAAATTAAGTATTCGATATACATAATAACACAATACACATCTACATCTTATATTCTATAACTAATTTTGTATGATTACATCATTCAACCATAAACTAAAGACATACACTCGCAACTATAACATATTCAACTCCAACCATAACTCACAACTATACCCTTACAACTTCCTTTATGTGATTTCATAATTCAACTATAAACTAATATAATTTGTTTACTTATACAATTCAATTTGTAATGCTTCTAATTATTTTGTTTTCTTAACTAATTTTAATCAATATTGTTACTAAAACCCTAATTCCCAATTTTAATTTGACAATCTTTCATTCACCAATTTCAATCAACATTCTTAGTTTCTTACTCAAGTTAACTCCACAATGAAGAGTTAACATACACTACACAATTCAATTTTATCTAACACAATTCACCAATAAACAACATAAAATGCAAACATTTAATTTTCTTCACTTAATCACATATATTAAATGGTTTAATTATATATTAAATAATATATTTAAATTATTAATCATATATTAAATACTTTTATATACAAGTAATAATTAGTAAATTGTATGTTTTTATGTAGATTAATTAACAAATTAATAACTTAATGAATTAATTTTGAAATTGACAATATTTAAATTACATTGAAATTGAACAACTCACACAAACAATTCTAACTTTCAAACCTAAATTTTCAAATGCATTTATTTTCTTCATAGATTGACAATGCCTAAATTACATTGAAATTGAGCCAATTTACACAAACATTTCTAACTTTGGAACTCAAATTTCTCAACTCATACAAACAATTCTAACTTTCAAACTATTCACAAAATACATATGACATAACCGAAACACAATGCAAATGTAGTTTAGGAGCAGAAAAAAGAAATTCAAACCAAAGAAAAAAATCAGAAATAGCAATTTGGTTATATTGGTTCAAGTTGGGTCTTTAGGTTGGGTTAATCAAGAATCCAAATATGAAAAATGCTAATTTTGGTTTTCAACTTCAAGCGAGCAGCGATGGTGGAGAGTAGCAAGCGTGGTGGGGAGAGGAGGTGCGATAAGGAAAGCAGGTGTTGTGGGGAAAGCAGCAAACGCAATGGAGTGCAACGGTGGCTATGGGTGGTGGCGTCAGTGGTAGTGATAGCCGATGACGTTAGAAGAGAGAGGAGAATTGAGAATGTTGAGAGAAGAGAAATGAATTGTTTTGAAAATTTGTGAGTGAGAGAGTTTGCGTGGGTTTTGGGTATTTTATTAAATTTTTTTAAATTTAATCCCTGAAAAATTTAAAATTTACGATATCGACTAGTATTTAGTCAATATTTAAAATACCCATATATACTAAACAAAACTTTCAGTACTGGCTAGTATTAAAGGCCATTTTTGTTTCCTTTTTATTTTTAGGAGATCTTTTTTTCTTAGAAGAAGAACTTATAACTTGATCTTCTTTTTCATTGAAAGAACAAATTTCATCATCCTCAATTCTTTATCTTTCATTTTTATTATTTTATTGACATTTAGTTGATATATGTGCACACAAACTAGTTGAGCTAGTATCTTAAAAAATACAGCACTATATTCCTTTTTCTTGAACATGTGAATCATTTTATGTACCTAAAATGATGACAAAGTTTACATTATAAAAAATTAAAATAATGTATATAAATAAATAAAGCAATATTTTACCTTACATAGATAGTCTCTGTTTGTGAACCGCAAGTGCACGGTTGTTGAAGTGAGTAATAAATCGATAAGAACCGAGTTTTGTCCACAGGGATTATGCGAAAATTTAATTCTACGCTAGCTAACGATATTTGAAATCCGATTGGATGAAATTTCAGAAAATTAAAATTAATGTAAAGAAAATATTTTCTTTTTTAAAAACAAATTTAACTTAAATAAATTTCTAAACAACTACCAAAGTTAATAAAATGACAAATTTGTGCAGTAACTAATTAAGAAAAGATTTTAACAATTTGCCTATTAAAAGCTTTAACGGCAAAGGGAATGACTTTCTCTTAGGGAATGATATTTTTGTCAACCTTAATATTAAATTAGCTATTTTCACAACTGAAATATTCTACCCTTGTAGGTGAATTTTAAGAGTAATTAATCCCCTTTTCTCAAAGATGAATTAATTTAT
>JAOQMR010000004.1:23936364-23948381 GCA_027563865.1 Erythroxylum pelleterianum
CATCAATGATGGTTCACTCACTGAGTTTGCAAAACTCAGCAAAATTTGCAATGTGGCTTTTCAGGTTTTGAGGAATTTTCAGCTAGGCTAAATGGAGTATAGCCCCTAAAGTCTGATGTAGATTAGAGGTCGGGATCAGTTTACACCTGCATCTGTCTTCATTGATTTTGTATTTGAATTATGTTCCGCAATATTGTACAAATGACTTTATGATTTCAAGTGTTTTGTATCTGAAATGGTCCCAAATTATTGCTAAATACTAATGTTGTAACAGTTGTAACTTGTGAATGGAAATGTTTTTAAAGAACAAGGGCCGATTTGATTAGTGATTTTCGCTTACGTGTACCTTATTTGAAAGAAACAAAAGTTTTGAAATAAATTTTGTCTGAATGATCGTTCTAGCATGTCACCCTTGTGGGATACGTACTCGGATATCACCACGGATGTCGGGTACGTATCTTTCGAGAGTGGGGTGCTACATTATGGGTCCTCAAATGGAGTCAATTATAATTTTAAAAAAAAGAATAATGGGGTTATATATATATTGTGTGGATATCACTTACAACTTTTTAACTATTTATTCTTATAAGTGTGGGTTGTAACTATTTAGATTCCTCTCTTTCTCTTCCTTTCAGTTTTTCAATGTATAGGTTTGGGCATGCTATCACTTTCTTCTTACCACTTGTTCTAGATATAAAACTAGTATGGTTGTGTGGTTGTTTTATCTCTTTCTTTTTTTGATTTTGGTATGGCTATTCTCTTTTTCGTTGTGAGTGCTTGATGTTTTCTTCTCTCTTTGGTATGGTGTAAAGAAGCAGTTAACATTAACAATATAGGAGAAGAACTATCAATTACCACTCTTGTTAATGAGTATTTGTTGTTGTAAGCTCTTAAACTATTACAAAACTCGTTCTTGATGTACTTATTAATTTTATAGTGGATTATTTTTTGAACTAGGTCATTTGGTTTTAACTTCTCATATTGAGAAGGTTTTCCATGTTAAAAATTTAGTGTTCTCTTATATGATATATTTTTTGTGCATTTACATTTTTCCTCATAATTTTTATTTAAGCTAGAAAGATTTTATTTTTCCTATCACTGTATGTTGTTGTTGCTTACATTGTGTTGAAGGTCTCCTTTCCCAATAAGGGGTATCAGAGCTTTACTATGTTATTTATACTTGATTGAAAGATGGAGCCTAACTACATTAGAATGATCAATTTGAATGTACAAATTATCATAAATGGAAAGGAAAGATAAAATATTTATTATTTATCAAAAGAATGCATCTTAAGTGATGAAGAATAGGCATTTAAGCATGAGATGATTTATGGTTTTACTAATAGTGGGTGATTGATAATATTTTTGAATCACATCTCAAATGATTCACATTCCAGGACTTTAAAGGACAAGCTTGAATCCTTGTATGCTTCAAAGACAAGTAATAATAAAAAAATTTTACTTAAACAAGTTACGAATTTAAAGTATACGGAAGGTAGTTCCATTTCTGATCACTTGAATGATTTTTAAGCGTACTTTGATCAATTGTTATGCAAAGTTATAAGATTTGTATATAAGATTTTGGTACTTTAGTTGTTGAATACTTTTTCTAATTTTCAGGAGAATCTTTGTGTGACCTTAACTAGTTGTACTCCTAGTGTTGTGGTAACGATGGATTATGTAAATCTTACTATTTTGAATGAAGAAGTAAGATGGAAAATTTAAGATGGTTCTACTTCTCATTTTGAGATTTTGGTTACTAAAAACATCGGGAGAAGCAAAGAAAAAGGTTGGGGATAAAAATAAGAAATGCAAAAGTGAGAGTAGAAGTAAATCAAAATTAAAGTACAAAGATCTTGAATGTCATCATTGTGGAAAAAAAAAAGAGAACATATTAAGAACTGGGATTTTAAGCTTAAAAGGGAGAATAAGGACAATAAAGACAAGAAAGAAAAAGATGGTGATGACAATATTGCCACTACTACTATAGAGGATCTTATGCCTTTCTGCGCTGAAGATATGATTAATGATGTTTATGATGAGTACATTTAGGTTGTTGATAGTGGTGCCTACTTGTATGCTACATCAAGCAAGGATTTCTTCATATCTTACCTACTAGTGATTATGGAGTTTTGAAGATGGTTAATAATGGTCTATCAAAGGTTATTCATATCAAGAATGTTATATTTGAGACTAATAATAGCTCAAAGTTAATTTTTAAGAATGTCAAACATATACCTAATATCTATTTGAATATGATTTCTACTAGTGTTATTGATGATTATGGTTGTTTCAGTATTTCTAGTTACAATTAGTACAAGATCACTAAAGGTTCTTACTTTGATGCACATAGAAAGAAGTCTTCAGTTTATACTAGACTAAGGCTTCAATTTCCATTGATATTGTTAATGCGGGTGAGAGTGATAAACCTTTATGATTATGGAACATAAGACCTAGCCACGTCAGTGAGAATGGACTTGATTATTTAGCTAAGAAGAATCTACTTTCTAATTTGAAAACATGTAAGATTGCAAAAGTTTGCTCATTACTTATCTAATGAATATAATAAGGTTTCCTTTAAATCATCCTCCTCCTAGAAAATTAAAATTACTTCAGTTAGTGCATTCATATCTCTTTCGTCCAATAAAGATAAGGACTTGTAGTAATGAAATTTACTTTTTGACATTTATTGACGATTGTTCAAGTAAACTACAGGTTTATGTTTTGAAGTTAAAAGATCAGGTATTTTGTGTCTTTAAGCAGTTTTAGGCTTCTGTTGATAGATAATCTAGAAAGAAATTAAACTATATTCATACCAATAATAATGGTATTAGACACCAATAGACATGGTATTAGACATGGAATTAGACATTATGGACCTTTTGACATGGTATTAGACACCAATAGACATGGTATTAGACATTATGGACCTTTTGATGAGTTCTACAAAGAACATGGTATTAGACACCAATAGACATCTCCCAAGACTCCTCAGTTGAATAGCTTGGCATAAAGGATGGACAGGACGTTAGTAGAGAAAGTTAGTTAGATGTTTACTTTTGGAAGCAAAGTTGCTTAAATCTTTTTAGAGTAAGGTTTTATATAATACTGCACATGTCATCAACTTATCTCACGTTACTGCTTTGCAAGGTGAAGTTCTTGATTATTTATGGCATGGTAAGGAATTGCCCTATAACCATTTGCATATGTATGATTGTAAAGCATTTGTACATGTGCCAAAATATCAGTTGTCCAAATTAGATGTCAAAATAAGGCAATTTATCTTCATTAGTTATGGTCATGGTCATAATGAGATCTTTTATAGGTTATATGATCCAATTGAAAAGAAGTTTGTTAGAATGTGTGGTGTTATTTCATGGAGGATCAGACCACTGAAGATATTGATAAGGCACAAAAGTCAAAGTCTTAAGTTTTTATGGCTTTAATTAATCTTGATCTAGCTTTGGAGACACATACGCCTAATATAGCTAATCTTAGCAATCAGAATGGTTTATAGAATCATATTTATGAGATCAAGTTGAAGGTGTTGATGGTGATGTTGCCAATGAGGCATATGCTTCTGTTCTTGAGGTTATTAATAAGTTTGTTGTTCCACTTAAAAGTTCTACTAGAAAAAAATTTTCATCCACTTATTATTCATCTTATGAATATGTATACTTTACCGATAGGGGAGAACCTGAGAGCTACGAAGAGGTTATGGGGAGTGATTATATGGATGGGTAGGTTACAGCTATAAAAGAGATTTTTATATGACAATCATACTTTTAAGTTGGTTAACTAGCCTAAAAGAAGAAAAGTTTTACAAAATTGGTGGGTTTATAGGCTGAGGAATGAAGAGAATCCTTCCCTTCCATGATATAAAGTCAGGATAGTTATCAAAAACTTTACATTAACAAAGGGAATTATCTTTGAGGAAATTTTCTCACGTGTTGTTAAGATGTCTTCCATTGGAGCTATTTTTGGTTTAGTATGGTTTAGTAGATTGTCTTTATTTGGAGGTCAAACAATTGGGTGTGAAAATTGCTTTTCTTTATATTGATTTGTAGGAGGAGACTTATATAAGAAGTTAAAGGGCTTTATGGTGAATGGTAAAGATAATTATGTTTATAAGTTAAAGAAAATCTCGTATGGTTTGAAGCAAGTTCAAAGACCACTATGCATATGCCATTTATAATCCAGTAAGGATACAAAAAGATTACTTCTGATCACTATAATTTTTTTCAAAGTTTTCTTACAATGACTTTATCATTTTATTACTACATATTGATGAAATGTTAATTATTAGTCATATGTATTCTATAATTGACAAGTTTTTTTTAAAAAAAGAGCTTTATAAGTCATTTTTAGTGAAGGACTTAGGACTAGTAAGAAAAAATTTTGGCATGCAAGTTATCTGTAATATAAAATCAAAGAAATTGTGGTTATCTTAAGAAAGGTATATTGACAAAGTACTTTAACAATTTTGTATAGATAAAGCTAAAGTGGTAAGCACACCTTTTGTTACTCAACTTTAACAATTTTGTATAGATAAAGCTAAAGTGGTAAGCACACCTTTTGTTATTCACTTTATCCTCAGCACTAAATAGTCTCCATCCAGTCAAAAAGAGAAAGAAGACATACAAATGCATTTATAGTAGAAAGTTTGATGTATGTAATGATTTATACAAGGCTTAATATTGCTCATCCAATTAATACAGTTAGTCACTTCCTCCCTAATCGAGGTAAGGAGTATTGAAATGCTATAAAAATGACTCATGAGGTATCGTCAAGGCACTTCCAGTTTGAAATAACAATGTGGAGTAAGATGTGCTATTATTTCTAGGTACCCTAATTTAGACATGGTAGGTAATGTTGACTCAAGAAAGTTGATTTCAGGCTATTTGATTACGTTTGTAAGGGACCTATGATTGGCAATCTATACTACATATGTGTGCTACATTGTTTACTACCTAGGTTAAATTTATTGATGCAATGAAAGAAAGAGTTGCTTTGGATGAAAAAAGTTTCTTTAAGAACTCAAGTTTACTCAAAAGAGATTTTTTTTTTCTTTTTTTGATAGTCAAAATATTATATATTTTAATACGAATCTTACTCTTCATGGTAGATCTAAATATATTGATATAAGATATCATTGGATATATGACATTTTGGACTCTAAGTTGCTTAAACTTTAAAATATGTATACAAAAAATAATATTTTAGATATGATAATGAAGTCTCTACTAAAAGAAAAGTTTAATGTTTCTCAATTAGACAGATTTGACATAGACCTCTACTTATTTTAAAGGGGGGGTTGTTATAGGTCCTCCTCAAGTGGAGGACACTATAACTAAAAGAAGTTGTTAGATTTTGTGTATTTTATATGGAGGGTTATAACCTTTATAAAGAAGTTTTGACTCTTCATGTTTTTGGGTATGTGTTATGAACGTTCAAAATTTTTTTGTTTCTCTTCACTTTGGTTTTGCCATATGTGGATTTGGGTGGCTTTCACTTTCTTCTTCCCACTTGATCTAGATTTGCAGCTGATCGGGCTTTTTCGATGTGTGTACGTTTTAATTGATTAACCTCAATAATCCGCAAGTGCACAGGTCGTTCGCATACTACCTAAGGTGTTGATCCCACGAGGAGGGATAATCTAATCCTAAAATCTAAGGCCAAAGTAAATCGTAGAAATTCAAAATATAACAAAACTAAAAAAGAATTCAATTAAATCAATTCAAGAATTAATAATGAAAATATTAACAATTTAGCAGTTGCAATACACACTCAAGACTCAGCCTAAGGAAGTACCAATTGAGAGAAAGGAAATTTTACCTATTTTAACGCTAACCTAATTGATTATCAATTATTGGATTATTGGTTCTAGACGATCTTAAAGTTGATTACTCTCTCTCAAGTTATAACCATTACCCTAATTCATAAACCCTAATCATATTATGGGAGTTGCAATTTCTCAATTAAGAACCTATCCAAAACCCTAATTAGATCTAAAGTTGTCTAATAAACTATCGGATCTCTTCACACAATTTACCAATTTGATTTAATTCTCGTTCTATTAAATCACCCAACTCTCGTTAGTCGATTCACCCTCTCAGTTATCACTGAATTATGCAATTACAGAAATTAAATCACAATAAATCCAAATAACACAAAGAATTAGATTTCATTAAAACAAAGATAAAACCCCAAAGGTGAGTTTAAAAGCAACATCAAAATCCAAAAATCCAATCATCAACTATTATTCCAATTCTATATAATAATAAAACTGAAAATAGTAGGAAATACGAAGTTGAACGGATGACGGGAAGCAGTGACATCAAGAAACTTCTGATCTGAAAAGTACATCGAGTCAGCTTCTTCTCATCTTCTCTCTTCCTTCTCTTTCTCTATCTCTTGATAATTCTTTTTACGGTTTCTTTAAAAGTGGCTGATGTAAAAGCTCCTTCTTCTTCTTTGTCTTATTCTTTAAATATTTTTTGTGTTCTGAGCAGCCCTAAGATTTTTTGGGGTCCAAAAAGTTCGAAAAATCTCTTGAAACTTGACGTTTTTTTAGTGTTTAATGTCTGTCCGAAGTAGGCCACAATCATAGGCCATATCTGAGCCTTTTGTCACAATTGTGGCAAGCAGGCCAAGATCGTGGGCTAACTCCAATGTGTCTGTCACGTTCGTGGCCTATTATACCACGCTTATGGGTCGTTGTTTCAGCCCGAGTGTCTCCAAAACTTCTCTGTTTTTCGATATTGACCCTAAAGCACTAACAAATACATCAAGGTACCTCAAAAACATAATAATTGAGCTCAAAAACTTGTACTAACCATAAAACACTTAAAACATTAATAATTAACAAACTAACACAATTTTAACCTAAACACATACTAAACGATTGAATTAACAATTAAATACATATCAAACTAAGCCTTAAAACATAATGCAATTCACATTTATCAATAGCCAGTGTGATTATATGGCTACTTTAACTCCTTATATTTTTAGTTTTGGTGTGGATATCCTCTTCATTTTAGGAGTGCTTGTTGTTGTCTTCTCTCTTTAGTGTGGCATAGAGAAGCGGTTAACATTGACAATATAAAAGAAGAACTATTATTGAAACTGACACAGGTGGGTAAGTGGAGAATACCTAGGGGCATGAGACAACTCTCTTTAAGGAAGTCTGCAAAATAGCCTCGTAACTTCAGGAGAAGGTGTGCTTCCTCACAAAGGGGTCGCAGTGACAGGCCTGGGCGACTGTTTACTAAAAACACAGGTCTCCGCAAAGTTGTAAGACCATGTATGGGGGTTGACGCCTACCCAATGCCAGAAGTTCAAGGAAGTTGGTGACATAGGGAAGGAACTATCGTAATATAAGATGAAGCCATCACAATGTATTTAGATTTTGATATACATATTGTTGATTAACATTCTTGTTAATGAATATTTATTATTTTGAGCTATTGAAATGTTGGAGAACACATTTCAATATATTCATTGATTTGACAGTGGATTATTTTCTAAACTATGTCTTATAATCCTTACTTCTCACACTGAGAAGGTTTTTCATATTAAAATTTTGATATTTTCCTATATGATTTACTTTTTCAAGAATTTATATTTACTCCTCGTAGTTTTTAAAGTCAAAGTTAACATATCCAATGCACAAGGCTTCTTGCTTTGCGGGGTTTTAGGGAGGGTCATAATGTACGCAATCTTTCCTTTATACTTTTAGAAAGAGACTACTTCCGGGACTTAAACCTTTAACCTTATAGTCACAAAGAAGTAACTTTACCAGTTACTCCTTGTAGATTTATTGAAGAAAAAAATTATTTTACGCACCATATTATTATGTTATTGGTTCTGTTGTGTTAAATGTCTTCTTTCCCAATAGTAAGTAAGAGTGATTATTTATGTATGTATGTATGTATATGTATATATATTAATTTAAATATTAGTTATTTAGTATATGGGTTTAAGGCTTATGTATTAACCTACATAGTAAACAAGATTGCATAAATCATGACTTGTACAGAAGATGGTGATTAAGCATTATTTATCGGCATGCATAATAAAAACAATATATATATATATATAATGTTATTTACCTAAATGATGGTGATTAAGGTGATTAATGATTATTGGTCATCATGCATGATAAACAAGGTTGGATAAAGTATGTATACATACATCTATTCAGAAATGGTGTTTAAGGCTTATATATTGACATGCTTAATAAACAACCCCTTAGTGTTATTATTATTAGAAGAAGAAGAAGAGAGAGTTAATGACCCACATATTATTAGCTTCTTGAGTCCATTGATGCAATATTGAATAAGTCACATAGAGCATTAGTGTCATACTAATAAAAGTTAAATATGTTGAAAAGGTTACTCTTGTCCAATGGCTAATTCTCATTATAATTATGGTAAAAGATAATATGTAGACTTTTAATAGAAATCCACAATAATCCTCAAGTCACCACAAGAATAGGTTTTTTAAGACTAAGTATAAAGTTTTTTTCTTAGTATATCATACCGCATATAAAAAAATTTCAAAGAAATATAATTATGAAATTTATTAGTTCAATAATTAGGATAATGACAACACGAGATAATTCAAATGTATGTTATATGTATAAATATCAATTTGTTATTATAATAGCCACATTGTTTATTTGTTTGATACATGATTTCTCAATTTATGATTTATTAACAAAACCCTCATTAATGAAAAATTATTTTAAGAAAATGCTTTATGAAAAGGACAATAAGATGTGTCATCATCATATTAGGACAATTATTCTAGAAGAAATTATTTTTTAGAGAAGATATAATACAATATGTTATTTTTGTTAATAACATAATTCAAGAATTACCTTTTAAAGGTTAATTGGCCTTTTCAAATGTTGAGGTAAAGTATTTAGTGTACTCTTAATACTACCACAATGTAAAGGAAAATTATAAAGTATGCTCTAGAGTAGGAAAATACCTAATACAAGGTCTATAGATGATTGGTGATGTTTTTTCTACGAGAAAATAGAAGGAAGTTGATCAAGACGTTATATCATATAGGCTTCCCTATCAAACTAGTTAGAGATTATTTTTCGTCCATTGAGGGCTTTACCATATGCATGAGTTAACTCCATTCTACTTAGCGTTTGTTATGTTTAGGCTACACTAGATTTATCTAGAGATTATTCAAGTCATATATTATTTCATATATCACGTGTGACCATTTGATTTTTTTTCTTTTAAACTAAATATGCACATAGTATCGATATTCTATATAAATTGTTAAAATATATGTTAGCTCTTGGGTCAACAAGTTTGCTTTTTTTTTAATCTCTGTTACTTATGCAAGTAAATAGATTTAACTATTGTAAATTAGTACTCAAATTTTTTTTATGAGTGATGATTAAAAATTTTATGATCATTTAATTTTATTATCTATTGAAAAAATTATTCATCTTGTCTATAGTAATCAACCAAAGATGTAAGTATGATATGAAATTAACATATACTTTTTTTCTTATTATATATAGAAACATAGTGTTTCAAATAGGATAGTTGCATCAAAGAATATTGTTGTTGAAAGGTGAAAAGTTGAACGGTGATAATTATGAATTTTGAAGTATCATAGGTATACCTAAAAAAGGCAATACAATTCAACATAAAAATGACTGTGATGCAAATAAGATATAGAAAAAGAAGAACTTGATAGCTTATATTACGTTGTTAAGTAGAATGGACATTGACATGATGTGTGAGTTTAGCAAGTATGTGACTACTAAAGATATGAGGTCAGGTTTAGTTTTGTAATTAAAAAGAACCTTAATAATTAAATTAAGGTCATTCATTATCAAGTTTGTCACATATAAGAAGTGATCTATCCATATACTGAAAAAAGCACTTAAAGCTTATTTGAAACCTTTTAAGTAAGTTGAGAGATATTATTCATGATTTATATGAAGAATAGAACGTGCAAACAGTCATTCATTCTTTACCTTAGAGTTGGGAGCATATGAAGGTGAACCTACAATGAGCTCATCAAGATGATGGTTGATATTACGAGGCATCTTATAGTAGAAGAATAATGTCTTAAAGCTTCTTAGGTCACCTATAAGGTATATGCAATTGATTCTAGTTCACATAAAGCTCTAAATAGGAAGTGTAAGAATCATAGTAGCCCGAATAAAAAGAAGGTAAGGAAAATAGCCGCAATGCTTAGGACTTTAAGAATGCTAAGAGGAACCAACTTAGGAAAGGAAATTTTTCTTTTAAGAAAAAAATGAAAAGATTGAAGTGCTATAATTGTGGTATAAAGGTCATTTACTCGTAATTGTTACCAATTTTAAAAGGTACAACCTTTTATTACATATATATATATCTATTATGTGTATATCTCTTAATCTATTTTTAGCTAAATCTTATCCTTTGTGAATTCTAGACTAACAAGCCATAAATCATATAACAAAAGATAGAAATGCCTTAGTATAATTCTACAGAATCTTATAAGGAACTTAATAGATATATATATATAAGTGACAAATTGAGAGCTAATGTATATATGATTGGCTTATGTAAGTTATAAATGCATACTTTCTAACCCCTAATCCTGTATGAAGTGTTATTTTCATCTAAAATGGCCACGCCTATGTTATTTTGTCACTTTTACCAAAAATGGCCATATTTTTTTTACTTTTCTATAAATTAGAAGTATTAAATTGTTTCATAAAATATATGAATTTGGTAGACAAATAATTAGACGAGAAAATACAAGCATTAAGTATTGTTAGGCATAAGAATATTTGTTTGATAAGTTCAGGTTGTTACAAGATGAAAAAGAAATATGACAATTTACAACACGGTATTGCAAAAAGGAGAAATAGAACGATTCTTTGAATGATTAGGACCATGATGGCATAAGAAAAAATTACTCATCACCTATTATGGTGATGTCGTACAACTACTAATGTACTTAATTAGGTGTCTACAAAATAAGTTGTCACTACTAGAGTTAAGACATTTAGTGACAATTTTTTTGTGACTAACTATTGTTTCGTCACAAATATGAGGTTTTTTGTGACAAGACAATTGATTGATACTATTGTTTTGAGTAATTGTGATGATTTATTTTTTGTCACTAATAAAATAGTAATTGTGACAATTTAGTATCTTTCACAATTATGTTGTCACTATTAATATATTAATAGTGACAACTTTTCTTTTATCACTAAGTTTTGTCATTAAAAGCCTATGCAATTTGGCGCCAAAATAATTTTGGCGGGAATAAATTGTAATTGTGACAAAACATATGTTAGTACCTAATGTTTTCTATTTGTTGTGACAAAACATAGTTTGGTCACTAATATTTTTTTCTTTTTGTTATGAAATGGTTAATGGTCGCACAATATTTTACTTATTGTGACAAAAGGTTTTGTCAATAAATATTCAATTAACTAGTGTCTACTTCATGTTATCACAATAACCAAACTATAACTACAGTCACAACTATTCGTAATTTAGTGACAATTTTTTGTGACTAACTATTTTTGTCATCACAAATATGATATTTTTTAGCGCAAAGACAATTGATTGACACTATTGTTTGGATTATCTGTGATGATTTATATGTTTGTCACTAAAACAATGGTAATTGTGGCAATTTAGTATATTTCACAATTAAATTATCACTATTAATATATTAATAGTGTTAAAATTCATTTTATCATAAAGTGTTGTCACTTAAAGCCTATGAAATTTGGCGCCAAAATAATTTTGGCGGGAATTAATTGTAATTGTGATAAAACATATGTTGGTAACTAATATTTTCTATTTGTTGTAGCAAAACATAGTTTGGTCACTAATATTTTTTCTTGTTGTGATGAAACGGTTTATCGTCATACAATATTTTACTTGTTGTGACAAAAACTTTTGTCAATAAATATTCAATTAATTAGTGTCTACTTAATATTGTCACAATCACCAAACTATAACTATAGTCACTAC
>JAOQMR010000004.1:23969526-23981501 GCA_027563865.1 Erythroxylum pelleterianum
CACTGCCACATACCAAAATTATTAGAGCCATTAAATTTATCAACCTCTAACCTTGTAGTAGCGATTGGATGTCTATTAGATGTAGGTGTTGACGATGACGATATTGACTCCCTCTTAACGGGCTCGTCTTTATCTCCAGCCATCTTCTCGTCACTGTTGACAAATACGTACTGATACTGTTCACAAAATGTAGCTCTGGCGCTGTTCACGGGGACTGTAGCACTGATACTGTTCACCGGCACTGTTCACCCATACTGTTCACCGACACTGTTCACCGGTACTGTTAACCAACACTATTCATCGGTACTGTTGACTGACGCCGTTTGTCGGCACTATAGCTCCAATATATTTTCACTCCTACAACACCCCAGTCAAAAAACTGGAGCTCTGATATCACTTGTTGTGCTGAAACGTGAATAAATTCGGAGTGAAAATAAAACAGTAACAAGAACACCAAGATTTTTATACTGGTTCGGCAATGCCTACGTCCAGTTTAGAGACGACTGAGTATTTCACTATAACAATGAAAGCATGCAATAGTATTTATCACTCAATTTCCCAGGAGATACAAAATTAACCCACTCCTATTAGAAAAGAGAAAAACAAATATATATATATATCTAATTTTTCCTTTTCTCTCTCCGTCTCACTATTCTTCTCTCTCTTTTCTTTCGACAATTTTGCTCTCTCTCACTAGCACTCTTCTGCTCTCCTCTTGTGCTCTCTTCCCAACTCTCTACTCTTTCGTTGTTGTTCCTCCAATTTATAGAGAATTCAATGGGTGTGAACAAAGCCACCATTGCTAATCACCGAAAAAAAGCCAAGCCTCCATTGTTGAGCCACCATTGTTGATCACCGAAAGTAGCTTCCATTTCTGACTTTGCCTGCTTCCATTTCTGACTTTCTTTGAGCCAATATTCAATAGTCATTAGCCTAGCGGGACTAAATGGGGTTTCAACACAACCGATTTCTTAGGTAGTTAGAAGGATTGCCCAATGAATCAAGGCTTTAGTTAGATATAGAGATTTCCTATAAACAGTTAGTTGTATGCTTGTTAGGAGGCTTTTAGCCAGCTAATTGGTGAGATTCCGTTATAGAAATACTATAAATGTATCCTTTGAGAGCCATTAACAAGGACAAAGGACTATTATTCGAATCATTTCCCCTTCTCCTTCCCTCTTACTCTCCTTCTCTTTCTTGTCTATTTTTCCTATCTTCCTTCTCCTTCTCCTTCTCCTTCTCTCTTACTCTCCCTCTCTTTGTTTTCTATTGTTCTTATCTCTCTCTCTGTATCTCTCTCTCTCTTAACTCATCTTTCACCCCACTCCTTCTCTAAAGTAACCTCATCACTCGACTGCCATCATACCAACAACTTGGGAACTTCTGCCTGTCCTCACTGATGCAGGGCCTTTGCTCAGCTTTGAATAAGGTGATCATGTATAAACGAGACAAAACAACTTCGTATACATAGACTATGAAAAATCGAAGGTGATAATTGTTTCACAAACTTTCCAATTTTTCATAGACATCTCTAGCACAAACGAAAAATAAAAGCAATCAAAACGAAATAATAAAAACATCATAAATTTAGTAACGCAATTTAGCACACCTTGCCTACGCCTGCTTGACCCTCACCCAAATTAATACTTTCATAAAAATACAATAGATTTACTCAAGGCTTTACTGAGCCTACACCACTCAATCCTTGACACTATCTCTCAACCTCACTTCTCGTGAAAGATTTTCACATCCAATAACACGACTGACTTGTGTTAACCTCGACAGAGGATTTTTCTAAACTACTTTCACTTAAACGACAATTAATAAAAATAACTCAAGTATTCAATCAACTAAGAACAGAATAACAATACACTTGACATAAAAGAAAGACTTCCATATAATTTCAGCTTCTTAAAATACATCTAAAAATTTGTCCACCGGTTGAACTGATTCATCCCAGCTTCAACAACTCGAATTAAACCATACAGGATTCTCCACACACCATGTATATTTCACACATAAACCTAGTAGACCAAGTCTGGGAAATAGAAGTTAACCCATGGTGTTTATAACTCAGAACACGCACACCACATAAGAACAACTCTTAGATTTTTGAAGTTAACCCATGGTATTTTGCTTACAAGAAACACATGCACAACCCCATATAAACAAGTCTGGAAAAATCACAAGCTAACACCCATTGCACCGTAGCTAACACCCACTGCACCTTATATAAAACCCACACATGATTTACTTAACCAACGGTGTATATATGAAGACCAAAACCCCACAAACTAACGTGAGCTACGTTTTTCAAGTGTGTCATTAATGCCCACTAAACTGCTGATTGCCAAAACTCCAAAAACTACATAAGCTACGTTTTTCAATGCCCACTGCATTGTTAATAATACTCACACACACTTTTCACTTTAACACCCACTGCACATTTAATTGCAAAACTCCCGCGCAGGATACACTAAAAGCCCTTGACTCACACGCAACACAAATTCCCCTATTTCGCTATCCACCAAAATCCACGCAAAACAAATTTTCCTTATCTTTTATCCACACCATCCAACAGTACACAATGACTCTCACCAACGTAATATACCACCAACGTGATAATAATAGACTTTCATTTTGTGTAGAATTCTTTCACAACCATAAGTGTAGCAACCACATCAATCTGAATCCAAGTCAAATTAGAATTGTTATTTAATCACACCAAGCCATGGTCTAGCTGTCATCACCCAATTAAATTCAATGTAAATCTTGAAGCTACATTATCTTACAGGTCAAATTATCTAATAATGTCAAAATTAAATAATAAGATATATAACATATATCTTAATAGACTATTTACCTATCACTTGTTCAATGTTACAAAAGATCACAATGCGTTCTCAGGACGTCTTTGTTTGAATATATGCTAAAGTGTTTTTTGGCTTCCTGTACCCTTTGTTGATAAAATGTAATTATGAACACCTTACTGTTTGTTTCTTTGGGGAAAAAGTCCATGCTTTGAAGCTTCTTAGATTATTGGTTCGCCAGAAATCTCTTGAATTCCATATTTCATAAATTCATTCGGCTGCTTCCTGCTGATCTTCTTCCTTCAAATGTCTCTGTGCATTCATTAATCTCTGGAAAAATTTAAGTGCATATTTTAGGGAAAGGTAAGTATCTTTTTATAGTTACTAGATGAATGTGAACCCCTAAACTTCTGTTTAATGGAACCCATGCTACATATATCTGCCACTCATTAATGAAGCGGGAAGCAAAGATTGAAGTTGGGGAAACAAACAACTCACATAGATAAAATCAATTCAATGCAGTCTGTTCTTCTAACATGAATCAATATTTGCCATCGAAACAAGGCAAACAAATTAACACAGGCCAATACATGTTATTTGACTGGTCATATTCACAGAATGATGCTGAAAATAACCAAAATGACTCAATACTACTGACAGCAAAACATTGTAACAAGCATGAAAAACAATTATCATATACATAATCTGTTCAACAATGTTTTAAAAGTTCATAAATTATAATACATACACCATCAGGATCGCTCAATTTGGCCTTCTATAGCTATTTGAACATCATGCTTTCTTATAAAGGTCACCCTGTTACATTAGCAACAACCATCGTCTGGAGGGGGACTTGGAGGTTCGCTTGGCTTGACAATGTTTTCGTTTGCTTTAGGTGGATCCGAAAGACTAGGAGGGATCTCCATGATCTGAAAGACAAATGGTGAAATGTTAGATTCGGGAGTGGAAGACCTCATTTCCAAATTTGAGGTACAATCTATGGCAGTAAAGCAGAACATCTTGTTTTTCAAAGTGATTCAAAAGTTTGACATATGATAATAATTCTAATCAATAAAACCTAGAAATAACATGGAAGGATTAAAAGATTCTGACCAGAGCCAAAAATTGCAAATTGACTATGATTCAAAAATTGCAAATTGACTATGATTCCTTATTGATGGATTGCAGGCCTAATGTACTTCTCAGAGAAAAATGGCAAAATACCTACTTAAAATAACCGTGATCAACATGATAATCTTTTTATAGTAACCTGTTATTCAAAACTTATAGGCATAACATCTTTCCAGAATGTTTATTTTATTGCAAGGGGAGCACCTTCAATGCCAGATCTTCAAAGCACTTGTCTACATTTTCTCTAGTTTTGGCACTACTCTCTAGGAACAAAGATCCAAGCTCTTTTGCCAGAGATATGCCCTCTTCTCTACTTACAGCTCTTTCAGACTCCTGACATCATTCACAAGTTTCAATAAAATAAATAGGAAGACGAGATGCAGGACACTATTTTTGTCTTTTTTTTAGCTTAAATAATTTTGTAAGAAGGAAGAGGAGGATAAAAATAAGAGAACAAAAAGTATAAATTCAAGGAAAGATATAATGGAGTCAGTGATGCTGTAAAATTCATTGCTGCATCAATGCTAGTAGGCTGAACTGCACAGAAAGCCAGTTCAAGGTTATACTTTCCGAATGTTATAATGGGCAATCAATGAATCAACAGTTTATGCACTAAGGTGTTGCATCGGGACATTGTGGGCAAAAGTGTTAGAAAGTTAATCCCATGATAAGTAATTATCAGTTATCCATTCATATTCCTCAACACAGAATGAGAGTAACTTACTCGATCTACTTTATTTCCGACAAGCATTTTCACACAGTCTTTGTTTGTGCTGTAGAGTTCAACTTCTTTAGCCCAGAATTGTGACAAGTTGGTAAAGGTTTCTCTTCTTGTCACATCATAAACTGTTGTAACAAAAAATAGTAAGTTAGTAGCTGAAGTGGCAAGTGGTTAGGCTTAACAGAATGGATCCTAGCTTGGGGGTTTTAGGCTGAGAGAGGAGGGGAAGAAAGGGAAGAATTTGTGACATAAGGATAGTTAAACCTTCTTAGGAGCATTGGGTAGGGAAATTCTAAATATCACCATTGTAATGGTCTATAGTATTGCTATAATTCAATAATACAACGTAATTCTAATATTCAAAGACTAGAGTTCTACCAGATGTGACATACCAAACAATCAGATAAGCATATAAAGATAAGGTGCCAGAGCATCTGTTATTATTTCAAAAGTGGCTCTACTATTTATGATCAAATTGAAAAAACAAAATAAAGGAAAACTAGTGTTTAAATTATTCAAGAGCTCTCCAATACACAAGAAAAGTATTGCATGGATAAGCATGTCCTACATATGAGAAAGATGCAAATTTTCACGTTAAACACCCGCCACAATTATATGCAACATCTTCCCCTAATAACCGATCATTATTGTTTCTGGTCACTTATTAGCAGCAGTATCGATAAGCCATATCATATAAATTATACTGTCAATAGCATACCGAAAACAATCCCCTGGGCATCCCTATAGTAAGAGCTCGTTACTGTTCTGTGCCTCTCTTGTCCAGCTGCAAGAAGCATACTGATTGAGCAACTTAATAAATATAAGCCTCTCACTTAATGTAATTCTGTTCATCTTTTGTTCTGCGACAGAAAAAAGTACTCACAAGAGTAATTGATAAGTCATTTTGAGTTCATTAACTATATTCATAAAGAACCCCTCACTTAAATTTCATACTACTGACCATGGTGAATTGTATAGATAGTTTCGTGATCTTTTCAGTTATGCGAGGTATAATTTTCTCAAGCTATTCCCTTTTTATTGTATAGTTTACTGTTGCATTGGTTTTTGGTAGTAAAGCTTGTAACGCGTTGAGATGGCACAGGTTCTTATGCTCAGTTCTGTCTAAAATGCAGTAACACAAAGTATACATAGTAAAGCGAAAACATGAACAGCATAAGACCAATACGATTACATACCCGTATCCCAAATTGTAAGTTTCAATCGCTTCCCACCTACAGTTAGATGCTTGATCTTCAAGTCCAAACCTTTCAATAAAACCAAAGACAAAAAGTCTTAATGCATTATCACGTCGAAAACCATATCCAGATGCTTTGCTGATTGAAAGTTACAAGAAGAGATCAGATAGCTCGTCCCTTGTACTATGAAGTTTGAGAAAGATCAAGAATTGCAGAAGCATAATAAATAGCAGTTAAAACTTGATGTCGACAGAACTAAACGATTAACAGCTGATAACATCTAATGCATCACTGAGTGAGCAACTAATATAAGTTAATCTAATTGGAGTTTAGATAATGTTTGTAAATCACCGAGCGTTGTTCATCTCAAGTGAGATCCACGATCCTTGTATCCAACTTGCTGGCCATGAATACAAGGGACAATTAAGAAAAAATGAGCATTTACAGAAAGATATCAGAGTTGCAAGTACCAATAGTTGGAGGAAGATTCTCTACAGAGCTAGAAATGAAACTAACAAGAAGACTGCTTTTGCCAACACTAGCATCGCCAAGCAACACGATCTTGAACGAGAGATCGTACCCACTTCCCTGTCCTGAAGACGATCCCATCATTCAAATCCCAAAACTGAACTCCCTGCCTCCGTATCTCTCTTTCACTCTGTCTGTGTTTCTAAAAAAGATGAAAATCCAAGCCTGAAAATGAACCCCAGTAAAGCTTACTCCTTTCTGTGTGATGATGATCAATACTTCTATGTTTCGTGTCTCTCGTACAATGAAAAGGATATGTACAATAATGTGCATATAAGGATAGAGAGAACCAGGAAAAAAAGGTAAGTTAGTGAAGAATAGCATCAATGCTGTTTCTCTAAAGAAACGGCTAACCAAAGAACACCTGACACCAACGTTATTCTTTACTTTTCGGTGCTGTTCAAAGATTTTTTACGCCCAAGATGCGATATCGTATTCGTAGTGAAGAATAGCATCAATGCTGTTTCTCTAAAGAAACTGCTTAGCAGAGAGCAACAGAATCCTGACACCAACGTTATTCTTTACTTTTCGGTGCTGATCAAGATTTTTCACGGCCAAGATGCGATGCCGTATTCATGGAGGGACCGACCTACAGATTTCTGCCCATCGATCATCAGTGTGTTGTATGTATTACAAGGTCCATTATATTATATGGTGCGACCATAAATCGCATTTCACTCCCTACTTCAAGATCCTTAACCTTCACTCAGAAAAAGAAAAAAGATGCACACATTGTTCACTAAGAATGCGTTGTTTTGTCTGCTTCTGCTCGTTTGATTTGAGAATTTCTAAGTTCAAAACCAAAGAAAATACGTGGGCTTTCAAGAAAAGTTCTCGGCCTTCGCCTAGTCTTTGACAAAGCAAAGGAGTTTCAAAAGTAGATTATCATAAATTCAATTAGGAATGTTAATTTTCGATTTTGGTCTAGGGTAATCGAGTCACAGGTTAAATTCGACCGAAACATAAAAAACAATTTTGTTTTTAATTTTTTAAAAAATATATAAGGTTAAGTCGGGTCTGGCCACCTGTGGTAATGTTGTCGCCTGCAACAAAATATAAAAAGAAACCAACTTCCTATCACACAAATTAATGTAATAAAAAATAGGGATCATTCTCACGAGGAAACTATTGGTAAAAAATATACGAGTTGAAAACTAAAACAAATTTAGGGTTTGAATTAATGTGATTTAACGAAATTAAAAATGACAAAAATTTGAAATAAATGAAAATATTCAGATCTGGAAAATTAATAACGAACCTTAATTTCGGGTCACCTACATTATCAAACTAATATGGATTATCGATATAAAATTAAGTTCATTAACAAATATTTATTGGGTGATGTTCTAGCTTAAGATTAAATGAATAGAAATATGTATTATAATAACTCTTATTAACCAACAACTTAGATACGATTTTAAGTTTGATTAATTAATAGCTTTAAGCACCAAGAGAACGAGTGAGTAAGACAATACACATACGATATGTATTTAATCTAGATAAGTATCTTTCCTACAATTTCCAATCACTAACGTAACGATGATAATTTTAATTGCCATTTTCAATTAGTAAAATTGAACGTCAAACTCTGCTAAATTAAATCAATCAATTCCTAATTGCGCACCCTAAATTCAAGGACCAGTATACAATTGAGAGTTATAAGACAAAGAGTGAGTAGCTTTATTAGTTTGCCTCTTAACAAAATACACATTAACATTAGTGTTTGAAACTAACATAGACCTGCACTCTAGGATGATAGAGCCAAGTTCTTGATCATCTTTTTGAAAATTATTGATTTTATTAACTATTAGTTGGATATCAATTTATATTAATATCAATTTCTATTATAAAATTACAAAAAGAGGAGAAAAGCAACTATCAGAAAGATTCTTATAAAGCTAGAGGTTTAGCCACTCTCAGTGGAGAAATATTAGGTATGGTAATGGAGAAACCTGCCATAAATTGAAGTGTTTAACTTTGGCAGATATATTTAGCATCCAAAGACATTTATCAATTCTTGTTCAACCTCAAGTTCTGATCATAGGTAACTATACCATAAGCAACTCAATAACTAAATTTAACATTGTACATGTTATTCTAACTAAAGTGACAAATAAGTTAATCCTATCTTCTAATTAAATGAATGTGAAAAAGGCAAAAGGGTCAAAAAAAGACCCAAAGGTTTTGCCTAAAATTTAAATAGGACCGTAAAATTTTTGAACATTCAAAAACAACCCAAATGTTTGATAAATGTTCAAAAGGACCATTGAGTTAACATAAATTTAAACGTTCCTTTAAATATTTCCTACATGGATTTTTTGTTTTTTGTTTTTTTAGGACCTGTTGCTACATAGATTATTAATCTTATATTTCCTAATATAGAAAACCACAAATTAATTTAGATACCTTTAAATTCACTAACCCTAATTTCCCAAAATCCCTAATTTGGCACTTATATTATTTGTGAGTCTTCCCTACTTTCGCTTCATGTTTTTCTCCTTGACGCATATTGCTTTTCTACATGTTTTTTCTCTATGTTGCATGTTGCTTCTCTGCTTCTGTACTCTCTGCTTCTCTAAATGCTACTTCTCTGTATTGTGAGGTGCATCTTGGGTTCACAGTCTACTTTGTCTCACATTGTCTATTATGGGTTCACATGGTGGGATTTACATTGTCTGCTTTCTTATCTTCTTAGTGGTTGGTGTTTACAAATTGTATAGGTAATTTATGGTCCCCATTTGTTAGTGATCCTAATGTGTTGTTCTAAGAAGCATGGATACGGACACGCGACACGACATGGACACGGATACAGGGACACACCAACTTCTAAAATTTGGTGGACCTGATGAGCTGTAGAAGACTTAGACCCAATCTTAAGCTTTGTATGCGAACGAAGTGGGGGTATTTATGTTCTAGATCTGGCGTATCCTTCGACTCCGCCTTCGCTTCCATTGCCATAGTGGATCAGTTCAGATCTACGGGCTTATGGAGTTTTAGTGACAAAGGTATGAACTTTTTGTGTTTTTTTTTTATTTACCTGAAGAGCTTTTTTCTGTTGGTGGTGTGAGCTTGTTTGGTTCTGAGAATCTTCGTCAAGGTGTCATCTTTACCGGGATTCAGTCATGCCTGTTCTTGTTAACTACGGTGGTAAGTTTGCTGCTTTCTGGGTTGAGTTGCGGTTGGTTTGTAGCGTTGGATGTTATCATCTGGGTCAAGCTTCATTTTTGGTATTATCGTCAAAACTGCAACTTTTTTGCTCTTCAAACGCACCTGGTATGTCGGTATCTTTCTTTTTTTTTTTCTGAGATTCATCTGGTTGATCGTGATACAAGAAGCATACAAGAAGCCATGTTCTTGATTTGGTGCATGTAATGTATTAGGATGATAAGTATGGCACTCAGACAGTGTGAAACGAGGTGGGCCAAGTAAGATATCGTCTTCTCCCTACTTTACTCTCTCAAGATTTTCCAGGTACTTCTTTTGCTTTATCTTTGTATCCCTCTTGCGCTTTTTGCTGGGGTTTTCTAGTTATAGGTTTTTGTGTTTGGTGGTTGGGGAGGTCAAGATTCGCCGGATTTTTTGTGCGTGCATGATCAATATTCCGTTCCTTGCAATGAGTTATTCATAGCTGGGGGAGGTTTTGAGTGTGAGGTGCTTCTCAATAACATTGCTTTTCAACTCTTATTTTAGTACTCTTTATTTTATTGTATTTGCGTCTGTGTATTAGTTTCTATTATTCGTATTATTAGCACCTTTGAGTATTATTTGTTTTAGTATTTTTATTTATATCTATTAGATTTTGGTATTTTTATTCTTATTTCCATTAGTTTTGGTGTTTCCTATTAGTTTTGGTTTTGTCCTTGTTACTATTACTATTGATTATTATTATTATTATTATTATTATTATTATTATTATTATTATTATTATTATTTGTGTTTAGTATTCTTAGTGTTATTTGCATTTATTTTAGCGATATCTTGAGATTTGGGTATTTTTATTATTATTTCTATTTAGTGCTTTTCTTTCTTCATTACTTGTCTTTTCATTTATTTTCTTTTTTATGAATTGTTTCTGTTACTTGCATCATTCGTATATTGTCTCATTTGCATGTGGGTCCACCAAAAACAGCCTCTCTACTATGTAGGGATAAGGCTGCGTACTATCGGACTTCTACTATGTAGGGATAAGGCTGCGTACTATGAATTATGTATATTATAAATTTTAGAATTAAGAAAAAATTTAGAATTTATAATATGGTATATATTGATTGATGTGTTTCAAGACTTCCAATATCTTAATAGTTCATACATATTTTATACTTTATAAGCTCCTCTAAAAAAACATGGAGTAGGATACATGCGTGTCTGACACGGACACGTGTCCGACACACGAACATGGCTCCATTTTGCGGTGTCCATGCTTCTTAGGTGTTGTTTCTTGTGGGTTCACTTAGTAGGGATTACTTAGTTTGCTTCCAACTTATGTTATCTGTATGTATGTGAAAAAACTTATATGGTGTTTTATAAAAGGGTAGTGAACTTCTAGTGCATTAGTGTACTTAGCAAAAGGTTGTCTTTTATATTGCTTGACATTCATCCCTTTGATTGAATTAAATTACTTTAGGATGTGGTTTAGAAATTGAAAGGCCTCCTTCTTATCAAACTCAATGTTGTTGTATTTGTTTCTATTGAGAAACCACTTAATGCTTTGTTTGTTTTTCTAAGCGAAAAAAACTACCATTATACCTAAGATTGGTGGCCTCTATTTAACCCAAAAACTTTAAGAAATTATCAATCCAACACTTTATTTTTGTGTTTTTCTATCCACCTCATGAGTTAATACATTATAATTGATGGCCTCGTTGACTTGAAATTGTTATACAGGGAATCTTAGAAACATTAAGCCAATTAACCTCCTTTAGGGCTCCACAAAGCTTAAAAATTTTATTCAATTCTTCAAGATACATAATTCATAAATGGAATTGTTTGTTACAATATATAAAGTAAGGTCCACACATGCACATAGAATTAATGCAATAAATATAAACAATGAGATAGAAGTAACTTGATTTTTCATACAATAACATCCTTAGTTGCCTTTTTAAATTTTCCATTTATCTACGGTTTTAAGACTTATGATTCAAAAACTCAAACTCACAAAGAATTACTCATTTTTGTCAAGAAATATTCTTGTCCATCATATATAATCAAAGCATGCAATGTTCTATGCATCTTGCATATAATTTTCATATTCATCGTATATGCATATAAAATTTTCTAAATCATTATAGCTGCATTTAATTTTCAAAATGTTTATTCCATTTGTTCTATTCATATGCACCTTTTAATGTTAACCTTGTGCTTACGTAGTTAACATTTATAGGAATGATTCACAAAAGAGTCATGTAGAAATGTAGGAAACGTGGAACTTCTGGGCATAACAATAGAAGGTCTGATATAACAATACCAAATGAACAACATGTTAAAGTAAGTAACGAGTAGTTTAACATTATTTGTTTTATTTAGTTTCCAATACTAATATAATGCATATTATGTTGTAGGTCTTAACAACTTCTAGAGAAAGGCAAA
>JAOQMR010000004.1:24055937-24084982 GCA_027563865.1 Erythroxylum pelleterianum
GGTTGTTCAGCTAATCAGCTAATTAAGAAACTAACTAACTATTTACAATAAACGGAAACAAACGATAAGCTTTACAGCCCATTCGACCCTTAGGGTAGAACATGTCATATACATGACATAAGATGAGGTTTTAGTGACATACATTTTGCGTGTGTATTGAGTGTGAAAGAACAAAAGTCTTTTATCATCAATCTCTCTTGCACAAAGTTTGTATTTTTTCTCTTTTTGATAAGTTTTGCTGGAGCATGGAAATGGTATAAGTCCAAATGCCAAATGTTGGAGGTATGTTTTTTTAATCTTGTTATGCTCTAAATAAAATGAATCTTAGTTGTTGAATGTGATTTAATGCTGCATTTATTATAGCAGGTATGGTATTTCCACATAGGTAAAGCATTTCTTTTTTCCTACATTATCAACTATGAACCGGTGCAATCCAACATACGAGTGTCAAAGACTGGTAAAATCATAAAAGGTATTGATTTTTCATTAAGTTTGATAATCAGGGTACTGTATAACAATGTTCTGATATCAATTAGTTTTTCCAAGGTGGTGTAATAAGGTGACCTGATTATATGAAATGAAAGCAGTATTGTATTATTTTAACTTTGAAGGCTTGATATTTTTTTTGACTTTTTTGACACAATATTTCTCCCATATTCGAAGTAGATGAAGTTGGGAGGAGTTTTTGAAGTTATAAAATAATTCCTCCCCTTCCCTTATCAAATCATCCCAAAAGTTGATAAATACTCAAAATTTGTATACATATCAAATTTAGTATTCTCTTCTTAATAAAAACAGGCTGCCTTAAGTGGTGCTCGGAAAAGTAGGCAAAATTGGCCGAACTCTGTTATCAATTTTCGGGTGTGTTCTTTCCTTATCTCTTTTATTTATTCCGCATTTATAGTATTTAATATTATTTGTCGGGTATATTTGTGGTGTTGTGTTCAATTATTTGAGTGTATTTACTGCTCGTGGGACTGTCCCTCCACCCTTTCTTGAGATTTTACGTGAAATAGTAATACTGTTTTAGGGATCTGTTCGGTAGTCTTTTCTGAATATTACTGAATCGGTTCACTTCACTAGTTGCTTACTTTAGAGAAAAAAATTACCCGATTTTTCCGAGTAACAGAGTAGTCAAGGCACAGTTGCAACTTGACGATTGATGATGTTGGGTGATTTTTAGCCGCTGGACATGCTATAGAAGAAAAAGACAAGTTTCCACAGTTTTGTGGTGGTGATATATGAGTTTTCCGCACTATCTGAACGTCATGATGGGCATAATATGTACAAGTTTAAAAAAAAAACCTTAATCACCTTAAACCGTCCGGCCCCTTCTGTCACATGCATGGCTCATGCTCATTATTATATATGGTTACGATCAGGAATCAAACAAGAGACATAGCCTGAAACTTACCAGATAATTTTCTTTAATACTTACCAACTCATTGAAACTCAAGTCTCCAACTCCAAGGTCCTAACCCCACTCCTTACGCCAATCCAGTAACCATGGCTTCGCAGCCTAATCAACTTCACTTTGTTTTGATACCTTTGATGTCTCCAGGCCACCTTATACCAATGACAGACATGGCCAAGCTTTTGGCAGACCATGGAACGATTGTTACCATAGTAACAACGCCTCTGAATGCCATCAAAATTAGCTCAACAATAGGACGTGCCAATAAGTCTGGTCTTAAGATACAACTGCTTCAACTCCAATTTCCAGCAACTGAATATGGCTTGCCAGAGGGATGTGAGAACATGGACAAACTTCCATCACGTAACTTAATAAGGAACTTCTTCAATGCTGCAAGTATGTTGCAACAGCAGTTTGAAGAAGTGTTCGATTCGCTGCGACCAAGACCAAACTGCATAATCTCAGGCAAGAACCTTCCCTGGACAGTTAACACAGCTCTCAAGTTTGGCATTCCTAGGATCTTTTTTGATGCAATGGGCTGTTTTGCTTTCGCTTGCACGCAGAAGCTTGAAGTGTCCAAAGTGCATCTGAGGCCCTCCAAGTTTGAGCCTTTTCTGGTCCCCGACATGCCTCATCTTATAGAATTGACAAGAGCCAAGCTGCCCGAAAGCCTTAATCCTGGTCCTGGGTCCTCGGACTTGATGGATGTCCGAAACAATATTAGAGCAACTGAAGTAATCTCAGACGGGATCGTTGTTAATACTTTCGAAGAGCTGGAAACTGAGTATGTGAAGGAATATAAAAAAGTCAAAGGAGATAAAGTTTGGTGTGTCGGTCCGGTTTCAGCTTTCAACAAATTAACGTCAGAAAAAGTTGAGAGAGGTGACAAGGCTTCTGCAGACGAAATTGAGTGTTTGAAATGGCTTGACTTGTGGGAACCCGGATCGGTAATATACGCTTGTCTTGGTAGCATTTGTGGTCTCACAACCTCACAACTTGTGGAACTTGGCTTGGGATTGGAAGCTTCAAAACGACCTTTCATTTGGGTGATCAGAGGGGGTCAAAAATCAGAGGGATTGCACAAGTGGATTGTGGAGGAAGGCTTTGAACAAAGGACCAAAGACAGGGGATTTCTGATCCGAGGTTGGGCTCCGCAAGTTTTGATCTTGTCTCATCCTTCCATAGGAGGTTTCTTGACACATTGCGGATGGAACTCAACACTCGAAGGAGTTTCTGCTGGCGTGCCAATGGCAACATGCCCATTGTTTGCAGAGCAATTCCTGAACGAGAAGCTGGTAGTGGAAGTGCTTCGTACAGGCGTTCGTGTTGGCATTGAGGCCGCAGTGACATGGGGGATGGAAGAGAAATCTGGGTTGCTGATGAGCAGAGAACAGGTCAGTAATGCCATACTCCAACTAATGGAGAAAGGTGAAGAGGCAGAGGAAAGAATAAGAAGAGCAAAAGCATTCGGAGACATGGCTAAGAGGGCCATTGAAGAAGGTGGATCTTCCTACTTCAACATGGAGCTGTTAATACAATATGTTCGCCATGCCAACAACGAAATTGCAGCTGATTCTGATTCGTGATGGCGATAGTTATCTTATCTCTATGCTTACAGCCTCGTGTAACAAAGCCAAGGACATTTTGAATGCGATTATCATTGATTAATCATAGCTCCATACCAAAATCTTCGTGACAGAATAAGAGATTAAGTGCTAACTAAAAACATGATAAACCTAAAAGTCATATTCATGGATTTCAGCATAAGATATCAAATCAGTAATGATAAAAGATTTTTTTATGCCAATCCAGGCCAGACAAGTAGCTAAAGCATCAGCCTTATCAAAACATCTCGACTGGTTGAGCCTTTAAATTTGTTAGAGAAGAATCGTATCAACTGTATAAAGCTTTGCAATCTATCAGTGCGTTGTTGTTGATCCTCTCTTCTTGTACTGTGTGTAGCGGGACAATGGGTACAGAAGGGACGTGCACAATCCTGACATGGAATAAAGACAAATAGAAAGACAACTCCACGTGGAAGATACAGACACTAACGACAAATATATCACTAGTAAGTCTTTTTTGTGTTCCAATATCAAATCAACTTCTTCGGTTTCTGAACGCGTTATACGGACAGTGGATGGGCTGCCAACCGACTGTAACAATCAATTTCTGCGCACGTCTTCGTTAATAATTGAGAAATCATCCATCCTAACTGTTTCAAAAGTTTACCTTCAATTCCATAAAATGCGCCTTTGGCAATCTCACTTAACTCTGTCAAGGTAAGATTTAGCCTTATTTTGTGATTGTCGATCAACTCTCGAACACTCTTGCACTATTTTATTCTCACACTCTTGCAAGAAAACTACGAAAGAACTAAATAATCATGACAACAATAAGAACGAAAAAAAGATACGGCTAAAAAACCAACTTTTATTACTTTCCTAAAAGTATTCAAGGGAATGCTCTCAATCTCTAAATGTACACTCACTGTTAAGAAAAGCAAAACTCAAATGAGTTATTTATAGACACCTCTAGATGACTGAGTTACAATCCTAATAGAACTCTACTAACTAAGATCACAATTTTATCCTATCATTTTTTTAAGTGAATAAAATTTATAAATGTAAAAAAGGGAGGTTCAAATAAAAACAAAATCAAAGAGGCCAAAGGAAGCTCTCAAAGAAAAAATATATACAAAGTGAACAAACCATAAGGGCACTCAATACAAATCTAAGTAGGCAGCTTCCAAATATGTCGATGAATTTCAGGTGTCTAAAATCGAGTCTTGAGGCTGAGAAGACAAGAACAAATAAGCTTGGTGATATCCACAATAATGTCATGAGGTGAACGATGACGGTTGTTGAAAATACAGTTGTTCCTCTCATACCAAAGAAAGTAAACAATAGCAGAAAGAACTAATCGCGATAAAATATGCCTGAAGTCCTTTCACCGACGAAGATGGATGGAAGCCTACTAGAGGAGAGGAGACCAAGAAATCGAAGGCCAAGCAATGGAAGTCTTTGTCGGGAGAGAACCCCAGACGAAGGAGGAGAACCTGCACTGGAAGAAAAGGTGATCATGTGTCTCAGCAAAGGAGCTACATAAGACACAAGTCGAATCTGACAAAACTCCAAATAGTTGGAGACTATCTATAGTTTGGAGTCGTCCCTACGAAGCTAACAAGAGGATGAAAGAATGTCGCGAGATATGCCCTAGAAACCATAGTAGATGATGGATTAGATCCAATAGTCGTAGAGCTCGGATAAGGTTCCATGCATAGTCAACTGAAAAGGCCCTAGATGAGTGGCCAGTCTAAACCCAACTATTTGAGTGCTGGGCACGAGGCTGAAGACGGATAGAGTCCCAAGCCTACTGCAGCTCACTGCTCCCCTTAGGAAAAGTCCACTCACCAAAATGTATAATCTCCGAGACTCAGGCATCCCAAAAGAGGCCAGTGGAAGAGAGAACTTGGAACGAAAATTGAACACACAGTGGGCCTTGATCAGGCAACTAGTAATCCTGCTATAGTGATGTGTCCTGACCATCCCCTATGCACGCCATAATAAGACCTCTGCACCACTCTCGCCTTAATAGAAAAGAGGATAGATCAGATCAACTGCAGACGACCGTCATAGGTAAGAGACGCTGAAGTCCACAATCTAATCTGGGAAAGAATCCTTTCAACCAAAGGTAAACAATTCGAGTGGCATAATCAGGTAGTGATAAGAGGGACCCCTAAATAGCGAATCGGAAGGGAGCCTATCTGAATATTTAACACTGCCTGTAAAGAAGTAGACTCATCCTCAGAGATACCTGAGAAAAAGACTCGACTCTTAGCCAGTTCATAGCCAAACTAGATACCCTCTCAAATGTTGCCAGAACCTATCGAACAATCTCAACAAAAGCCAAATCTGCCCAACAGAAAACCATCAAATCATCCACAAAGTAGAGATGAGTGAGGGAAGTCGTCTTACATTGTCAATGGAAACGAAAACTAGGTACTGCAGTGGCCTCTCTCATGATCCCATCTAACCATTCCATAACTAATACAAACAAATAAGGAGAGAAGGGATCCCCTTGTCTGTGTAGCTAAAAAGAAACCATGCAGCTCCCTATTAAGGGCTATAGAGAAATGTGCAGACTGTAACCATGCCTCAATCCAACTAACGATACAAGAAGGAACATCAATAGTTCTCAGTTCCAACAAAATGAATTCCCAACTGACTGTGTCATATGCCCTACGAATATCAACCTTGAGTGAGGTGAGTAATCACATCAACTCTTGAGTAAGAAAAATAGCATCTGCAATCTGTCTCTCTGGAACGAAAGCCATATGGGCTCTCCCAATCACCTCTGGAAATTTGTTATAATCTTTGTTGAGGATTTGATGTTAAAGTTTTTGAGATATGTCAAAATCTTATGGACGACAAAATGTATTGATATTTTGAGTTGACTAATGTCTCATAAACTTTGATGACAACATGTAAGATGTATGTCAACACCATGATAACAAGATGCAAGAGGTTGTATAAAGTAGAGTTGAAAGGTATAGTACCTTGTTGAAATTGTTCCATTTAATTTAGCCTACTAAAAGCATAATTGTGGGCTACAATTAAATGCTTTGTTATAGAATGATAATAGTTATCATTAGAAGAAAATGATTGCATGATTTTCTTGCCTATATGTGATATGATAGAGATCATATGCTTTTCTAATTCATGCTTATGAGTATTTGATACTGAATTTATATTCAACATTATTGTATACATGGTAAGAAATAGGTTGTTAAGTAAAAGTAGTTGATCTAATTTTATACAAAGAGTTTGTACGTATTGGATCAAAGGAGGCTTATGCTTAATATAGATGGCAAGAATAAAAAGTTGGATAACCGAGACAATCCTTTTATGTCATGTTGGTTAAATCAACAAAACGCAAATCATAAAGTTATATATAAGGATACGTGTATCTTTTGATTATGAATCACGTAGAACTTATGAAACTTGTATAGTTGAAGAAGAACCAAATCAACCTTTGGTGAAAGGATGATGATAGTATTGAATTATTAAATCTTATACATGTAATGTATTGGATGGAATAACAATTCATAAAAGGATAATATTATATTTCATTATATTACTAATGACTTTATATGATATAGTCATATGTATTAAATGAAATGTTGATTTAAAATTTTGAAAAGTTCAAATTGTTTAAATCTAAGTAAAAATTAAGCATTGAGAATGCTGAAGCAGTTTGATGAGATCGTTGTGGTGAGTTTTAAATTTTTGGTTATCTATAGGGAATGACTTTCTTTAGAAAATACCTTCACAAATAAATTCACAAGAATACGGATTTATGTAAGGAGTAAAATACAATATGAGACATTGTATAATGCAATATTATTTCTTCTATAGCAATGCCTGGTACAATGACTTACCTTCTATAGTTCCAATTAAATCAATTAGCAAGATTTCATATTATATATGAAATGCTAAGTTTTTGAAATAGTTAAAGCTAATGATTTAAGAATGTGATGCTTAGTTGAAGCACATATTATCCATTTAGTTTAGAACTAAATTGAGTAATAAAATTTTATGAGATATTCAAAAGGTTAGATATAATCTTACAGATTCATTGAACAAATTGTTTGATTCAATGTATACTTATAGGAGAATGGTTCTGAAGATAAGTAGTGGGAGTAAGAAGGTATTTGAAAGGTTCAAATCTGATAACATTACATATAATTGGAACTAATGTCTTTAATGATACATTTGATGTGTAGTTGAAAGGCTACAAGATATTGAAAGATTCACTTTCACAATGAATTCAAAGAGTTTGTTTTGGAGATGATTATGAATTTATCACGTCTACAAGAAGGTAAGTGGGAGTATAATTGTCCTCTTCAGTGAGACTATGTGTAGACATATTACTCACTGAGATCAAAGTTCTAACTTTCAGTTGTCGAACACATAATTGTCAAAAACAACTCTTGTTGGATATGAAAAAGGTAACAACTTAATTATGGGAATTAGATCTATAGAGATAGATTGGACGTTGTTAACTTATTCTAAGTCCAAGTATATAGATAATATACTAAAGATGTTTAGTAGTTAAGATATCAGATACTTGTGAAGTATTAAAGATATTCATTACTCTATATATAAGTTGATATTTGATTTCAAGATGATAATGATATAACTTTAGAAGTAAATCCTAATTAAGGTTTATTTACTTAGAACAATATCATTTAGGATTGAAAAAGTTCCAATGCAGCAATTGGTTACTAATTAAGCCATAATACATTTTTTGTTTAGTGAAAATGATTAATTGATATAGTTTCTTTGCATTGTTCAAGACGGTAATGTACTGTAGAACATTAGAGCCATTGAGCATGCATAAGGAACTAATGTCTCATCAAAGATTCAAGAATGTGTTTAGGCAAATTTTCTTAATTATGATAATAATTAAGATGGGAGTTGTAAGATTTAATCAAGTGCTCACTATAAAGAATCTTGTAGAATTATCTCATTAAGCCACTACCCCAGTAGTAAAATAATCATCATATGGTGATATGGTATAAGATACTTAAACGATTGGCTTAGTACAAGTGAGAGATTGTTGGTTTATGCCCTACAGCCAATCATTTTCGTTGTAGTTTAGTGACAAATTATTTAAAGGCATTCTTTATCCATTGCAAATGAAATTATAATGAGATTATAATTATGAGGTTCATATTGTATTTATGTATTATTCCTAAAATGTTCATAGTCATTGTTCTATTAAGATTGGACATTAATAAAATGTAAAAAGAGTAGCACACATTTTGTTTTTCCTTATGAAGGAGAGATAGATTGTCCATTGCAAATGAAATTATAATGAGATTATAATTATAAGATTCATATTGTATTTATGTATTATTCCTAAAATGTTCATAGTCATTGTTCTATTAAGATTATACATTAATAGAATGTAAAAAGAGTAGCACACATTTTGTTTTTCCTTATGAAGGAAGTAGTCGATCTCATAGGCTAAAATATAGAAATACTTAAACAAACGTATAGGTGCTTGCTAGAGAACAAGTGCACTGAACAAACCCGATATAAGAAATCTATTTGGAACATTACTTGTATGTCTATGGAATTCTCATTGTGATGATTGTATAAGTGATCCTTTAACTTTAGGTCATCAAAATTATCTTATATGGAGATTGCTATGTTTTGATACGACTTATGATTTATTTTATCACAGGTCATTTAATCGGTAGTCATTGGATGTAGCATGAACTGTATGGAGATAGTTGAATGATCAAGATAGGATTCATCATCCTAAAATAATTAGGGAAAATGTTTCGTTGTACTCGATTAGTATTGATTTAAGAAATCCTTGGCCAAGGTGAAATGATGTTTTGTAAATAGTTTACAAATGTCATTAATTGAATCGATAGCTAATGGCAACGAACTAATATGATTAGACTCAAATTAGAGTAGACATTAATTCCATGCTCTATGTCTAATCGGAACATTGTATGATAAAATGATTGAATTATATGGAAAAATTATGCACGGAAAGGTTAGTCAAAATTACTTTGATATTCCTAAATATTTGGGTGGTCATGATACGTTAGTAGACGCCAATCTTAATCTACGATTATAAAATGTTTAATTGGAGAATTAAAGATAAATTAAAAGGAGTTTTAATTTATCTAATTTTAATTATAAATTATAATTATATTTTATAATCATTGCCAACATATTTGAGAACTTAATGGATTTCACATATAGAATGGGTTGAAGAGAACAAAGTTAATTTAATCAAGTTGGACTTGATTGTAAAGTTTGAGAAACTTTATGATTAAATATGAGATATTTAATAAATAAAAATCAATATGAGATATTGAATCTTATATGGGCATAATTGGTATTTAATTAGAATTATTTGTAATTCTAATTACATTTTAATTGAAATTAGAATTTAATTTCAATTAAATTACTAAAACGTCTAAAGCTTATTATAAATAGGCTTAAGCTCTATAAAGTTAGCACTTCAAGCTTAACTCTCTCTCTGTAAGAGTTACAGAGTTCTCTCAACTCATTTGGTAGATACTGTTAGAGGTCAGACACTTATATGGCTACAGTGGTTTAGATGGATCAGTTTCAGAAACAATTCAAGGGATACAACAGGATAAAGATCAAGCTTCGGAATAAGGTACGAATTAAATTACACTTTATTATGCTTTGTGTTAATCATTTTATAGAATTAAATAGATCTTGGTTTTTGGGAAATTAAAAGTCACAAAAAGTTTCGTGATTATTCCGTTGCGGTCGAAATCGGATCCCGACTCAGTTTCCCAACACTTGTCAATCCCATCATCATTAATATCGCAATCATTTACATCATTATTGTTACTATCATCATAACTTATACCATCAGTTCTACTACAGCTTGTTTCCTTACGCTCACCATGATAAAGCTATGGACTATAGAATTTATCTATGCCTCGTATTAGCAAGTGATTATAGACTACATCTTGACTTTGAAAGTGAGCATTTAATCAATCAATGTAAGGATAATGAATACGACATTCATCACTCATTTGATGCTGTAAAAATTGCATAAAATCTTAACTCCTTCTACATATTTAGTGGACCATTTCCAATGAGACATCCATCTTTTATCCATGTAGCTATACAAAAAAAAGATAACTGAATTATTAAATACATTTCTCATTCAATTTTACGTTACAATAAAAGTTACTATTAATTAAGGTACATGATGTTTACACCGGTGAATTGAGAAAGGGATTTCTCGTTGTCACTCCTAGGCTTATGGAATTTTTTATTGATAAGCCTTACTGGAGCTGCATCACCGATTTCCAACCTATATACCATCTTATGTATCTAAGACTATTACAAACCATTACACAGAACCAACATATCATTTGCATTAACACAAAACCATAACATAACCTGGTTGAAGATTATACAAAAAAAGTTAAGAAGAAAAGAAATAATAAGGTATGTGGTGTTGTTTCCTCCTGTGAATCAAGTAAGGGACTTCTCGTTGTCGCTCTTAGGCTGGTGGAATTTTTCTCCAATAAGTCTCATCGAAGCTGCATCACGAGTGTCCAACTTGGATATTGCAAACCATTACAAAAAATCAACACATCATTTGCACTAACACAAAACCATAACACATCCTGGTTAAAGATTATACAAACAAAGTTTGGAAGAAAAGAAACACTGAGGTATGTGGCATTGTTTCCTCCTGTGAATCGAGAAAGGGACTTCTCATTGTCGCTCCTAGGCTCGTGAAATTTTTCACCGGTAAGTCTCATCTAAGCTGCATCATGAGTTTCTGGCCTATATATCATCTTATGTTTCTAAGAATATTGCAAACCATTACACAAAATCAACACATCATTTGCATTAACACAAAACCATAACACATCCTGGTTGAAGATTATACAAACAAAGTTCGGAAGAAAAGAAACAATAAGGTATGTAGTGTTGTTTACACCTATGAATCGAGAAAGGGACGTCTCGCTGTTGCTCCTAGGCTCGTGGAATTTATCACTGATAAGCCTCATCGGAGCTACATCACCAATTTCCAGCCTATATACCATCCTGTGTTTATAAGAATATTGAAAACCATTACACAAAACCAACACATCATTTGCATTAACAAAAAATCATAACACAGCCTAGTTAAAGATTATACAAACAAAGTTTGGAAGAAAAAAAATACGAAGGTACATGGCATTGTTTATACCTGTTAATCAAGAAAGGGACTTCTCATTGCTGCTCTTAGGTTCATGGAATTTTTCATTGATAAGTCTCATCGGAGCTGCATCACTGATTTCCAACCTATCTACCATACTATTTTTCTAAGAATATTGCAAACCATTACACAAAACCAAAACTTCATTTGCATTAACACAAAACCTTAACACATCCTGGTTAAAGATTATACAAACAAAGTTTGGAAGAAAAGAAACACTAAGGTACGTAGCGTTGTTTACACCTATGAATTAAGAAAGGGACTTCCTGTTATCGCTCCTAGGCTCATGAAATTTTTCACCGATAAGCCTTATCGAAAGTGCATCACTAGTTTCTAGCCTATATATTATCCTATGTTTCTAAGAATATTGCAAAACGTTACACAAAACCAACACATCATTTACGTTAACTAAACCGATAATACATCCTGGTTGAAGATTATACAAACAAAGTTCGGAAGAAAACAAACACCAAGGTACGTGGTGTTGTTTCCTCCTGTGAATCGAGAAAGGGACTTCTCACTGTTGCTCCTAGGCTCGTGGAATTTTTCACTGATAAGCCTCATCAAAGCTGCATCACCAGTTTCCAGCCTATATACCATCCTAATATCTAAGAATATTGCAAACCATTACATAAAACCAACATATCATTTGCATTAACACAAAACCATAACACATCCTGGTTGAAGAGTATCCAAACAAAGTTTGGAACAAAAGAAACATTAAGATACATGGCATTGTTTCCACCTATGAATCGAGAAAGGGACTTCTTGCTATCGCTCCCAAGCTTGTGGAATTTTTCATCGATAAGCCTCATTGGAACTGCATCGCCAGTTTCCAACCTATATGCCATCCTATATTTCTAAGAATATTACAAACCACAACACAAAACTTAGTTCTTAATTGCAATCACACAAAACTCGAGATAAAGCTCACATACTATTAAAGTAAAAATATTTAGACATTAGTTGGTGTATTTATCTGGACGAACGAACAAATGCAGAGTATAAAAAAGAACGACAAGTTTGGTGGGTTATCGACAATCTAAAACAGAGATTATAGCCTGCAAAAGAAATCGTATTTAATATAATACAACATGATTAATTAAAAGGCTAAGAAGGCCAATACATTCATATTGCTATATAATACACCTAAGGAATGAAAGATTTTTTTAAAAGACACTCTAAATTACAACAAAAAGGATGGTCCATTTCAAGCTATTAAAAGGAACAATGATAATCCTTATAGCTAGAACTTATAAGTGAGAATAATTTCAAAAGCTAAAAGAAATAATCGAGAAGGCTTTGAATTAAGAGTTGTTAGTAATTGAATTGGGAGTTGTTAGTATGTTTATCTTTGTATTTCATCATAAATCATTAAACAATTTTCTTCTTTATGATACTATAAAATTCTTTTTAACTTCTTTTTTCTTTATAATCAAATGATCAATTCTTTTACATATGATTTGGTATCATGATAAAATGTTCATTTTTGTTATGAGTTAATAGATTTTTAACGTAATAAACTAAATTTGCAGTTTTTAATAAGATGGTTAAAGTTTGTTTATTGTTTTGTTGGGCTTAGACTCGAATCTTGAATGCTTTTATTGCAAGTCTAATACATAACATCTAAAACATGTTCAAATCATATCAAAATTGTTTATGTTGTTTTAAAATAGTTCAAGGATTTTTCTATTTGTAGGGTTGTACGAATATCTTTTTTTTCATTTGGAAGAATTGTCCTCTAACATTTTGCCAACACTATTTGGTTCATGAGAAGGTTGAAGGCAAAGGAAGTTGTAAATGTAGATTTATTCATGTACTTCTTTCAGAGATTTTTAACTAATGTAAGGACTTCCTTATTCTGTACGAGTACTCAGCAACAAGCATTGAATATCAGTTTAATGTAATTTTTAACATAACAAAAACTTGCAAAAGAATATGACAAACTCAAAACAAAATCAAGACTTTTGTCAAACACCTTTTGGGCAGGTATATTTCAACTCAAGAACACAATAAAAAATGTTTGCTTTCCCTTTCTTCAACAACAATAATACAACTTCTGCACAACTTAACCATTATCATCACCAATTAACGCAACACTTGGTTTAGAAAACTTGGGTTTTGAAAAAAACGAAGGAGAAGGGGGCTTTTAAGTCGGGGGCGAGGGCGAGGGGGGCACGTCTGTGTTTAAACAAACATTGGGATGACGTCGTTTGTCGTCCCACAATCAAAGTTGTCTCAGCTAATTTTTTTTTTCATTTGGTATGTTTGGATAGGAACCTATATTTCATCGCCAAATGTAAAACATTTGCTACGAAAATAAAATAGTGTTATAAATTGTACAACATTTTGCTACCAAATTGATAAATCGTCACCAATACTAAACCTTTTCATACAATTTTTCATTTTGTTAAAATGATTAATAAAAAGTATATATTACAATCAAATTTGATAACTAAATTTGATTTACAGTTATGCAATCAACATCATTAACATCAAGGATTGTAAATTATTAATTAATAATGTTGATTACCATTTTCTAATATATTGGAAATTATTTATAATTAAACAGCTATTATTATTATCTCTAAAAACCCAAACATGTCTCCTAGATAAAACATTAGCTATCTTCATAAATGGGTTATCTTAATTTTATAACATTTTTTCTCACCTACCTTTTATTTCTTATAAGTTAACTTAATCTATTTAGACATCTTGGTCCAAATATCCATTGGTATATAGTGTATAGAAGGAGTTTGATGCAATTTTTCAAACAATTTTTATTTTGCTAAAATGATTAATAAAAAGTATATATAGGGTCAAATTTGTTCACTTAATCAAATAATGACTCTTGGATCGGCGAAGGAGATCTGGGAATTCTTGAGGAATGAATATGCAGGTGACGAGAAGGTAAAGAACATGAAGATATTGAATCTTTTGCGAGAGTTCGAAAGAATTCTAATGAAATATGACGAATATGTTAAGAGCTATACTGAAAGGTTGATTCAACTGGCGGATCAGATCAGGTCTTAGGAGCTGATTTTAATGACCAGAGACTTGTCCAAAAGCTTCTGGTCTCAGTACCTGAAAAATTCGAAGCCACCATTGTCTCTTTGGAAAATCCAAGGACAATGGTCAGATTAAACTTGCTGAAGTAGTAAGTGCACTCCAGGCTCAATAACAAAGGCACTTGATGAGGAGGTCCAAAGTAGCTGAAGGAGCCTATAGGGCCTCAGCCAAGAACGAGGGTCAGGAGAAATCTAAGAAGAAGAAAAGAAATAAGGGAGGATCGAGCTCGCATAATGCTCAATCACACCAGAAACAATCAAGCAAGAATACAGGAGCAGACAAGTCGAAGCAGTACAATCCTTGTTCTCACTGTGGTAAATCTAATCATCTAGTTTTCAGGTGTTGGAAGAGGCCAGATGTGGAGTGTCGAAGGTGTCACCAGAAGGGACATATGGAGGCCATATGTAAAAGGCAAAGTGGACAGCAAGAAGCAAATGTGCAAGTTGCCGAAGAGGAAGAGCAACTTTTTGTGGTCATGTGCGATCGGGCTGAAGCACATCCGTCCGAGTGGCTGATAGACAGAGGATGTACAAGCCACATGACACCTGATGAATCTTTATTCAAGACCTTGGATCACAATGTGAAGGCCAACGTGAAGGTAGGAAATGGTGTATGCATTTAGGAGTGGTTGAGATACCAACCAAGATTTGTGTCAAAACTATCTCCGATGTGTTGTTAGTAGCCAAGATTCAGCATAATCTACTAAGCATGGCCCAATTGATCGAAAAAGTTATGTCGGTATACTTTGAAACTAATAAGTGCAGGGTTTTGGACAAACTTGGAAGGGAGTTGTTCATCACAAAAATGAAGAATAAGAGTTTCGTGGTGAGACCAGAGGAGATCCAGTAAGAAGCGATGGTGAGCAGTTCAGGCGAAATTGGTTTATGGCACAGGAGGATCGGTCACTACCACATAAAGGGGCTTGAGGCAATGCAGAAGAAACAGATGGTAGAAGATTTGCTTCCAGTCCCACATGATCACGTTACATGTAAGATCCGCATGAAAGGGAAGCAATCATGTTTGCCTTTTCAGAAATCCAAGTGGAGAGCTGAGGAGAGGCTTCAGCTACTACGCATGGATGTATGTGGACCGATGCCGATCGCCTCACTAAATGGTAGTCATTATTTCCTATTAATCATAGATGATTATACAAGGTACTCATGGATTTTCTGTTTAAGATCCAAAGGAGACGTAGCCAAAACATTTCGGGAGTTCAAGGTTCTTATTGAGAACCAAACCGGAGCGAGCGTTAAATCTGTAAGAACAGACGATGGCTCGGAATTTACTTCCTATGAATTTGATCAAATCTGTAAGCTTGCAGGTATTAAGCATCAACTCACTACCCCGTACACTCCACAGCAAAACCGAGTTATGGAGAGAAGAAACCGGACAATAGTGGAGATGGCAAGGGGTATAATGGAGGAGAAGTAACTCCCGAAGGATTTCTGGGCTGAGGTAATGACCACGATATGTTTTCTGTTGAATCGATTGCATACTCGAGCCCTTGACGACAAAATGCCGTATGAAATGTGGCATGGAAGCAAGCCAAAGTTGAAGAATCTGAAAGTTTTCGGGTCTCCTTACAGTGTTCTCGTGCCTCAAGTAAGAAGGAACAAGCTAGACAGCAAAACAGAGACGACAATTTTCGTAGGATAGTTGGAAGTATGCAAAAGTTACAGAGTATACTATCCGGATTTGAAGAAAGTAAATGTGAGTAAGGATGTAATCTTTTTTTAGGATGATCTCTGGAGTTTGTCCGAAGAGAAGAAGAAGACCGAGGAAGCGAGGAAGGAAGACACTCTGCCCTCGGATGTCCAACAATTAATAGGTGACCTGAGAAATGAGGATGATCCGGACCAATTACAACTTACGGTTGAGGAAGTAGATCCAGTGGCTCAACATGAGCCACATGGCGAGAATCCTGATGAAGAACTTCCAGAAGACTCCGATGAAGATTACGATCACATTCCGGTGAGAGGAACGAGAAGCCTGGCAGAAATTTACGAAAGAAGTAATGAAGCATTTTTGGAGCCTACAAAGGTTTAGGAGGCTTTGCAAAATCCCAAATGGCTCTAAGCCATGAAAGAAGAAATAAATATGTTCAACAAGAATCAGACATGGATGTTGATGATAAACCTCCGAACAAGAGAGCAATCAGATTGAAATGGGTTTTCAAAACTAAGTTGAATCCCGATGGATCAATTAACAAGCTGAAGGCGAGATTGGTTGTAAAGGGTTACGCACAAGTTGAAGGCGTGGACTATGCAAAGACATTTGCGCCTGTGGCTAGAGTTGAAATGATCAAGTTGCGATTGGCGTTAGCAGCTGAGAAGGGATGGAAGGTACACCAAATGGACGTTAAGTCTGCCTTCCTCAATGGTATCCTATAGGAGGAAATTTACGTCTAATAGCCAGAGGGGTTCATGATCAAGCGAAAGGAGGAGTTCGTATATAAGCTGAACAAGGCCCTTTACGATCTTAAACAAGCCCCTCGATGCTGGTACGCAAGGATTGACGCATTCTTGTTGAAGATAAAATTCAAGAGGAGCAATAGTGAATCTACCCTGTACGTGCGAATTGAGGCCGGTGATGAAGTGGTGATTTCAATTTATGTAGATGATCTGTTAATCACCGGAAGATCAGAGAAGCAGATAGGTTTCCTGAAGCAATAGTTTGGCAAAGCTTTCGAGATGACAGATCTCGGATTGATGAAATATTTTTTGGGGATGGAGATTGAGCAGAGTGAAGGAAGAATCAAGGTAAGTCAGAAGAAATATGTGTGTGATGTGTTGAAGAAATTCAATCTGGATAAGTGTAAGCCTGTCCCAACTCCAGTATGCCCGAAGGAAAAATTCATGAAGAAGGAAGAAGGAGATGAAGTTGACTGTAGGAACTATAGGAGCATGGTAGGCTGCCTGATGTATATATCAGCCACACGACCTGATATAATATATTCGGTAAGTCTGCTTTCCAGGTACTTGTGCAATCCTGGAAGACAACATGTAACTGCGATAAAGAGGGTGTTGAGGTATTTGAAGGGGACAATTGATTTCGATTTTTCCTATGAGAGAACAGGTGATTGTAAGCTCAGCTATTATGCGAACAGTGATTGGGGAGGAGCAACTGAGGACATGAAGAGCACGTCTAGATACTATCTAACGTTAGGATCAGCACGTTTTTCATGGAGCTCGAAGAAGCAGGAGTTGGTAGCTCTCTCTACAGCTGAAGCTGAATTGGTGGCAGCAACCGCAGCAGCGAAGCAGGTGGTGTGGGTAAGGAAATTGCTTGGAGATCTACAAGTTCATCTGACTTCAGCCACGATGATATATGTAGACGATCAGGCAGCGATTTCCATCTCATTGAATTCAGTATTCCATGCTAAAACAAAACACTTCAAGCTTAGATATTATTATCTAAGGGACACACAGTAGGAAGGTAAATTAAAATTGGAGTATATCTCTACGGAGAATCAGAAGGTTGTTCTGTTCACCAAAGGTTTTCATGAGTCGAGATTTCAGCAATTAAGAAGATTGGTGGGAATTCAAAAGTTAAATTCCTGATCCAAGGAGGATAATGTAGGTTATATGTCTCAGGAATTTTCGGACAACATGAAGACGTTCGAACCATGCAACTACGTAAAAGACTGAAAATTTCAAGAATTCAAGATATTCAAGAACAGTCGGTTAAAAGCAGTTAGCTAAATAGCTATAAATGTACACAGACGTTCACTGAAATTGTACAATACGATCATTGAATGAAATCTCAGTTTTTCACTGAGTTCTTACCTCCTCTGTTCGACTCTGTTTTTGTATCGTTTCTCACACTAGTTTTCTCTCTCTACGTTTTATGGTTTTTAGTCAATTGTTTGTGTATGGTTAATCGATAATAATAGCACGTTCAATGTAGTTTTTCATAAGAATGTACTCTTCCGAGAGATTAGCTCGAGTACAGATTGCTATCGATTTACTGGTAGGCAATAGCTCGAGAAACAAGGAACAGTAGTAAGAAGGTTGATGAAGATTAAATTCAGTTGTAAACTTGGGATCATCTAGGTATGATACTTGTTGCTACTCCTTTTACGTAGATCTAATTACAGATCCTGGTGCAGAGTGATCAGGATTGCTTTAGGGAAAAAATACAAGTTAGGTTTTGTTGATGTTACATTGAAGGTGGCAGCTGAGTGCCAATCATATGGTGACAAAGGATTCTAAAAACTATTTGGAGGGACCCTGTTGAAACATTCATGTATACCTCTAGTTATGGAAAATTATAGAATGAGATATGGAACGAGTTTGGTGAAACTAATGGACCACTTACAGTTGCAAAGGCAAATTGCATCAGTTTGTCGAGGAAATGCTAGTATTATAAAAAGCTGAAAAAGTTATGGGATAAATTAGTTGTTTTGTATCCTTTTCCATTAGTTGTTTCTGTACCTAAATGATTTTTACATTCGGCATAATCCTAGAGCACTTCTCCATCACATCCTTGCCCAATAGCGCTACGCCACTCCCCACCTTCTTCACCGACGATAAATCTTATCTCTTCGTCACCGAACCTGTTACGCCAGAGCAATCATCACCGGCAGCACAACATACTTGTGCGAGACCCTATACTTCTTGACCGAGCTCAACGCCATCTCCGGCTTGAACTTCTCCATAGAAACCATGGCATTCCCTCTACGAAGCTGTGAGTAGACTATCACAACAAACTCGAGTATGTGAAACTGTTGAGAGAATTAATGCATCACTCAACCTTAGCGCACACAAACTTCCGAATAACATAAATTAGTTATAGAAAAGGGAGGGAGGGGAAGTTACAGAGAAAGATACGTAGAGAGAAAAGACATCATTTATTCATAACAAACATGCCGTACATTGTGTTGGAGACACACTTTAATACAATCAGCGAGTCATCCCCTACCTTTGATCTTATTCTAAATGCTGCGTATAATCTAACGACTATTCTAGATCTTTAGAGTTTTTGCTCATGTTCTTTCATTTTCAACAATCCCCTTCCCCTTAATGTCTTTGTCTATTAGATTAATTTCAGGAAATCGCTTTTGGAGCTCGAAACATACTCCCAGGTAGCACTAGTATTTTCCCCGTTTGACTATTGAATTAACCATTATGTGACTGCTTGGTTGTTTCTTTTGGTTATTCTTCTGTCTAATATGGCTATTAGAACTTGCTCTGCGGGCGTAAGGAATTCTGGTAGTGATGAAGAAGTACGATCCAACCTTCATGTGCCTTTTTAAGCTGCGATACATGAAAAACTGGATGTATTGCTGCATTGGTTATAAGTTCTAATTTATAAGCTACCTCTCCAATACGTTGAATTACCCTGTATGGCCCGTAGTACAATGGGGATAGCTTCTGATTGCTCCTCCTTTGTAAAGAAAATTGCTTGTATGGTTGTAGTTTTAGCAATACCATATCTCTTACCTTGAATTTTCTCTCTAAACGTTTCGACTACGCGTACTGCTTCATGCAGTTTTGGGCCCTTTGTAAATGAAACCTTGTAAAATTAAGTATAGCCTCCCGTTCTGTAGTCTTACAATGGTAACAGCCAGATTTGGAAGAATAATTCTTCCATTTTTCATTAATCAATTTCCCATGTACAGAGTCTGTCTAAATATAGTACATTAGGCTAGCCAACTATGGTAACTATTATGTAGTCAATGCATGATATTCTCTTAATATGGTAACATATGGTAGATCAATGATTCCCCCTTCCAATTTCTCCTTGATGAAGTGTCCATCCACCTCAATATGCTTTGTCCGATCATGCTGGATAGGATTTTCTGAAATACTTATGGCTGCCTTATTATCACATAGTAGCTTATTCATGCCTTTGCATGGGAACCCAAGCTCTGTCATCAACTTTCGGATCCAAAGGACTTCAGCCAGCCCTCATGTAATTCCACGAAACTCTGCCTCTGCGCTCCTCTAAGTGACTAAGTTGCCACCGACCATAGTGAAATATCCTACAGTTGATTTTCTATCATTTGGATTCCCGGCCCAGTCTGCATCCGTATAACCTTGTATCTCTAGATGACCACTCTTCTTGAAGATTATACCCCGGCTCGTTGATCCCTTTAGATATCTCACAATCCTGAGAACTGCTTCCATATGATCTTCCTGTAGACTATGCATAAACTGACTGATGACTCCGAGAGCATATGCTATGTCTTGTCGAGTGTGGGCAAGATAGATAAGCTTTCCTATTAGCCTCTGATACTTCTCCCGATCTATAGCGTCTTCTTTCATTTGCAGGCCATGATTTACTACCATTGGAGTCTCTGCTAGTTTGCAGTCAGCTAGCCCTGTTTCTGTGAGTAAATCCAGGATGTACTTTCTTTGTGATATAAAGATTCCTGTCTTTGATCTCAATACCTCAATTCCCAGAAAGTACTTTAACCCTCTAAGATCCTTCATTTCGAATTCTTCAAATAATCTCCCCCTGAGCCTTGCAAGCTCCTCCTTATCACTTCTAGTGATTATCATGTTGTCCACGTAGATAATGAGACAAGCAATCAAACTCCCCTCTTCTTAAGAAAAAGAGTATGGTTTGAGTTACTCTGCTTGTACCCATACCTCTTCATTGTGACCGTAAACCTCCAAACCAAGCCCTCGGAGATTGTTTCAGTCCTTACAGTGCCTTTTTCAGTCTGCACACTCTTCCCTTCTAGATCCCATCTGTAAATCCCAGAGGTCCCTTTATATACACCTCTTCTTTAAGGTCTCCATGGAGAAAGGCATTTTTTACATCAAAATGCTGGAGTGGCCAATCCAGGTTTGCTACTAATGAGAATAAGAATCTAATGGTGTCTATCTTTGCTACCGGATAAAACATCTCTGAATAGTCAACTCCATATGTTTGCGTGTACCCTTTCGCCACAAATCGTGCCATATACCGCTCCATCGTTCCATCTGCCTTGTGCTTTATAGTAAACACCTATTTACACCCCACTGGTCTCTTTCCAGGAAAAAGTTTACAAATCTCCCATGTCTCTTTCTTTTCTAGGGCCTTTATTTCAGTCATCATAGCATCCCTGCACTCTTTCTTGCTTTTTGCTTCCTGCACTGTTCTTGGAACCTCCTCAGTGTATAATGTTGTTGTGAACGCTTTAGCTTCTACTGATAGACTCCTCCTTACCAGATTTCCCATGGGATACCTTGAAGCTCTTGATTGATGTTCCGGGCTATATCTCTTGGGAGGTATCCCCCTCGTGCTTCTCAGGGTTAAAGTACATCTCTCCTTTTCTCCGATTGTTACCTCAGGCGCATCAGGTGTAGACCTGTCATGGTCAGATTCTAGTGCCATAGGAGAAATTTCAACATCACCAGTGGGAGTATCAAGATTATTCGAATTACTTACCTCTGGGACATCGTCCACAGGAGTTGTATTGGCTGTTGGCTCTGGTTCGGTGGGTTGTATCATGTTGTCAGAGAGTGGCTCGGTGGTACTACTTCCTGGCTCTGTTGGAGCAACATCTGGCAAGACTAATCCTTGCAGCCAAATCAGTGGATCAACATTGGTACCACTACTCTCCCCCTGATCACTGGGTGGGGTAGAATAATAGTACTCGGTCTCAACGAAGTCACAGTCCATTGTGATGTACATGTGACGAGTGGAAGGATTGTATCATCTATAGCCTCTCTGGTGTACTACATATCCCACAAAGATACATTTGACAACACAGGGATCAAATTTAGTTTGTTCTATTTTGGGAATATGGACAAAGACAGCACAGCCCAACACACGTGGTGGATGGGTAAGGGATGGTGGAATTGCAGTATGAGTGGATATAGTGTGGAGGGGTGTTTTGAAGTTGAGGATCTTTGTGGATAGTCAATTGATGAGGTATGTTGCAGTTGCAACTGCTTCGGGCCAAAAATACTGAGGGACCATAGACTCGAGCATTAATGCACTGGTCATTTCAAGAATGATGCGGTTCTTACGCTTCGCAGCACCATTTTGTTAAGGGTTATTAAGACATGTGGTGTGGTGAATGAGTCCCTATTGTTGGAAAAATGTACTCATGGTATAATTGACATATTTCCCCCCATTGTCTGACCTAAGAATTTGAATTTTTTGTTGTACTAAGTATGCAACATATGATAAAAAAATGATTTTTTTTGAAAGCTCGGATTTATTTTTCATAAAGTAAACCCAAGTCATTCTTATGCAATCATCAATAAAAAGCAAAAAATATCGGAATCGAGCATTATTTGCGTTTGGGGTAGGGTCTCACACATTCAAGTGTACTAAAGAAAAACTGACTCTGCCTGAGTGTTACTGGGAGAAAAAGATGTCCTGTAACTCTTAGCTAAAATACAAGTTTCATATGCAACATGTGATTTATTTGAAAACAAAAATGGAAATAACAACTTCAAATACCCATAAGAAGGATGACTTAAGCGGCGATGCCAAAGCCAGAATTATCGGTCAGTCGTCCCGTGAGTTAACATGGCCGCACCCTGTTGAGCCACCTCATCGAGAAAATACAACCCCCTTGTTCAGTACCACGCCCAATGATCTCCTGCATACGTATGTCTTGCAAAAGGCAAAAGCTTGGATACATTATAACAGTGCAATTTAATTCCCGAGTAACATGACTGATCGATAGCAACTTGCAGGACAAAGATGACACATATAAACAATTTGACATTTTTAGTTTCGGAGAAATTTCTACTGAACCTGCCCCTTTCACTTCCGAGAACCCACCATTAGCAATTTGAATACGGGTTTTGGTAGTAGTGGAGGGGTTTACAATATTTGTGGGATCATAGGTCATGGTATCCGTGGCTCCAAAGTAAAAAAATTCCACCATTTTTCCTTTCCTTAATTAGGCCAGTGAATTATGAAAGCTTTGGGGTCCATTGAAGGGGTTTTTTCAATTGTGAGGGTTGGTCTGGTAATTTTTACACAAGGAGGGGCTAATTTGGTAGTAGGCAAGTTTCGGGAGGTCAATTTGAAATTTTTTGAAAGTGTAGGGTTGGATTCACTATTTGTGGGTTTGATGGGATCATTCTGGATATAACCAGAATCACATGGACTGATTTTTGCAACTTCAATATCTCCTGGGCCTCCATGCTCATTCTGGTTGTTCATTCCGCTGCTCATCCCGACCGCTACAAACCCTCCTTCTTCTCTGTTGTTTCCTTCTTCTTGGTGGCTGCCGCCGCCGCTGCCAGTGGCCTCTGGGTTGCTCATGGAGGCGGCAACCTTACTGTTGGTTGATTTCTAAGGCTTATGGCCATCTTTCCACCACTTCGGGAAGCCAACAAGCTTGAAGCAAGTTTCTTTAGTGTTCTTCGACATACCACAGTGGATGCAGTGCAGGTTTGACTTGTCAATCCATGGTTTTCCCGATTTTTCGGCTTGATCTGTCTGATTCCTCTGTTCCCGTCCCTTTGATTTTTCTCCTGGGGCTTTGGAAATTAGCCCAGCACCTGTTGGACCCCATTTTCGACGTCCAACATTCGGAATCATAAAAGCATGGAGGACTCATTACTTATCATAATGAATTTATAAAATGCTCCGTACTCAAATTTTCAGTCAAATTCGTAATTTGAACTCAAAACTCGGAGTTAAAATATCATCATATCAACACAGCATATCCATTTAACCATCAATACCGAACACTCAATTTATGCAACATACTTGACAATTCAAAGATGCAATGCATAAACAAATGGCTCGAGAATTCCGTGGAACAAAACGGATAAATCAAAGTTTAAACTGCGAACAAAATGAGTCCATTTTCGAATCTCGTGGGTCACAAACGGGCAGCCGGAAGAAGGCTTTACGTCGACATGCACTTGACTACAAAACGTTACTCTCTTGCCCAAACAAAAGCACATAATCAATGCTTAAATCAATTTATCGAATGCTCATACTTTGGGGCTTTTCTATCTTTTCATTCATACAAAATGCCATGACATGTTTCAATGGCATAACTTGATTATTATTAATAAATCGCAATGCATTTTCAATAATCACAATAATTTATTATCAAGAAAGTTAAAATACAATACACATGTATCAAACAATCCAATTCATTCGCAAATTCATCACATAATTCATAATTAACCAAAATTTATCACATAAAGCATATCATGAAATCTTCTATCAATCATAACACTTTATTGGGGACATCCTATAAAATTGGAACGATATAGAGAAGATTAGCATGGCCCTTGCGTAAGGATGACACGCACAAATCGAGAAATGGTTTGGAATGCCATTAAAGTTTGTAAACATTTATCTTATGATGTTGATGAAATATGAATTGTGTATGAATGGTATGAGTTGAGTTGATGAACTTTGAATATGAATTGTTGCGATTTATTAATAAGTGAATTATGAAAAAGAAATGTAGGATTTGTGGTGAGCGATAAGATGTTTTTGAATATGAAGAATCATATGAATTGAGGTTTGGGTGTGGGATGAATTCCAATTGGAAGTTGAATTGCTTTGAATGATGTTGTAATAAAGGAAGTGAAGTTGGGATAAATTCGGTATTGATCTATAAGAAATTTGACTAAGTTGATTTCTATCTTTCCAACGATTTAAAGTATGCGAATTTTTTATTATCGAAGTAAGAGGTTGGGTTCCAGAAACGGTGCCCAATAGCACCGACTTCTCCCGAGTCGATGTCCCCACTGGTTGCCGATTTCAGTATATGAAGCCTAGCGACCTCCTTCCTAATGGCGGCATATCCTAATTCCACTGAGGGAAGTGGTTCCGATCGGAGGATTTCTCGGCATATTGAATCATATCTTCCATCAAGTCCTAGCAGAAATTGGAACAAACGGTGGTCCTAGACAATCCGATTGTAGATCGTGATGTTTTCGGTGCACTTCATCTAATTTAGCTGCCTTCGGTCTATTGATAGCCATAGTCCCTGTAGTGTATTCCAGTATTGCTCTAATGTCTGTTATCTTTGAACTTGACGACTTGCCTGATTGTGTAGATCAAAGATCTGTAGGGCATCTGCTCCGCTTCTGTACGTGACTACTAAAGCATCCCACGGGTATTCTGCAACATTGCTCACCAGGTTGGACTATATATTATGAAGAATCCATGAGAAGACACTCAAGTCTTCTTGTTCCAACCAGAGAAATCCCGGATCTCATGCTGCTGGCACCGGTGATGTTCCCATAATGTGGCCTATCCGGCCTCTCCCACTGATTGCAACCCTCATGAGTCATGCCCACAGGGGATAATTATCCCCATTCAATTTGATGCTGATTGACGTATTTTCAGAGTTTGATGACTGATTCTGAATTGAATTGATGCCATTTTTCAGGAGTTTTGCTATTTACAGGGTTAAATCATCAGGAACAACGTTCTATAATGTTGTTAGAATTTTTGTTTCGTTGGAACTAGTTACTGACATGTTTCTATTTTGATTTCAAGTCTGTTGGGGTTTGAACAGTGATGATTTTTCTGAGTTCAGGGTATTTGCTGGTTTGAACATATTGAAGGTTTTGAACGATGATAACTGATTTTGAGTTCATATGCTACTTTGGTACGTGATGAGCAAAGGTAATAATAATAATTTGGATCGTCAACTGCTCTAATACCATCTTACAATGGTAACAGCCAGATTTGGGACAATAATTCTTCCATTTTTCATTAATCAATTTCCCATGTACAGAGTTTGTCTAAATATAGTACATTAGGCTAGCCAACTATGGTAACTATTCTGTAGTCAATGCGTGATATTCTCTTAATGTACGCAATTAAGGCATAATTGGATCTTGATTCTACGTGATCTTGTAGAATATTCTAACATGTAGAACTCTATCAACTTCTAAAACCTTCGAATCTCCTGCAATGTAGGGAGTATACACTAGTGGCAGATAACCATACAAAACTTCAAACGGAGTGGTGTTGATGGCAGCTCAGTAAGTGATATTGTACCATCATTCCACCAACGCCAACCATTCTCCCCACTTCTGAAGTGTTTCTCCACAAAAGCAGCACCAATAAGTCTCAAGAATCTTGTTTACTAGCTCCGTCTGTCCATCCATTTGTAGATAGTAAGCAGCCAAATATTTCAACTTAACCCCCTGCAACTGAAGAAGCTCCTACCAAAATTTTCTCAAGAAAATCGGATCTTTGTCACTAACTATGGACTCCGGTATTCCATGTAACTTAAACACATTATTAAATAATAGTTCGGCTATATCACAAGTGGAATAAGGATACTTGACGGAAATGAAGTGAGAGTATTTTGTGAACCTGTCAACTACCACCAATATAATGGACTTCCCTTTTGAAATAGGTAGACCCTCCACAAAATCAATGCTCACCTCTTCCAACTTCCATCGAGTATCCTAAGAGGTTGCAGTAAATCAGGATAAGCAGAGTTGTCGTATTTATTTCTCTGATAACTCATATAGTTCTGAACACAAACCCTCACATCACGAGCCATGCCCTTCCAAAAGAACATTTTCTGTAGCTTCTTCGTAGTCGTAACCATGCTTGCATGTCCTCTCATGGCATCATCATGACTAATGCCTATGATCTATTGACGAAGTCTCGAATTGGTTGCCACAACTAGACATCCTTTCCATCTTAATAACCCCTCCTACCATTCGTATGTATAGGCTGTAGCATTGCTAGATTCCAATGTCTTGATTAAGTCCCGACTGACTCCATCTTCTTGCCAACTCTTTTTTTATTTCTTCTAATAGTTCACCCTGCATTTGTGTTACTGATAACATTAACATTTTTGCACTCGTGATTCTTGAAATTGAGTCTACTGTAGCATTCTCTTTACCACTTCGGTAGTGCACTTCAAAATTGTATCCTAAAAGCTTCAATAGCCATGATTGTTGAAACGGAGTTGACAGACGTTGCTCCAATAAGTCTTTTAAACTCCGATGATCAGTCCTGAAGATAAAAGGTATGGGAGTCAAGTAGTGATGCCACTGTTTGATGGCCTTAATTACTGCCAAAAACTCCTTCTCATACGTAAATAACCAATGATGCCTTCTTGTCAATACTTTGCTTAAGAAGGTGATGGGATGGCCTTCCTGTTGAAGCACTGCACTAATTCCTTGCCCACATGCATTGGCTCTGATTACAAATGGTTTGGAGAAGTCCGGTAACACCAACACCGAAGCAGACATAATGGCCTTCTTCAAGCTCTTGAAAGCAATATATTCCTCCTATTTCCAGTTCCAATTAGATACTTTTTCCTTCATAAATAGTTTTGTTAGGTTTTGCCATTGTTCCATATCCTTTAATAAACCTCCTAGAATACCCTGTGATTCCCAGAAATCTCTGCAACTCCTTAATACACTTTGATACAGATCATTGCTCTATTGTTTTAACCTTCTGCAAATGCCACACCTTCTTCAGAGATGGTATAACACAAGTAATCCACCTGTCGAGCTCCAAAAATACATTTGTTTCCTCCCAGAAATAATTGATTGTCTAATAATGTCTGAAGGGTTACCTAAATATGTTCTACATGTAAGGTTAACGAGGAACTGTATATCAGTTTTATCATAAAAAAATCCAGGATGAAGCACTGTAGAAATGGTTTAAATAGCTTGTTCAATAATCGTTGAAACGTGGAGGGCGAATTCGTCAGCTCGAAAGGCATCACCAAGAACTCGTAATGTCCTTCGTGCATTTTGAAAGGTGTCTTTAGGATATCTTCGGGTTGCATTGGGATGAGGTGGTAACCCGAGTGCTAATCCAACTTTGAAAACCAACTGGCTCCTTGAAGTTCATCCAATAATTATTCAATGAGGGGTATCGGGAATTTATCTTTCACCATATACATGTTCAGCTTTCGATAATCCACGCACATACTCTACGAGCTATCCTTCTTCTTAACAAGAACTACTGGCGATGCATAAGGACCATATAGCTGTGGCAGATGAATCCTGCTTCATGAGTTGTTTGACCTCTGTTCTATTAGATCCTTCTGGGTTCCTGAATAACTGTATGATCTCACGTTGATTGAATAAACTCCGTCCATCAGCACAATCTGGTGGTTGTACTTGCTATTTGGAGGAAGATGAGATGGTTCCTGGAACACCTCGGCATAATTGGTCAATACTGCATTAATCTCATCAAACACACTTCCTTGTTCTTCCGTTATTTGCATCAGATGGAGTTGATATTCCATTGGAGTGCAAAAGTTGTATCATAAGCAATTGTCCACTCAATGAACCCTGTAAAGTTTTATGGAGCCCTTTACTTGAAACAATCCTTGATTTCCCCTCTGGATCTCCACGTAAGGTCACGACCTTTCCCTCCCAACTAAACGTCATTATCCGAGTTCTGAAATTGCATAAGACATCGTTTAATCCCATTAACCACTAAACTCCCAAAACGATGTCACAGCCTCCTAACGATAATACCAAAGCCTCCGTATTGAATTGCACGCCTTGCATGAACCATGTAAAGTTTCTGCAAACACTGCCGACATTGCAGTTGTAATCCTCCGCCCACCATAATTGAAATATGATCAATTTCTCTGAGGTCACATTTTCCTTTTCTCACCACCGCAATGTCCACAAAATTGTGTGTACTGCCATTATCAATGAGTATGTAAATTTGCCGTTGTTGATGCATTCTCACTAATCGCATTTGTTTGAATTCTGTTTTGCTGGAGAACCCTAACATCACCTACATGGAGACCATGGGACAATCTTTGTCTACACCGCCTTCCTCTAGATGATAGAATTTTTATCATAATTGTGGACTAGCATAATAAACATAATTTTGTACAAACCCCGATTAATTAGATGTC